>JARQOD010000002.1:94914814-94980195 GCA_033576555.1 Oophaga sylvatica | reverse complement strand
CCTTGTACTCCAGCTATTCCTACTGAGGAACTCTGAAGCACTTGTGGACTCTGAACCCTGCTCTTTGAGGGACCCACGTTTGCATGGACTTACGGTAACAGAGAAGAAGATCCTGAACCTGTTGTGGAGAGTGATTGCTGAGCTTAGATTACTCTGGCCTGCTGTGTCTCCTGCTTCTGTGTCTGCAAACTGTGTGACTATTTTTGCCAACTTGTATGAAGTAATACAAGACTTTCTATATCAAACCTGTGACTCCTGTGTTTTCATCGCACCCAAGCACAAGACGCTATATGAACTGTACTACACACATTACATGTCCATTGTAACTATTGGTAAACTAAGGATATTTAGTTCCTGCCTTCAGTATAGCCCCAACCAGACTGAAATGTCTACTTTTGGGAGAGATTAGCATAAAACACCTCACATTCCCTTGGTTGTTTCCGAAAAATTATAACAGTCCCATAAAATGTTGGCCTAGAGATGACAAGATGTTGCATAATCAGCCTTATTAGAAGTCTTGAAGACTTGTGTTTTGTCACCTTTTCATCTTCCTGCATTCTTCTATACACAAAGAGAGCAATTCATCAACCATTTTATGGCAGTTTTCTGCCATTTGTCAGTCCTTGCTTGGTTAAGCCCCATTTTATTTAACCTTACCTAAGCTCTGGAGGCAGATTCTTGGGAAGATCTGTGTCCTGTCCATAGATCTAAAGAGCTCATTTACGTATAAGAAAAATGTAGATTTCTATGTTACAAGACATCACTTCTCAGATATCAAGGTATCATTTTATTCAGCTTCCTATGACCTTCATGCCCATGAAGACGGCTTAGGACAGATGATGCTCCTGACAGATTCCCTTTAAACAATATTGTTGGTCAATTTCTGATGATATCTTCTCTTTAATAAGTACCTAAGGGAACTCTTGCTTTTACACTGTTGTTCAGTATTAGGTTGAGTTGTAGTCTTCTGTCCTACAACTTGTAGAAACGTCTAATTTCTATGGCTCATGTCATGCAATACAGGGACAACCACCAGAGGGCAAGGAAGGGAGGTAACAGGAGCTCACAACAAGTGAAGACCTGTAGAGCTTGAGCAAACACCGCTAGGAGGCAGTAGAGAGGTCATACAAGCCAAGTCAGCAACAGCCGGGAACTCAGTATCAGAGGGGAAGGCAGGAGCAAGGTCTGAATTAAGCCAGAGAGCCAGTCGGGAGCGCAGTAACAGGATGAGACAAAAGCACAGCCAGAAACACTCCAAAGGTCAGAGCCAGACAGAACAATCCAAAGCAGAAACGAAAGACGGAAGGGCAAGTCAGAGGTTAAGCAGAAAAGGTTAACTCCCACCTGACAAGGCCAGGAAGCAGAAAGCAAACCCCGACCTGGATCATGACAGCGGAGTATTTGACCGGAAATTGGAAAAAATTATCAAATATTATTTTTTTGTTTAAAAATTATTTGCAGCTGTAAAATGTTTGGGATCCCCTTACTGCACTTTTGTTTTTGACCACTGACCAACAGCGATCTGGTTCCTCTAAACACCAGCCATTAATTTATCAGATGAAGCTGCCGCTGGCAGACTTTCACATGCGGCTGTTGCTGTGGATGAATCCTACTGTAATATTGTGGCCAATCGAAAGAATGGCATTCCATTTCGTGCTTTAATTGTGGGGTTTACGGAAGTAAACCCTGCCCCGTTGAATGTAAAATATAGAGTGTGCAAGTAACTGATAGGTCCAAGCATTAAACTACTTCATTGGCATGTGCCTTATACTATATGTAGAACATTTTGTAGTACCCTTTCTATTCAGCAGTAAATTCTAAAGTACTAATTTCTTAAAGTTTTTTTTAAGCTGTTTGCATCTTACATCATATATCTTTTGCCTACCGTATGTAAATCTGTCTCTAAAAGACAGTAATGAAAAACAGCGAGAAACATCTTTTGCTGCTGTCCTTTCAGCAGAGGAGCTCTCAGTTATCATTTTATGAAAGGCACTGGAGGTCATACACACTCAATGTTGCCGAAGCAAATTATTATAACAGACTCTAAACCTCATATTATAAGCATTTCAGGAATATCAGATAATTCCTTTCAGCGTGTGAAGTGCTACTTAGCATTGGGCAAAACGGAAACCTTTCACAGCTCTCACTTGTCGCAAAGTATTTAACTATCATCAAACGGAAGAGACAGAAAAATAGTTTATTTAAAATAAATTAGCATTTTTATATATTTTTATTTACGAATTTATTTCTCTACTGATGTAATAAAGATGAATTTATAAATTGCGGTACTCTCTGTCAACCCATCCTGTTGTAAGCTGTTGACGTATAGTTCCATCCATCAGTTTCTGTTGGGGAAGGTTAATGTCAATTATGTCTACTAAGTGTAAGAGCAAAGTGTTAAAGAGAACCTGTCATCAGGATTTTACACCCCAAATTTAATGGCATGTGGATAAATGCACTTTAAGGGCTCGCTTACACTAGTGTATAACACTGCCGAGTGCTATCCGATGTTTTATCTGATAGCGCAGTGTTTATATTAGGGGGCAGTGCCAACCAGCGTTTTTTTTTTCCAATTCGGCATGAGAAAAAAATTGCAGAATGCTGTAGGTGCATCAAATAATTGGACCATGTGCACCCATACAAGTCTATGGGTTCGTGTGAAACATCAGAGGTCATCCGAGTGTAGTCTGATTTACGAGGACACAGAAAATGGAGTAACTAGTTTTCCATTTCTCCGCACCTATGATACGATTTTGTTATTTGAACAAATCAGATCACAATAGTCTGACACTCTGCAGAAACTCTGACATAGTTTAATTCAAGTGTCATTATCATACTTGGCCACGATTCTCTTGCATGAGAGAACATATGCCTGTCTGACCGCAGTCTAATGCTAAATAAATTGTTATCTGTCTTGTAGAAATTTGCTTTGCAGTTTTAGAAAAATCCATAACTAAAATGTTATGATAATGAGTTGCAAGTGCAGTGGGTGGGGCCTTGCACTTACAGCTCTCCTGCCTCTCTCCATATCTCCCGCCTCTGCTTGCCTCCTGTCTCTAGGTCACTCATGTTTCATTGACCTGTCAGTTATAGACAGGAGGCGGGGGATATGGAGAGAGGCAGGATGGCTGTAAGTGCAAGGCCCCACCACTGCACTTTCAGCTCATCAACATACAATTTCAGTTATGGATTTCTCTAAAACACAAAAATGGATTTCTACAAGAAAGGTAAGAATTTACGCAGGATAAATGCATTCTTATATAAATGCCATTAGTTTGGAGAATACAATCCTAATAACAGGCTCTCTTTAACAAACTTCTTTTACATCAAACATACTTTAAAACTGAGCTACGTTAGAAAAACTACAGTGTGCCAGTTGTGCATTATAGATAATTAAACTAACAAAGATTGGAACCTGAAAATTACTTAATTATATGTGGACTCCATGCAGCACTGGATTGGACTACAGCTATTCCTCCAGACTTTTCCACACACATGTATACTTAATTCTTTTTTAGATTTTTTTTTTTATATAGTCACAGTTTGTTCAAATTCACGTGGAGCAATGGACTTCAGGAAATTCAACTCAAATTCGATCCTCCACAAATTGATCCACTGACCTCTAGTCTTAACAGAATTGGTTACTCACAGTTTGTCCTGCTGCTTGGACAACACGAGATCAGCCATGATCAGATAAGGAAGGAATACTTGTCTTGGCTGACCACGCATGTGTTCTCAGTGGAGAGTGGGAAGTAAGCTGCCAGAAACCTCAGGCGGTGGCTTATTTTTCCTGAGAACTAAAAGAAGTTCCTTAAACAAATTATACATACAAGGAACTTGGAGTGTCCAGCATTGGCAGATTCGTATGGCTTTGCTCTCTGGTATATGGGCACCTTAACTCATGAACAGTCACACTCTGGCATCTAATGAAAAACCACTACTGGCTATCTTCTCATTCTACTGAAAACCACTGTTATCACAATAAGTACTAATAACTTCAGTTGTGTACTGCATTGGAAAGTGCATTGTTGCTGATTCTTCTTGTGTGAGGCTTATAGAGAGGAGAATGTGAATTTCTCTAGATTTTTTTATATACTGTGGTGTAAAATGATCCCAAGTGGTGATCTCTCTCTATGGCTGCTACTTATCATGTGTATGACTGTTCACAAACGAGCGACCATGATTGTTCATGCAGAAAAGCTGCTTGGTTAAGTTACATTTATTGATTCTGTGTAAATCTTACTACCGCTGTCTGACTTTGGAAGTAGTGGTTCCTAAAATCTATTATCTGGGCACATTTGGAACTGATGCTTTATATCTAACATTTTAACTAACACTACAAAATCTGTAGAATTGTAGGTTTTTGGAGATGCATGCAGAGGCTATATTAAGGTTGACCAAATGAGTAAAATACCTGTCATGGTCCAGTCTGGAGTTTATGCTCTGCTGTCCTCTCTCAGGACTGGTCATGCGGGGGTTAATTTCCTCGGCCTCGTTCTGGAGCTAGCTGGGCTATTTCAGTCCATGACAGCCGGCTGACCAGTGTTAGTGATAGCTCAAGCTTCCAGTTTAGAGCCTCTGACCCTTGTTCCCTGGTGATCCTCCTGCCTTTGACTTGTTTTCTCGTGTATGACCCGGACTGACTCTGACCCCGTCTCTTGGTATCCGTGTCTGCTGCTACGTTCTCTGTCTGGCTTTTGATTCCCTGGCTTGTACCCCGACCACGTCTCCCGTCTCATGTCTTTGGACCCCGCGCTCATGTTTGGCTTTTTGACCCTCGGCTTGGTATACTGACTACGTGTATTGCTGCTCCTTCTGGTACTTCTGCCTCTGTACGGTTTTGACTCGGCTTGCCTGACCACGCTCCCACCACTTGGTGACGTCTGTGCTTCTGCTTTGTAGAGCTTCTCTGTGCACGCAGTCTCACGTCCCTCCCTAGCTCCCTCTAGGGAAGCTTGCGCTACTTCTGTAGCCTGACAGCTCCCATCTGGTTTTGACCTATTGGCTTGTTTCTGACCACGGGCTTGCTGAGATCTCTGGTACTTCGTATGACTGATTATTCCTAACCCAGCTTTGGATGTTTTTGCTGCACCTGGTGGTGGTTTTGGCTGCTGCAGTGCAGGCCTGCCCTGGGAGTGAGTAATCCCTTCTTCCCTCTGTGGCCTACAGGTGGAGCATACACTAGCCTGCATTGCATCTGCATCACAATACCCCAATAAACATTAGATTAAAGTTGGCTGAACCTGCCGACTTTGATGTGACTGGTCAACCGGTGTGGAGACCTCCCAACTCTTACCCAAAAGATTACCTCGAAGAAGACAAGAACAAGGCAGTTGGGCTTTCTCTTCTTTTTTTAATGAAAATATGGCAAATTTGGGAGAGATGTCTGTCTGGCAGCTATCTCGTCATGTGCATCCCGGTTTAGCACTGAGGTCTGAGGGGTAACTTGAAGTACCTGGCCGCAGTTTTAACAAAATACTGAGTGCTATTTACACGATAGATTACAGGAGTCTTATATGTCAAGGATCCTATTGTGACCGCAACCTCTAGACACCTTATAGCTATGCCAATGGGAAGATATTTAACGTTTAGCAGGAACAATTCCAGTTTCTTACTCTGGAAAAACAACTTAAGTACTTTTCTACTTTGGGCCTGAAATGTCAAAAATATATTATGACCCCAAAATCCTCTAAGAACTTCCCTGGTAACGATGTATTTTGTGTGCCTGTGTTTCTTATATTGTAAAGAGATTAGAATTTTTGTAACCTTGTATATTTTACAGTAATTTTCTATTGGTCTGGAATCTCAATTTCTTATTAATACTCATATCTGCTTAGATTTTTTTTCCCTTCTTAAAGGATAACAAAATCTCGCTTCGTATTAACTGGGATTTAGTGATCTCCTGTTCATGTAAAAATCCTGGATTCTCCATATTTCTTAGTTTAAATCTAAGTGATAAATCTTGAAGTTGATCTGTCTTGTTAGAAATGTTGGAAGTAAGAAGTGAATTGAATATTTATGAAAAAGGATTTTACCCAAGTAAAGGCAAAGTTAAATAAATTCATCTGTTATTCAGAAAATGAGCTATTTATCCTAAAATAGAGACTATGGAAAAATAGAGGGCCACGTCTAGAGAAATTTAAAGGATAGGAAAAATGGACGTTCACGACTGAGGAAATGTAAAATATAGAATAATTACGGTACTATTTCTTTGTGTTCATATTATTAATTAACTGAGTATGTGACCTCTGCAGCCAGTCACTTGCCTTGTTTGATGGTTAGCAGGTGACTGCTTTGGCCAGTGATTGGCTACAGCAGTCATCTGTGAGCAGTGAGTGAGTAATCACTGCAGGACAGCTAACAAACTGACTGACGGGACCATGTGAGTATTGGCGCCAAAGGAGGGATTAGTTTAAGAAATTTCATAATTTTTTCACATTCCTTGCTATGTGGCATTTAAAAAAAATACTGGAGAAGCCCTTTCATAAATCAATCTCACTGTAAATTCATGTTATGTTTACCTCAAAGTGGTGCCATGTAAAAGTTAAGCTGCCCCACAAAAAAAGTCATAAAATGAAGGTAATCCAGCTCAACAGGCTTTTAGTCACACAAAGTGCACAACAGAGGACAATATCAGCAGTACAGATAGAAGAAATCAACGCGTTTCGGGTGACAGACCACCCTTTGTCATCATGACTAGGGGTGGGCTGTCACCCGAAACGCCTGTGAATAAAAGCCTATTTACGGTTTGTCAAGCTGTATTACCTGCATTTTATGACTGTTCCATGCCTTGACATGGCATTTCTGGGCTCCGAACACTTTCAAGATGTCCCCTATGGTGAGCTGGATCTAATCTTCCCACAAAAAAAATACCCTGATTAGGCTATGTGCACATGTTGAGTGAATGGATGCAGAAATTTCTGCACCATTTCAGCATCTCTTTTCCAGGAAAACTGCAGCTGCAAAATCGCACGTTTTTGGTGCATTTTTGCCCCGTTTTTTGTCTGATTTGAGTGAGGTCAATGGTGAAAAACGCTGGCAAAAACGCACAGAGAATTGACATGCTGCAGATTATTTTCTGCACCAAATCTACAAGTCAAAAATACTTCACGTGTAGTTTCTCATTCACTTTGCTGCCATCAGGTTTTGCTAGCAAATCTGCATGGCAAAAACGCAACAAATCTGCAACGTGTGCACAAGCCCATAAGCAAAGTTGCAGCTCTTAGAATGAAAACTGTGAAGAAATGCTTGACTTCTAAGGTCCAAAATAGGACGTCTTTAAGATTGTCAGTTAGAAAACAGTGGGGACAACTAAGAGGCTGACTGACAGGATCACCCAACAATTGGAGATGATGATCCAGCTTCCAAAAAAACAAAATTTTATTGAATTAAAAAAGAGATTCCATCATGAGTGTAGACACAGCTACGCGTTTCGAAAATCCCTTGCATTGTTTAACAAAGATTTTTTGTTAAAGAACGCAATGGATGTTTGAAACGCGTAGCTGTGTCTACACTCATGATGGAATCTCTTTTTTAATTCAATAAAATGTTGCTATTTTCGAAGCTGAATCATCTCTTATCTTCGTTCCACAAGTGGTCCCTTGCAGTTCCTAGGACGCCTAGCTGGGGTGAGCTGGTTTACCTTTATTTTCCCCAGCAGAGAATTGGTGCCAGAGGGAGGATTGTTGTAAATTATGTGATCATATCCCCAGCTTTTGTGGCAATTTTTGAAGCAAAAAATGGAAAATCTCCTGGGAAGTCATAATTGCAATGAAAAGTTGTGGGACCATACAAACTTTATTTCTGCCAAAGTTAGACAGGGTCTTTATGGCTCGCCATGCAAGTACACGGGAGAAGCTTTCAGTTTACAGAGCTCACATACGGGATCCTTATCTATAGCTATTTTTCTAGACTCGTAGAGGGATTTTTGTGAAACAGCCATTCGGAAGCTCTGCGGTTCTATGTAATAAACTGTACTGTCATTTTTGGAGACGCTTTCAGCTCTGTCCTCATAGGGGAGACTGATTGTTCTGCATTTTCCTATTGAACAAGATTATGTTCTTCCGCACATCTACCGCTGTTCAGCAGAAGGCTGATGTTTTTCCGGACTGCAGATGAGAACAAGCCTGCTGCTATTCAGCCTTCGGGACTGTGTCGTGTTTTCAGATCATCCCATAATTGTTTGCTGTAAGAGAAGAATAATACGGCACATTCATCTGAAAATGGGTTGGAATGTTTGGTTTTGTTTTCTAGCGGCATGAATAGAATTGTATGGGTGACTTGCAGCGAGGTGATATTGCAGCACTTAATTTGCTCTTATCCCTAACTGTGAAATCTCCTGCAGCTACGGCATGAATGACTACACAAGATGCCTGTAAAACAGTGGATGGGATTCTGCTGTGTAACGCTAAATCCACATGTCCAATAATCGTCCATTTGAAACGGATGCAGCCGCGATCAGTTATGTTAGCAGGACAAAAAAGTTGTGCAGACACAACAAAAACTGACTGCAACAGGATCCGTTTTTTTATAACATTAAAATGTATGGAAAACGGATCCGTTAAATAGCCATCCGTTTATCTTCCATTTGAAATGGATTCACTATTTTCGTACTGGATCAGTCTCAATCATATTAAGGCCTCTTTCACACATTCGTCTTTTTGTATCAGGCATGATCCGGCGTGTTGGTAAAAAAACGTATCCGGTACCGGATGCGTTTTTTTACCATTGACTTTCATTAGCGCCGGATCGTGCCTGATGTCATTGCGTTGTATCCATTTTTGTCCGGATCCGGCGGAAATGCACATTCCGGCAGCCGGACAAAACGGAGCATGTAACTTTTTTTTTTTTTGCTGGAGCCGCCTGATGTGGCTGAAGCGGCGCATCAGGCGGCCGGAAACAATAGAAGTCAATGGAACCGGATCACACTTTTGTGCAATCCGTCAAAAGTCTGATCCGGTTTCTGGAAATCAAGGACTACTACTTACTACTACTACTACTACTACTACTATACTACTACATTTCCAGTGTCTCCGGGCATCAGAAACCCTCTTTTCTGGGTTCAAATGTTCAGGTTGGATCCAGCAAAAAAATGGATTCGTTGCATCAGTTTTTTTATTTCAGTGCCGGATCCGTCCCTTCAGGTGTTCGACGGATCATGCCTGACACAAAAACCGGATGTGTGAAAGAGGCCTAAGACTAATCCAGTAAGCAAAAAACGGATCTGTGTCAAATCAAATGGAAGAATAACAGGTGTCTATTTAACGTTTTTTCATAGATTTCAATATTAAAAAAAAGGGTATCCAGTTGCAATCAGAGTTTTAAACCGGACAAAAGAAGTTGTATCTGCACGACTTACAATGCTAAGATAACTGATTGCTTCTGGAAGGGATCAAACGGATGATTACTGGACACGTGAACTGTCTAAGGGTGCTTTCATTGCGATTTGCCACCCGTTCGTTGGTCCATCAGGGCTTACGTCCAAACTCCTCACAAAATGGGATTTGGGCATACACGGCGATGGGGTCATATTCTATAATCGTGCTGAAAGAGTGAACGTGCGTTCTGACGTGCATTATTTTCGTGTGTATATACCTACTGGAGGCGGACAAACAGACATAGTAGACTGCGTCTGAGTATCCACCCCAAGTAGGCGTATATGCCCGAAAACTATGCACCGTAGAGCGTACTTTCGAATCCTGTTTGTGGGGTTGTTCAAATGTAAGCCCCTATGGGACCAACGAACGGGTAGCAAAATGCAGTGGGAAAGCACCTAAGACCTTGTTACCAAATGCTATGATGAGTTGGTTTCATGAATACACTGCACCATTTGCTTTAAAATGGTCTAAAATACTAAAGTGTATTTATAATTAATCTATAAGGCTATGTACAGACAAGTTATATCGCAGCTGAAAAATAGCAGCCAATCCCTTAGTATTAAATGGAATATTATATGCAGGAATGGTGTGGAATTGCCAGTGGCCACACAATTTCATCCTTTGTATTGCAAGGGGGAAAATCTGCGGGACGTCTGTTGCATAAATTAACATGATTCAGGTTCAAAATCCACAGTGCCAGTAACATTACATCTATAAATCTCATTCACAACACTACTACTGTTACCTACGGTATTTCCCAAAAATACTCTGCATATACACTATATATAGCCTGTGTACTCATTGCCTTCGAATAATTTAAAGAATATCAATAGTAATTTTCTAATATAAAGTTATTACTAAAATATAGCTGGAGAATGAGTAGAGTATACTGGCCGCACACTACAGGCAATAAACTCCAGCCTGCCTGGCGACATTTTAGATTTACAATATGATCTACTTACAAACCCCTGCTTAGAAATCGAAAGTCTGAGGGAGAACGTTCTCCTTGTGGATAGTGCCAAGTTGGCATAGGGAGACTTATAGGCCATGTAATACTCCTCTAGGAAATTAAATATGCAGATAGCCTTATTGTGACCCCATAACAAGGCTGCAAGTGTGGGGCTCCTTAGACAGTGTTTCTTTGTATGTCTTTATTACGAAGTACTCACACCAAGAACTTCATCAGATAGCTTGACTCGACTGCAGAGGCACATATGAAGATTCCAGTAGAGGCTTATTCTCAGGCTGAATTCTTGTATTATGCACATTAGTAGCACCAGATGGTGAAAAGATAATTCTGAACCAGAGAAGTACAGAGATGAACCCAGAAAGATGGATGACAAACAGTACCTGGGGAGGAAGAAAGAAGGGATTACAAGGAGAGTGAAAGGACAAACTCCTAAAAGGCAAACTTGATTGCATAGCAGTATAATAGCAACAAAACAATTGTAATAAATGCTGTATGATTCCCAGTCAATGGACATGACAAGCCTCTTCAGAAAGGAAGAGGACAGGAACTCTAAAGGTACCTATTGGGAAGAGTAATCCTAAAAGTCAATATCGACCCTTTAGTGAGCCTTAGCACATGACAATATAGGTGGCACTGGAGTTGTGGACCTCTTCCTCTCTGAGGAGCATATGTGCGTACAGAAGTGAAAAGAAATTGATGATGAGATCTCGTTGATATAAAACATCCTACCATCTTGAGTATATAGCTGTATTGGTGCAGTACGGATCAAATATGGAAGCATTTTTATTTTAATCATTAGCTGTAGATTTCATAAAGCTCTTTCCGCAAAACTGGTGAAAGGGAGGCATTTAGAATATGTAAAATACCAAATGCACATACTCTACACTGTAAAATATAAGTAGTCCCATAAATTAATATTAGCAACATATTAGAGGCAGAAAAAAAACGGATTGAATATTGCCGAGAAACTTGCTCATATTAATGGAGCTTACTTTTGGCCCATATCAGTATTTAGAATCCAAAACTAGGTACAGGTCCAGAGCGCAGTAGAGGAGGCAAATTTGTCTGTGACATTTTTTGTGTGTGTAGGCTTCTCTGCTTCTTTTGGCTTAAAATATTGATGACAAATACTGTCCAAAATTTTGCAAAGTGTTAAAGGGACCTGAATTTTTTAAATTTTGGGGGTATAGTGCAGTATACATGAAGAATTATGTTTAAAATTGACATATTAAAACATCTTAGTAGTCCTCAAGGGCCACCAACAGGACATGTTTTCAGGATTTCCTCAGTCTTGGAATTATCACCTGTGCAATACTAAAGAAATCCTGAAAACATGCACTGTTGGTGCCCCTTGAGGACAGAGTTGTGCACCCCTGCCTTAATCCATCTGCCTGCAAATCTACACTAGAGGAAATTAACCACCATGAATGTTACGGCAGCTTTATCTACATACGGTCCTAGGTGACCTCAGCCTGGGTAGGGTGTATGTTTTTTGTAAGAACGATCAGATATGATTGAGTCAGAACATTGGATCAGATTGTATCTGCATAGCTGGTCTGTGGTGTGTAATCCTTGCTGTTCGCTCTCCATATGGTAATTGGATCAGATACTTGTGCGTTCCCTGTCAACACAATTCCAGATATGGAAATTAAAGTCAGTTTTGAGAATGTCAGTAAATTATTTTAATTTTCCTGTTCAGTCTTTTTTCTCATCATCGCTCGGCCTCTCTGGTGATGTTACATTGCACAGCGATCCTGCTGTTAGTAATAGTAGTGCTTTGTTTCTGGCGCTGTATCTGGGATGGGGGCAGGGGAACATCCAAAGTGGAAATTCTTCTTACACAATGCTACTTACATCTGAGTCGCACTTAGTACCAGGGCTATGGGGTACTCGGCACCGAGCCCATGAAAGTCTATGGGATTTGTCACTGGCAGCAGGACTCGGTCCGTGGCCCTGGGCGCTCATACAATGGGGGATATATTTACAGGGGATTGAATAATAGATAGTTCGTGACGCCACCTGTGGTATCTGATCAATTGGACCAGCGCTGCTATATGGATCTTCCTAGGGGATGTTATGGGGCAGCTGGATGGTAAGTCTCCCACAGGTGAGACTGGTCCCTGGAAGTCTATGGTGGTGCAGGGTGTAGGTAATAAAGCAGTCTCACACAAGGCAATCTCTTTCCATACCTTTACTTGTAGATGTTTCAGGCAGGTCCCGGGGAGCTGGTCGGGGTGGAGAATGCACATTCAGGATAACCGCTGAGCAGGTTAGAGGCCTCCTTTAACTTTGTATGTATGTGAGTACAAACTTGCATGAAGTCAAGTTAACTCTGTTAATCTCCAGCTTGTTCAATAGCTGCCACGCCCGGCCGACATTGTGGTAGAGCCTTCTGCTTAATCTGGTGACCAAATATGGTGACCAGATATTGGAAAGAACGAAGTCCCTCTATGCTTGGCCTAGCTAAAAGTCCTTTTTCCCCCTGGCTCCGTTTACGTATCAGCGCTTAGGGCTACCTTCTGCGACTTGTAGTCCAGAAAGCCTCCGGTGTTTCTTATTACTAGGCATAAAGCACTAGCAACGCTTCGGACCCCGGTGTCCGGTGAATTAGTGCGGGTAATCCGGTACCTGATGCACTAGTCTCTATCTTCCTCCACTGTGCCTCCCGTCCTGCTCTTGCTCTTAACATAAACACTCGTAGTAATGATGAAAAATGTCAGCTTTTCTCCAGAGCTCGCTGAACAGTTCCAAGTACACTCACTGTTGTAACTCCTATGATTCCCTTCTTTCTTCCTTTCTCTGGCTCTGTCCAGAGCAGCACACAGGTACTCTGTCAACTGTGTAAATGCTGTAGCTCCGAGAGTCACCTTCCTCAGACCCTGTCCAGAGCAGCACACAGGTACTCTGTCAACTGTGTAAATGCTGTAGCTCCGAGGGTTACTTTACTCCTTCCAAAGAATACAGGTCACTTGTCCTGAGGTACTGTTTCACTTGCTTCAATTGCAGCTCTGACTAGGCTAGAGTGCCTCTCTTGTCCACTCTTACTAGCCTCCACTTCTGTATGAGGTGAGCTACAGGAGCTCCTTCAGATCCCAGTCTTATCTCCTCTCCCTCCAAGACTTGAATTGAACTGATCTGTCCGAAGACAGGAAACTGACTGACTATTGCTACGTGTCACTACCTTTTATACCCCTAGTGGGTGTGTTGGAAAATGTGAGTGACGTGAATGAATATCAAGCCTCACGGTTACTTTCTTGTGCATTTTCCTGGAATATTGTGCCTGGCGTAGCTGGGCCACACACATCATCATTACATCTGAATTAGATATACCCCTGTCACTAATAATGGATGGTGTACGAACGTTTTTTTTTCAAATAGTATGGATACCCTTTGTATGGTGCAGGTTCTTGTAACTTTAGCTAGCTACATTTCTTAGTTATAGGAAGACTGGAAGGAAACCTGTCGTCATAAAAATACGGTCTAATGTGCAGGCACTATGTTATAGAGCAGGACGTGCTGAGTCCATTGATATATGAAGTTTTTTTTAGTAAAAATTCATTAGAACTTCTGTTTTAATTATTTAAACTTTTGCTCTTTCTGGGATTTCTGGTCCAGTGGCCGGTCTTTTGCTTTGTTCTTGAACTGTTTAATATGTTTTAATGATTGTATTGTTGTATTGGAAAGTTTAAAGAAATAATAGAGTTGACAAAAGTAGTTTGATAAGTAGTTTGGTCAGGGGTTTGCTCTTGTTCTTCTAGAACAGAGGTGTACAACCTTTTTCACGTCCAAAGGCCACATTGCCATGTGGAGTCACTCCAAAGGACTGCAATAAAACTAATCATATCTGAGAATTGCAGCATCTTCAAAATTATAAGCAATGAATCATGTATGAGAAATGGTAAGCCATAAAGCGTAACCTGCACCTATAAAGGTCCCCCTTAGCCCGTTAGTATTTAGGAGAGCGGAGGGCCGTGTTTGAGTATGGCTCTCCTCAATGTAAACTTAAATGCCATAAACTAGAATGTAGAGAACTGCAATCATTGATGACTAGTTGTAATACTCATATGCATCTTTCTTAGTTACACAGAGGGGTCAAGGCAGAAGTGTATCTAGGCTTTCCGGCACATGAGGCAAGAATTCAGTTTGGCGCCCCTCCCCTCCCCAGCACATATTATTATTATTATTATTATTATTATTACACATTTATATAGCGCCATTTATTCCATGGCGCTTTACATATGAAAAGGGAAAATATAGACAGGTACAATAAATGTGTGCTAGACAAGATATGCGATTTGCTCGCTTGCAGTCACATGCCGAGTAGCATCTCTCAATGTTCAGTGAAAGCTGACATAAAAAGGAATAAAAGTATAAGGGAAGCAGCTGGAACCAGCAAGAAGAGCTGAATCCTGACAGTGAGTATGTTACACACTGTTGGATTGGCATACTACAGGGCTTCATTTTATAATTAAAGGGCTTGTGCAGGTTTGAGATGAAAGTCTGAATTCTCACAGCGCATACAATGCACACTTTTAGGATTCTCCCTTGCCTGTGGCAAGAGTGGACGGTCATGTCAGCACAAGCATGCGATTTGTACACTTCTGGTCACATTCCAACTAGACGTGTCTGGTCTCGCTCAGTTCATTTTCATTGAGTGAGGCCACGCATGTCTAGTTGGGACGTGACCACATGTATGTAAATATCATACTTACCTTTTTGTTACCTAGGATAGGCTATCAGTTTTAAAATCCCGGTCAATCCCTTTAAGGGTGGAATCCTTTTTGTTGCTTTCATTCATATAGATTTCCCCAGTGACATATGGGTATAGAAATAGCAGTCGCATCCGATTCCTTGAGACAGGGGAAGGAGGTCTGTCACAGACTTTGTATTGGGGTCTTCCTAACCTTTCTAATTCTCAATGGAAACCTTTCCTTGTTATAGATATGTGCAAAAATGCATGTCTTAAAGGTCGATGCCTGATGCCTGGCATATATCTCTATCCCTTGGGGCAAAGTATATAATGGAAGTTTTGTAAAGAAGGAACATTGCTTGTAACAATTATGAGCATTGCTACAGTGGGAAGAACCCAGCCGCTGACTATTAGGGTAGAGAGCAGGCATTTTTATGTTAGGTGTCACTCATTCTTGTATGTAGGCCCCAGAGTTATCACGTGTATCACCCTCGTGCTGGGTGTTTCATGTATATACTCTTAGGGTCGCTGTCAGACTTTGAACTCGCATTCCTTTATGTTAGATTTCACAATTTGCATTGCAATGGCTGTCAGAGATATGGAAATAATATTCCCTAGCACTTTTGGCCGTTCCCCTCTGGGCAGCGCCACCTTTGTAGATAAAATATATGCATAAGCGTAAAATCTTTGTTTATTGTGATGGGATATTTCTCTAGCTCAGTACAGCAATCCTGTCCGCCGGCTGTTATAGCAGCCATGTCATAATCACAGGTACCATCTATTCAATTAGTTGCAAGCTGAAAGCATAAAAGGAAAAATCAATTTCTGAACGGCTGGTGGCTCAGGGCAAGGACACACTGAAGGAGACAACGTGCAGGGAAAACATATGAAGCAGCGCAGCATGTGTATAAACAGCCACAGTTCTGAGGGCTGTACCAAAACCTCCGTGTTTTCACACAACGGCTCCGAGACTATTTGTTCTCTATGATGAGTATTTATTAGCTGTCATTTCTGCTTTATGTCACACATAAAATATCTTTTCCTTACAGTGGTGTCATGCACAGAAAAAAAGAGCATCTCCTAACATTATTGTCATGCATGCTCAGTCTGACAAATGCTTTGTCCTGCAAGTTTGCAAATTTTAATTTTCCATTTGTATCACGTGACCAGATTTGCTAAGGAGGATATTAAGCATGTATATGAGCTATATACCAGTACAAGGGAAACTAAAGCTAAGCACTGGAGGCTCAGCTTTACTAACCTATGTGTAGCCCTGGTGTTAGGCACACGCAGTACCCTGGAGAGTGTGTGGCGAGACAGCAGTTTAATGCTCAATACCCATTCACTCAACATACACTAGACACACCCTTAGGGTAGTGTAGCTTACTTGTTAGGGAGTGGTCAGGGTGTATATTGGTTGAGTGATTTTAGAGTAGTCGGTTTCCTGTCTTCGGACAGAGCAGACGTGTGGAGTCTAGCTGGGACTAGGAGGGAGGAAGCAGTCCAGCCTGGTTCTTCAGCAGTTCAGAAAGTGGAGGCCAGTACAGGTGAGCTAGTTCACCTCAGCCTAGTCAGAGCTGTACCTCACTTGAAGACACTGACAAAGAAAGAAGAGCTTAGTGCAGAAATACTTCAGTCACCTGTCTCAAGGACAGTGAAAGGTTCAGAGACGTGCTCCTGCCTAGTGGATAACTGAGAATCTGTTAACTAACTCTAAAGGAAGAGAAGAAGGGAGTGACTATACGACTTTTTGCAAGTGTGAGTGTTTATGCTACAAGCGAGGACAAGGCGAAAGGCACAGTGGAAAGAATATTGGAAAAGTGCTTTTGGATTGAAGAAGTCCTGCACATTGCTACCGGTCACTGGGGACCGAAGGATCACTATTAGCTTCAAGCATAGTGGTAAGAAAACCAGAGATTTACCGGACCTTAGGTCGCGGCAAACAGCCCCAAATAGTCAGTACGTAACTGGGGTCAGGGGGAGTGAAGACTTTGAGTCAGTGCACGACAAGACAGGAATTCAGCTCTCTCACAGGAAGGCTCCTACCACAAAACTGACTGGGCAGTACAGCTATGGATTAGCTGGAGTTATTGAGGGAACTACGCTTCAGGCTGGTTGTACTCATCGTGTTGAAAGTAAAGGAGGCCCCTAACTTGTCCAGCTGCTGTCTCAAGATACACTCTCCTTGGATCAGCCTCCCTGGGACCTGCCTGAACATCTTACAAGTAAAGGTATGGAAAGACGCTGACCGTGTGAGACTGTGTTATTTATCTGCACCCGACTTCACTAACTTCATAGACTTTGAGGGAAGAGTCCCACCTGTAGGGGACCCGACATCTAGCTGCCTCACCATCCCCTCAGAGATCTACAGCAGCGCTGGTACAAATTACCAGAGACTACAGGTGGCGTCACGAACTGTATATATATATCCCCTGTAAATATACCCCCCAACATACGCCTGACCGCCAGGGCCACAGACCGAGCCACCGCTACCTGTGACAATCCCATAGACTTCTACGGGCTCGGCTCTGAGTACCCCATTGCCCTGGAAACCCACAATTGTGGTGCGTGGTCGAGACAACTTGGCGTCACGAACAGGATGCGAAACTCGCAGAATTGCGAGCCCTGTGTGCCTATGGAATTGTTTTTGTGAAAAGGACTGTTTGCACTTTTGGCGCCAAAAATCGCCATCTTTGTCGCCATATTCGCGCCCTCAGGCGCTGGAGAAGAAGGTGGGCGTACCTTCGTGGGCGTGTACCCCCCTGTGGCGCGAAGAAAATGCCTGCCCTCTCAAAGTGCTATTACAACATGCGATCCTGCCCTACAGCAAAGGAGGTCCGCCTCCTCTTCACCTTTCCTGCAAAGAGGAGGAGACGCAAACCCCGCCTCCACGGAAGAGACCGGATGTCTCTGGAGGAAGAAGAAAGAATCTTCTGGAACATCATGGAGGCAGGACGTGTGCAGCCGAGCAGGGAAGCGGAGGAAGGCAGGCCCCGTGCCCCAGCCAAGCTGCCACCAGCACCGGAGTTATCCGTGGTCCTGCACCTGCAGCAGGCGTTGCTAGAAACAAAAGAAGAAAATGCACGCCTGAAGAAGATGGTCCAGCACCAACCTGGATTTGAAGAGATCGAGAGACGCCGGCGTACCCTGGAGCAGAGGAGGCTGTGGGACACGGTGATCTCTCCCCTCAACGACCCCCCACGATTCGAGTTACCGAAGATTCTGCTGCCCAAGGCGAAGGAGCAACCGGAGGCTGCCCCCGAAAGTACCGATCCTGATCCCACCGGTGAAGCGGTGGAGGCGAAGGAGGTTGAGGAGGTACCGCCAGTTCCGGAACGCCCGCCCGGCCAGGAGGCCGCAGCAGATGATCGGTCCCCGACAGGGACACCGGAGGGGTCCTGTCCGTCGTTACCAGACGTCGACTGGGACGAGATGGCGCGCCTGGATGACGTCGCCTATACCGCCCAGTGGGAATATGAGTGGCAGCGTCGTGAGGAGAAGCAGAAACGCCAGCAGGAGGAAGAGCGGGAAGCTCAGAGGAACCGACAGCGGCAACATGCAGAGCTGATCGCGGACAAGGAGAGTGTCCGGAGAGAGAAAGGTACCCTGAGGGAACCGCGGCGGCAGGGTGTGTGACTGAGTTCCAGCTCCGGAAGGGCTGGGGCTTCATCCGTGAACCGGGCCTCTACCCAGGGGTCTTTGTTAGTCGCAGGGACGTAGAATCCCACCTACCGCAAGGCCATCCCGGGAGGGACTTAGTAAATGGAGACATTGTCACGTACACACGGCACTGGGGAATGAAGGGATGGTATGCCCTTAACGTCACCATCGTCCGTGACCCCGTCCCCGACGCAGGTAACGTCATCACTACCGCAGCGTCCCCGTCTCCAGCTCAAGCAGTATCCGGCCGTGCCCCAGCATCGCCCCCTGCAGGTTCATCGCAAATGAAAGCCACATCTACCTCGCAACATGCGACCCAGTTTCCATCGCAATCCATGACACGGTCCATATCGTTAACTGTGATTGAAACGCAATCGGTGTCTCGTGAGGAGAAGGTACCCGTTGCGCCCCTAGAGGTTCGCACGAGAACTGTGGCGACCCAGACCCTAATAGCAGCGCATGACTTGTTAGTAATGGGATCTAGGGATCATCGCATTGTTCCAGCCCCCGGGTGGAAAGTGTATTTGAAAATGAATAAATAGTAAAGAAGAATCGGTGAGATCCATATAGGTCTACCATAAGTAATATTGTAGAAAGTTTCAGAATGTTTTACAAATTTTTGCACAAGTTGAAGAGTATAACGTATATAATGCATATATATATTTCTAACAGTAGAATGCCCGGCTGGGTAAACAGAGGGAAAGTTTGCACTTTAGTATTATTATAATGTGATATTATATCTGTGTCTTTGTTTTACAATGGACTTTGAGGTTGAGGACTGTGCCAGCCCAGAACTTATTTGTATATAGTTGCGCTTCGGTGCTTTATCTTGGTTTTACATAAAACCAGCACAACTACCTCTGAATACAAAAACCCGTGTGGTGTGGCACTGAGTGAGGTCTGCATTCGGATGTCCTGCAGCCCACCCAGGACCTACGTTGAAGGTTTGGTGCGGGTCCTTCACAAGAATACTGTATATTTATTGAATGCTATTTAATATTTGTACTTTTCTATATATAATGTTATTGTTTTGCAACGTTCAAGATATTCTCACCTCCCGGATGGGACGAATTAATGTTCATGTTTGATGTTTTCATGCATAAACAAAACTGTCTCTTTGTATTTTACAGCCCGGGAGTGCTGTCTTTTACCATGGGGGAATGTGTAGCCCTGGTGTTAGGCACACGCAGTACCCTGGAGAGTGTGTGGCGAGACAGCAGTTTAATGCTCAATACCCACTCACTCAACATACACTAGACACACCCTTAGGGTAGTGTAGCTTACTTGTTAGGGAGTGGTCAGGGTGTATATTGGTTGAGTGATTTTAGAGTAGTCGGTTTCCTGTCTTCGGACAGAGCAGACGTGTGGAGTCTAGCTGGGACTAGGAGGGAGGAAGCAGTCCAGCCTGGTTCTTCAGCAGTTCAGAAAGTGGAGGCCAGTACAGGTGAGCTAGTTCACCTCAGCCTAGTCAGAGCTGTACCTCACTTGAAGACACTGACAAAGAAAGAAGAGCTTAGTGCAGAAATACTTCAGTCACCTGTCTCAAGGACAGTGAAAGGTTCAGAGATGTGCTCCTGCCTAGTGGATAACTGAGAATCTGTTAACTAACTCTAAAGGAAGAGAAGAAGGGAGTGACTATACGACTTTTTGCAAGTGTGAGTGTTTATGCTACAAGCGAGGACAAGGCGAAAGGCACAGTGGAAAGAATATTGGAAAAGTGCTTTTGGATTGAAGAAGTCCTGCACATTGCTACCGGTCACTGGGGACCGAAGGATCACTATTAGCTTCAAGCATAGTGGTAAGAAAACCAGAGATTTACCGACCTTAGGTCGCGGCAAACAGCCCCAAATAGTCAGTACGTAACTGGGGTCAGGGGGAGTGAAGACTTTGAGTCAGTGCACGACAAGACAGGAATTCAGCTCTCTCACAGGAAGGCTCCTACCACAAAACTGACTGGGCAGTACAGCTATGGATTAGCTGGAGTTATTGAGGGAACTACGCTTCAGGCTGGTTGTACTCATCGTGTTGAAAGTAAAGGAGGCCCCTAACTTGTCCAGCTGCTGTCTCAAGATACACTCTCCTTGGATCAGCCTCCCTGGGACCTGCCTGAACATCTTACAAGTAAAGGTATGGAAAGACGCTGACCGTGTGAGACTGTGTTATTTATCTGCACCCGACTTCACTAACTTCATAGACTTTGAGGAAGAGTCCCACCTGTAGGGGACCCGACATCTAGCTGCCTCACCATCCCCTCAGAGATCTACAGCAGCGCTGGTACAAATTACCAGAGACTACAGGTGGCGTCACGAACTGTATATATATATCCCCTGTAAATATACCCCCCAACATACGCCTGACCGCCAGGGCCACAGACCGAGCCACCGCTACCTGTGACAATCCCATAGACTTCTACGGGCTCGGCTCTGAGTACCCCATTGCCCTGGAAACCCACAATTGTGGTGCGTGGTCGAGACACCTATGTTCGTTATCGCTTATTATTGGGGGAAATCGTTTTACCTGCAGCAGCAACAGTAGGAAGAAAGTAGTAAAAAAGGGGTTTAAGAAGTAAGTAAACTTTCTTTTTCTTTAATGATCCTACAGACATTGCAAAGTCATAAATTCTCTCCCAAACACTTTGCTCCTTTTGAAGAGCCTTTCAACTGCTGCTCAGACAGATCCCTACACTGCATTCAGACAATCTTTGTAAAGAACTTTCCAAGTCTGAGTACAGGGTTTGGAAGCCGAGAGGCTCAGACGGGAAAAGTCCTGGGGACAAGCTGAATGTAATGTATGGATCTTGCTGAATAACAGTTCAAAGGAGCTTGGAAAGGAGCATAAATTGGGCATTTGATATTATAAAAAATTGATAACTTTGCAATGCCTGGAGGATAAATTAATTAAAAAAAAAGTTAAGTTTTTCTGGTATCTTCTGAATTTTTTCTTGCAAATAAATAAGTTAACACTAACTTACTTTAATCTCAGTAAATAGCTATGAACTCAGTTCTAATCCATGAGAATAATCCATCTGCTTAGTTACACAGTGAACCCCCGCCACTTCAAAAGCCAGACCATCTTTTCATGATTACCACCCACTTAGGCTTGAACTCCTGTAAAAGATTTTCAATTCCATCATGCATACTGGGCATCTACATTGAGAAGACCGCCTCTCCAGAACACCACTTTTCAATGAAATTTTGAGTTTTTATCTTTTATCTTTGAAGTTTCACTGTATTTATCTTGATATTTTTTCGTTCTTTTTTTTAACAGACTTTTGCATCGGCCCATTTTCCTTTTTGTAATTTTTAAAATTTAAAAGATGAAAATATATATATTTTTTTTTGGCCTAAAATACAAAGGAAATGTGTCATCTTTAACTTTAGGACTTTTAGAGATCATTTAATTTTCACCTTCATTAACTGTTCTCAATAAAAGTGATTTTGACCAGGGGTGCTCAAACTTTTACATTCCACTGTATCTTTAGCAGCAATAACCTGAAGTAATCGTTTTCTGCATGTCAACTTCTTACATCTTACTAGAGGAATTTTGGCCTAATCTTTACAACGTTAGGTAAAGGGGTTTTCTGGTCGTCTAGACACATTTCTGGAATACTGCAGAGTGCCAGACAGTGACGGTGTGCAATGCGCACACTCTCATGATTTCTAGTATGGCCTCATGATCGCAAGTTTGCAATATTATTCACTTGCGGTCACCTGCCAACTAGATTCTCATCTGCTTCTTAGAGAGTCATGAGCTTAAACATTTAACAAGCTAACTGAGGCACTTGGAGTCTGAACTGTAACTCTTTGATTTTTTGCAATTTGTCTGAGCCATTATTACACTGTCGGACTTTGGGTTGTATTTGCTGAGACGTCCACTCCTCTGAAGATTGTCAGCTGTCTTAAATGTTTTCCACTTTTGAATGTTTCTCATTTTAGAATTATCGGTCACACGGCACCATCTTGTGATCGCATCTTCTGACTGTCCGAAAATCAGAAGTAACGGTCACAAGCTCTCATTACAGGTCCATGAGAGCCAGAACAAGGCTGTCATAGACTTCCATTGAAAAGTCATCTCCGGCTCGCCCAGCAAACACTGGAGCGATCCGGAAGGTGACAAATTGCTGGAGACCAACGGGAGCGGTGGCGGAAAAAGGTGAAAACGGGGGCTGTTAAATATGAGAAATGGGGCAGGGACCTTAGATTAATCTAACTTCTCTCATAGTAATGAGGCTACATCTGTGATTATGACTGAACCCTTATCACCATTGCAGGTGTAAAAAGATCATTAGAAAGATCTCTGTACCGTCCCTTCATATATTTTGACATTGTAATTATATCGCTCCTGATTAAACCCATCATAATTTTGATCAAAACCACAAAAAGTGGATTAAAAAAATCCAAAATTCAAGAAAACACCACCAAAAACAGGCAGAGATGCTTACCTGTCTGAAAAGGCCTCAATATTGATGCACTGACACAGTGTAGTGGACCCAAGTAAAATGGCGACTAATGCACTGTGTAGTTGCCATTTTACTTGGGTCCATCATAATTTTGGGTGCCTACTAGTGATGAGCCAGTATACTCGTTGCTCGGGTTTTCCCGAGCATGCTCGGGTGGTCTCCAAGTATTTTGGCGTGATTGGAGATTTAGTTTCTGTTGCCGTAGCTGCATGATTTATGGCTGCTGGACAGCTTGAATATATGTGAGGAATGCCTGTTTGTTATAAAATTCCCACATATATTCAGGCTGTCAAATAGCCGCAAATCATGCAGCTAGGCAACAGAAACTAAATCTCCGAGCACTTCCAAATACTCAGAGATCACACGAGCGTGCTCAGGAAAACCCAAGCAACGAGTATAGTCGTCATCACTAGTGCCTACAGCTACAGTATAGGTTGGTCTCGAAGTGCAAGAGCCTCTTTCAGACAACCTTTTTATCATATGTGAAAAAGTACCTTTTTTCCCAAAACTTTAAGGTATCTGAGTGTAATCCATTTTTTTTTCACTGACCAATCATTGGAATGGCCAAGTTTGATTTGCAATTTGGATAAAAAATGGAATTATCTTCTTTTTTTTTGGTGGATGATCAGTCAACCCCTTTAAAGAAGCATAACCATTCACCTTATCTACCTGCGCCGTTACCAATGTGCTGTTTAATTTTTGCATTCTCCAGACGTTCCCTCACAATTTGTACACTGGAAGGAATATGTCATCTAGAATACAGCGTAGCTCGAATAGCTGCATAGAAGCCTCTGAATAACACAAAAATAAAATAGTGTGGCTTTGGATCCAATATTATGCAAATCCGCTCATCTTTCTCTTTGCAGTTCCATTCCTAGTGACAGTATTGTTATGTTTTTTTCACCTTTTATATTCACAATAAGATTCATAGAAAAAAGTTCTTTGAAAAAAAAAGTTTTATTTTATTTTTTTTCCAGTGATGTCACCCCCATCTCCTTTCACAGTAAAAATGAATTAAATTCCTGATCTCTTCCTCTGGAGAGTTCATTTTCGCATTTCATTTTCTCCTTCACTGGTCTTTTTTATGCCCCATGATGCCTTAGGCTGAAAAATAAAAGGTAAAATGGAACATCTTTTCTTTTTTTTTTGATGTTAAAATGCTTAAAGGAACAAAAAGAGGGTTAAATATCCAAATTCAGAGAATTGCCTTACGTTTCAGAATCAGTAATTCTTGCGATGCAGAGCTGGTAGATTCTCTTCTCTATGGAGGAAATAGGACGGGTGGAACATTATGACCGGTTGGAGCAAAACACCAAGGAAATGACTGGACAAATTCCCTCTTGATTTTTTTTTTCCGTAAAATTATGATTACTATAGCAAAAGGAAGACGTTGTGTTTCCTAAATGACGCGATGCCTATGCTAATTTATGAAAAACCCAAGAGAGATGATTGTAAGCAGTTCTATGGTCGTTCAGTGTAGAATGACTAATGCACAATAAAGCACCTTGTGCAGGAGGCTGTACGCTGACACAAGACACCTCTCTGGCACCATTCTACATGGACAACCATGTGGTACTTGTATTGTAGCATTATTCTACTCATGGAGCAATGCTACTAAGGGCTTGTGCACATGACCATATTTCCAGCATCATTAGATCGCACTTAGACCAATATTATGCTATTGGGCCATGCACATGTCCGATTTTTACCTTAGACAGAGCTGACCTGGAGAAAAAAATCCCAGCATACCTAGTTTGAGCCGATATTC
Organism: Oophaga sylvatica; assembly: GCA_033576555.1. Taxonomy (NCBI): domain Eukaryota; kingdom Metazoa; phylum Chordata; class Amphibia; order Anura; family Dendrobatidae; genus Oophaga; species Oophaga sylvatica. The sequence continues at coordinate 94,955,271 of JARQOD010000002.1, read as the reverse complement.
AGATTGGACTTGGCCATGCAAGTCAAGTACATGGAAAACATCAGACTGTTCTCTGATGCCATCTGAGTACAGTCCAATTTCCACAGACTAACAATGGAGAAGATGGAGAATTGTTTTTCTCCATCTTCTCCACATTGGAGAGTATTGGATCAAATTATGCTCAGAGTTTGATCAGAGTGTGATTTACATAACTGACACGATTCTCTTGGCGAGAGAATGTACGGTCTTGAGAACCTAGACTTAGTCAGAGTAATATGTTATCAATATGGAGTATGCTCTGTCATCGTTTTGGCACACAAAATACTGATGCAAAATGCTGACGTGTGAAAGAGGCCTAAGATAGCTTAGCATGCTTGATCAGCGCTTTATTCAGCTGCGCCGCTGTAGATCCTCGCTCTTGAAATTGATGAGGTTCCCAATAACTTTATGAATGTGATGTTATAAAGCCGTACAACAATCTTATAAATATACTGTAGTGTGTGTATCAAACTGAAATATAACAGACGGCAAATATGAACGCTACATTGTCTGACCTTGTTGGGAGTTGTAGTTTAACGTCAACTAAAAATCTAAGTTGGAAATTGTTGGTATTGTAGTATAGAACTCACCAATTTCTGCCTTTATCTACAGTAGATCAGTGTTTCTCAACTCCAGTCCTCAAGACCCATCAACAGGTCATGTTTTCAAGATTTCCTTAGTATTGCATAGGAATTAATGCTTGCTCAGGTGATGAAATCATATAAGGATATCCTGAAAACTTGACCTGTTGGTGGATGTTGAGGACTGGAGTTGAGAAACACTGATCTAGATAAAACAACTGTATGCTGCTGTTCACCTCCACAGACATAAAGGATCACTAAACATTGGGTCATGCAGAAAATTCTGCAGTCTGAGAAACGGCGAGGGCAGCATTCAGTTCTAGGTTTAGAGTTCTTTTATTAGCCTTCAGAGCAATTTTATTTCTCAACTTCATGCTCACAGCGTACCATTAAATCCAATGTGTTGGCTTCCTAATCCAAATGAGCAGTGGAAGTGTTAAATGAACTAAAGATGATTGACACTGACGGTGGAATCTGGAATCCTGGATTATCCTGACGTAGAGTAGGTGATGGCTCCTTCAGCAAAATGTTGAAACAAATTTATGCTTTTCGCAGTTTGGGATGTTTGTATGTGTAAAATAAAATCATCTCTATGACCCGTCACCTCTCCTGACATTTCTGTTTGATTCAATTATTGGAAATAAAATAAATATTACCATTTCCTATGTTAAAGGGTATGTCCCTGTTCACACTGACATTGTCCAATCGGCGTGGTCAGTGTCTTACTGTGTGGGACACAATTACTGATGGAATCTCCAAGTTGTCAATTTATTGATACATTTACAGAAGGAATGACAAGTAGCTGCACATGTCTAAGAAAAGATTATCCAGCGTTGTTATTTAAAAGGGAAGTCAAGTACTAAGACGTGCGTGTCAGGAGAGCTGACAGATCGTTTCAAGTAAAACAGGAAAATAACATATTTCTAAATCTCCCGTCTTTTCTAAGCAGTGGTAGTATGGGAGGTATTTGGCTGTCGAAGTAATGTTCGCCTGTGTGGTGATCTACGCATGAACATTCGATTCTTCAAAAATTGAAAAATGGTGGCATTCACCATTCGTTAAAAAACATACTTTTATTGTAACATTTTTAAAAAGGTGAAGAAAGAAAATTTCCGGCAACATGATAACTGAAATGTAAATTTATTAAATAGAAAAAAAAGCCAAGAAAAAAAATCCAAATCCAACACAAATAATAAAAAAAAGCAGACGCGTTTTAGACACCGTCCTTACTCGTGAGACTGTCTGAAACGCGTCTGCTTTTTTTTAGGCTATGTGCACACGTTGCGGAATTGCCATGGAAATTTCCACGGCAATTTCGCACCTCCCTGCCGCGGGAAATACGCATATTATAGGTATGCATATTCCCGCTAAAAACTAGCGTTTTGCAAGCGTAATTAGCTTGCACAATGCTAGCGTTTTACAAGCTATCTGACAGGTTGGTCACACGAGTCAAACAAGTGTTTGACAAGTGTGACCAACTTTTTACTATTGATGCCGCCTATGTCGCATCAAAAGTAAAAAGATCTAATGTAAAAATAATAAAAAAAATAATAAATAACAATATTCTCACCTTCTGGCGGCCCCCACAGCCTTCCCGCCTCTCAGCAACGCTCCCGGCCAATCCCGTTCCCAGGCGTCCTTTGCGACAATGACCCCGATGACGTAGCACACGCGAGACCGCTGTGGGGGCCGCCGGAAGGTGAGAGTATCACTATTTTTTATTTTAATTATTGTTTTTACATGGATATGGTACCCAGGGCCTGGAGGAAAGTCTCCTCTCCTCCAGACCCTGGGTACCATCCGCACATGAACCGCTCACTTTGCGCATGGTGGGCACAGCCACATGCGGAAAGTAATCAGTTCAATGCATTCCTATGGCGGCAGAATCGCCGCGGTTCCGGCAAATCCGCTAGGAATCCGCAACGTGTGCACAGGCCCTTAACATAGTAACATAGTAGTAACATAGTTATTAAGGTTGAAGGAAGACTTTAAGTCCATCTAGTTCAACCCATATCCTATCCTAACCTGCCCTAAAATGTTGATCCAGAGGAAGGCAAAAAAACCCCAAGTGGCAAACAGTAAGCTTCACATTGGGGAAAAAAATTCCTTCCCGACTCCACATACGGCAATCAGACTAGCTCCCTGGATCAACGCTGTATCTAGGAAACTAGTGAATATAGCCTGTAATATTATACATTTCAAGAAAGGCATCCAGTCCCTTCTTAAATTTTAGTAAGGAATCACTCATTACAACATTAGACGGCAGAGAGTTCCATAGTCTCACTGCTCTTACAGTAAAGAATCTGCGTCTGTGATTATGGCTAAACCTTCTTTCCTCCAGACGTAGAGGATGCCCCCTCGTCCCCGTCACAGGTCTAAGAGTAAAAAGATCATTAGAAAGGTCTTTGTACTGTCCCCTCATATATTTGTACATTGTAATAAGATCACCCCTAAACCTTCGTTTTTCCAAACTAAATAACCCCAAGTGTAATAACCTGTCCTGGTATTGCAGACCCCCCAGTTCTCTAATAACCTTGGTCGCTCTTCTCTGCACCCGCTCCAGTTCAGCTATGTCTTTCTTATACACCGGAGACCAGAACTGCACACAGCATTCTAAGTGTGGTCGCAGCAGTGACTTGTATAGAGGTAAAATTATGTTCTCCTCCTTAAGGTGTCATATTTAGATTTTTTTCTATTCAATAGAATGATATTTCAGAATTCACATTGCTGGAATCTTTCTTTCATTTTTTACCCTTTTTAAGGATGGTATAATAAAAATATGTTTTTTTAACTGATGGTGAGCGACACTTTTACTAGTGTTTGAGAATCGATTGCTAAGATTTATGAGAACACCATGATATCCATAGCTGTCATTTGGTGGGTCCGGTGCGTTTTACGTCAGGCATTCTGCTTGTGCCACACACATCCCCTTTTTTGTTCAGTTACTTACTAAGCATGAATATTGAGGATTAATGTGATCTAGTAGTAGATTTCATGTAATGAGTGCACATACAGATTTGTACAAGGGGAACATTTTCTTGTATTTGTCCTCTATGGACAAATGATTTGCAAGTCAAATTCATATTACGAAAAACTGCCTGTGCTCATATATACCAATTAGGCTTTCAGTCATTCATCAGTAATTACCTTTCATGTCTCTTCTTTATCTACAGCCTGAAGTTCATGGTGAAGCAACTTGAGAATGGCGAGGTCAACATTGTGGAACTGAAGAAGAATTTGGAGTACACAGCCTCGTTGCTGGAAGCAGTATATATTGACGAGACAAGGTGAGATTTTAACATGAATCACTCGCGTACTTTACTGCTCTATGCCTGCGCTGCGCCGTGTCTCCAATAAAGAGCGATAGGTTAATTTGCTTTGAGTACAGACATTTGACAGTAGCCAGTGAAGGTTTTTCAATGTTTTTACATTTTGTTTTTGAGCTTGTAAGGACAGTTTTATAAAATAGAAAAACCAAACCCATTGACTAAAAGTTTTAACTTGTTATTTTGGATTATTAGAGCACCAAAGTAGGCTTATTTTTTTTGCCGTCAACCCTTGATTCACACATCAGATCTCAGTGTAGAATGATTCAAGTTGACTTAAGTTTAAAATGTTTATTGACATGTATTATTTCATTTGTTGCAATAAAAATCACATATCTGTGGTCAATGGAAACCAAAATCATCAACCAAAAATCAAAGTAAGGGATTGAAATCATAGGTGGATCTAATCTGCATGAATTTCATCATGACAACTCATAATGTAACTCAGTAGTGTGTATTGGCCACACGGGCCATCTAGAAATGCTCTTATGCTTCCAAGCTGGAGTGATTGATAGCCATAAAGTTGCTGTTTACCTGCAAAATAATGTGTTTTCAAGGTTGGGGACAATGGGTGCACAATCGTTCATCTAACCAGGAGGTTTAACAAAAATTACAAGCCACTATAAGGGGTTTTTCACTTTTAGAAAATTGGTCCTAAACAATCAAATTCATTTAAACAAAACAAATGAAAATAGTACTCAAGCTACGAGGTTTTAGCTGCAGCGGTGACATCTTCTCCATTGCACACGCCACCAATGCAACCAATCGCTAAATTTGGTGGCTCATGTCACTTCAATAGAAGGAGCTGGTGAGTGTCGGTACCATCCGGCTTTGTTATTTTACATTGCAGGAATCATTTAGGGTCCACCTTTCTTAACGTTAAAAACCCCTTTGGTGTTGGTGCCTCATAGCAGTTGACCCTGTTGCAATTAAGTTGGACATATGAAACATACAATTAGAGCAAACTAAAATAAGTCTTTACATGTCTTTTGTTGTTGTCTTCATAGTACTTATCGTTCTTCTCTTCATTTACAGGCAAATTCTAGATACAGAAGATGAACTGCAGGAAATCCGCTCAGATTGTGTTCCCTCTGAAGTCAGAGACTGGTTGGCTTCTACATTCACACAGCAGACACGATCAACTGGCCGGCGGTCTGAAGAAAAGCCCAGATTCCGTAGCATTGTACATGCTGTGCAAGCAGGGATTTTCGTAGAAAGGTATCATGCTTCTGCAAGTTCAACAATGTTTGACTGCCAAATGTATTCATTCCCAGTACGGGCTGTTCAGAATATAAATTCTAGAGACAGAAAATGATACCAGCGCTCATAAAATGTAACTGCACATAGGTGAATATCTGAGATTATATATATATTTTTTTCTTTTTTTGGAGTAAAATGTAAATTGCTCTTTTATTCTATAAACTACTGACAACATGTCTTCAAATTTCCAAGCAATAAATTTTGTATTTATTTTCAGAAAATGAGAAATGGTCAAAATAACAAAAAAATGCAGTGCTTGCAGACCTCAAATAATGCTAAGAAAACAAGTTCATAATTATTTAGAAACAACAATACTAATGTTTTAACTCAGGAAGAGTTCAGAAATTAATATTTTGTGGAATAACCATGATTTTTAATCACAGCTTTCATGCGTCTTGGCATGCTTTCCACCAGTCTTTCACACTGCTTTTGGGTGACCTTATGCCACTCATGGAAGATCAATTTAAGCAGTTCTTTGTTTGATGGCTTGTGACTATCCATCTTCCTCTTGATTACAATCCAGAGGTTTTCAATGGGGTTCAGGTCTGGAGATTGGGCTGCCCATGACAGTGATTTAATGTGGTGGTCCTTCATCCACACATTGATTGACCTAGCTGTGTGGCATGGCGCATTGTCCTGCTGGAAAAACCAGTCCTCAGAGTTGGGGAACTGTTGTGAATACTTTGGAGGCGGCTTCTGAGCTGGGGCTCCCTCTGGTGGTTGCTGAGGGTAATGAACTAATTACTGAATGGCCTTCAACTGGCTCTGAATGGTATGATATAAGTGACCTGAGTTCCCATCAGCCTTGCCAGTAATCAATTGTTCCTTCTGGTCTTGCTTGGAGCACAGCTTGCTTTCCTGCTCTCATTCAGATAAGTGTTTTGTTTTTGTTTTTCCTCTGTTGGATTTTCACTGCTGGTTTGCTGCTTGCAGTGGATTACAGCCTGGTCCCCTTTTGGGGTCTGGCGCTGCAATTGTGCTCATTATGTGTTTGCACTTTTGCTTTGTTCCTTTGTCATTTTTTATTTGCTGAGTTGTTGTGAGTTACACAAGAGATCTGATTTAGGTGATAGAGATCATGTGATCTCAGTTTTTTTGTAATCAGAAGTGTTGGTATTTTTGTCAGGGTTTTTTGGTTACAGTCAGAATTCTTTCCTATACTTTTCTATCTAGACAGATTGGGCCCCAGTGTTTGCTCATTCTATTTTCTGTCTGTGTCCGTGTTTTCTTCTGGTCTAACCGCAATTACATGTTGGGGGCTTCCTATTTCTTTGGGGATTCTGCTCAGGGGCAGATAGCTTTCATCTTTCTGCCTTTAGGTGTAGTTATCTCTCCGGCTGTGACGAGGCGTCTAGGATCACCGTAGGTACGCTCCACGGCTACTTCTAGTGTGGCGGTTAGTTTAGTGTACTGCAATCCAATAGTTTCCAGCCTCTCTGGTGTATTACTACTTTGGCTATTTTTTGCAATTTCTCCTCAGCTACCGAAACATAACAGGGAACATTGCCTGAGCAGAAGGAATCAACTGTTTTTCCAGGATAACCTTGTGTGCGGCTTGATTCATACGTCCTTCGCAAAGAATAACCTGCCCAATTCCAGCCTTGCTGAAGCATCCCCAGATCATCACCGCTCCTCCACCAAATTTCACAGTGGGTGCAAGACACTGTGGCTTGTACGCCTCTCCAGGTCTCCGTCTAACCATTAGATGACCAGGTGTTGGGCAAAGCTGAAAATTAAACTCATCAGAGAAGATTACCTTACTCCAGTCCTATATGGTCCAATCCAGTCTTTGGCAAACTTCAGCCTGGCTCTCCTTTGCTTCTCATTGATGAAAGGCTTTTTTCTAGCTTTACATGACTTGAGCCCTGCCTCTTGGAGCCTGTTACGAACTGTTCTTGCCGTGCACTTCACCCCAGCTGCCATTTGCCATTCCTTTTGTCGGTCACTTGATGTCATCCTGTGGTTGCTGAGTGACATCCGAATAAGATGATGGTCATTCCGGTCAGTGTAGAGTAGTTTTCGCTATCTGCCAGTCTGTTGCTTTGTTCTCCCCAATGTCTGCTGCTTGACCTTGTTGTAATGGACTGCCGTCTTAGAAATTTTAAGGATTTAAGCAACATGATGCTCATTGTATCCCTCTGCTAGTGAAGCCAGAATTGAGCCCTTCTTTTCCTCAGTCAAGACTTTTCTTTTCAACTCCTTTGGCATGGTTAAGTTATTTTTTCATTCTTTTGGGATATTACTAGCACTTGTTTTGCCATCCAGCTTGTCCTATTGCAAGAGGATTGTGAACACCACAGCAGTGTTTTTTATACTTTCCTTCGTTAAATAAGATTTGGTTCAGGTGATCACCTAATCAGAAGCACATTAAGTGGAATGAGGTGTACTCTGGTTGGAATTCAACTGACACTGGAATGGAACGGCTGTCAGACATGTAGAAAAGCTGATTTTTATAAAACTGTGCAGTGGGCTCTTAATTTTTGACAGAGCTGTATATATATATATATATATATATATATATATATACCTATATATATATATCATATCTCACAATTGCACATTTCTTATTTATTGTGAGTTTATCGTTATGTACAGTACAGACCAAAAGTTTAGACACACCTTCTCATTCAAAGATTTTTCTGTATTTTCATGACTATGAAAATTGTAGAATCACACTGAAGGCATCAAAACTATGAATTAACACATGTGGAATTATATACTTAACAAAAAAGTGTGTAACAACTGAAATTATGTCTTATATTCTAGGTTCTTCAAAGTAGCCACCTTTTGCTTTGATTACTGCTTTACACGCAGAAAAGGTGAACGGATGGACTCTACATGCCTGGTTCCCACCGTGAAGCATGGAGGAGGTGGTGTGATGATGTGGGGGTGCTTTGCTGGTGACACTGTTGGGGATTTATTCAAAATTGAAGGCATACTGAACCAGCATGGCTACCACAGCATCTTGCAGCGGCATGCTATTTCCATCCGGTTTGCGTTTAGTTGGACCATCATTTATTTTTCAACAGGGCAATGACCCCAAACACACCTCCAGGCTGTGTAAGGGCTATTTGACCAAGAAGGAGAGTGGTGGGGTGCTAAGCCAGATGACCTGGCCTCCACAGTCACCAGACCTGAACCCAATCGAGATGGTTTGGGGTGAGCTGGACCGCTAGCCTCTTCAATTTTGAATAATCCCCAACAGTGTCACCAGCAAAGTACCCCACACCATCACACCACCTCCTCCATGCTTCACGGTGGGAACCAGGCATGTAGAGTCCATCCGTTCACCTTTTCTGCGTGCAAAGCAGTAATCAAAGCAAAAAGTGGCTACTTTGAAGAGCCTAGAATATAAGACATAATTTCAGTTGTAACACACTTTTTTGTTAAGTATACAATTCCACATGTGTTAATTCATAGTTTTGATGCCTCCAGTGTGATTCTACAATTTTCACAGTCATGAAAATACAGAAAAATCGTTGAATGAGTAGGTGTGTCCAAACTTTTGGTCTGTACTGTATATGGTTCGAAAGTTTGAGCTAAGAGTTTACAACTAAATAATATCTTCTAAAATGGTTTCTGATCTTTCCGTGGATTTGCTCCATTATTATTATATTCAATTTCTTATTACTTCCTCTCCTGAAACTTAAAGCAAATTTTTTTTTTTGTGCATAAACACAAACTTGTTTTTGTATTGACGTAGCCATATGAGGGCTGTTTTTTGTCAAGACAAGTTGTAATTTTCAATGACACCATTCACTTAACCATATAATGAATTTCAAATGAGGTGAAATGGTGAAAAAAAATGGTCTTTTGAAATTTTGTTTTTAGTGTTAATTGAACACTACAAATTACTTCATAACTTGATTATGCAAGTCACCACAATTATAATAGTGATACCAAACTTATATAGTTTTTTTTCTAAATTTGAATGTATTTATAAAAAGAAAAGTGAACTTTGTAACAAAAAATAATAAGTTAATAAGTTTTTTGTTGATGGACCTGTGTGAGGGAATTTTTTGTGGGGACAAACTGGAGGTTTTAATGGTAATATCTTGACTGGGCGTCTTAAATGTACAAAGAGAGCATCTATGGGGCCTCCAAAAGGCTGTCAGGTGCATGGTAACACATTGGTACTCCACAATTGTGTTGACTTCCAGGGAACAAAGGCCCTGCTCTGCTCTATACGTGCACTCCCAAAATGTACGGCATCTGTTGGAGATGTATTAAGGGTTTTCATCATGTCCCTTTTACTTTCTTGAGTAAATTCCTCAAAGGGGTTGTCCACTCCTTGGACAACTCATTCTAATTAAGCTATTGCCCCATGTAAAATAAAAGCAGCCTATACTCACCTCTGGTGCTGGCACCATTCCACGGACGTCGGCACTGGTTCTCGGGGGCTCGCGAGACCCTGTTATGATACGTGAGTCAAGCAGCCAATCAGCGTCTGCTAATGGGCAGCTTCACTCTAGCGAAGCCGACGTCTGGAGAAGTGACAGGTGTTGCGGTTCTTTGACTTCCTCCAGATGTCATTTACAACTGAAGGAAGTGAGAGTGAAGCGGCCCATTAGTAGATGCTGATTGGCTGCAGGGCTCATGTAACATAGCAAGATCACGAGACCCTCGGGAGACCCTGCGGAATGGTGTCAGCTCCTGATGTGATGACAGGCAGTTTTTATATTACATGGGGGATTATAGTAATTGAGAAAGGGTTGTCCGAGTATTGAACAGCCGCTTTAAGTCTCTCCTGTTAGGATGTATGCCTCGGACCTCCCACCTTTTTGCAACCCATTTTAATTATTTCTTGTTGTTAGGGAAGTTTCCAGAACTGAACACAGTTTTCGAGATGTCATCTCACTAGTGCACTTTACAGTTTGCTCTTTCTGCTGGTTATACCTGTCACTAAGCAGCCAAGTCTCCGATTTGTATTCCCTATTGCATGGCCGCAGTGATGAGCGAGCGTGCTAAGATATCATGTTATCAGAGCATGCCCGGGTGTTATCCAAGGTTTTCGGCGTGCTCGAATAATATGCTTGAGTCCCTGTGGCTGCAAGATTCGTGGCAATTAGACAGTCGCAACAGATGCAGGTATTGTCTAACAAACAGGCTGTCTAACAGCCACAAATCATGGAGCCGAGGGGACTTGGAACATATCACTCGAGCACGCCTGCGATACTCGGATAACACCAGAGCATGCTCTGATAACACGATATCCGAGCACGCTCGCTCATCATTAGTTCATAGTTAAAAATATTTTACATTTCAGAAGGATTAGGCTCTCTTCACATCGGCGACATGGCCTTCATTCAAAAGTAATAATGTAATGATGCTGAGCTGGATCTGACGTGTGAGGGACATCAATAGACTTGCTCTGTAAGGCCACGTTCACACATTCAGTATTTGGTCAGTTTTTTACATCAGTATCTGTAAGCCAAAACCAGGAGTGGGTGATAAATACAGAAGTGGTGACGTGTTTCTGTTATACTTTTCCTCTGATTGTTCCACTCCTGATTTTAGTTTACACATACTGAGGGAAAATACAGACCAAATACTGAACGTGTGAACGTGGTCTTAGGGTCTGTTGAAACTGACAACAGAGGTCAGGATGAGAGCTGCGGTTTACAGAGCTATTGTTGTGTATTCTTTGTTTTACTACAAATATTGCTATTTAATTATGTTTCTTTTTACTTCCATCATCACCCATATCCATTTATACATACTGGTTAACAGTGTATTTTTTGTTTTTGTCCAGAATGTTTCGAAGAACATATACAGCTGTCGGGCCAAATTATTCTGCAGCTATTGTTAACAGCTTAAAGGTAAAATACTCAGTATTTTATAAAAAAATTTAGAATTGAGAGTCCTCAGTGGTTGATACCTTTTAATGGCTAACTGAAAAGATGGTAACAAATTGCAAGCTTTCGAGACTACTCAGGTCTCTTCATCAGGCGAAGACTAATACAAAATCTGAAGAATCACATATTTATGCTCAACACAGCACAGAAATAATGCAATAGGTAAGACAAGTGATGTGAAGCAGAACTGTCATTATGGGAGAGGGATGAACATAAATATTGGAACAGTTCATAGATAAGGAGTGTGAAAGTTTTATTGCCCTCTGATTGGGGTCTGGTATTGTGTTTTGATGCCCTCAGAAGGTCAGAGAAGCAGATTCCTTAATTGATGTAAAAGGACATATTTTTCTATCTACAGTCATGGCCAAAAGTTTTGAGAATGACACAAATATTAATTTTTATAAAGTCTACTGCTTCACTTTTTCTAATGGCAATTTGCATATACTCCAGAATGTTATAAAGAGTGATCAGCTTAACAGCAATTACTTGCAAAGTCAATATTTGGCTAGAAAATGAACTTTATCCCCCAAAACACATTTCAACATCATTGCAGCCCTGCCTTAAAAGGACCAGCTAACCTCTTTTCAGTGATTGCTCCATTAACACAGGTGTGGGTGTTGATGAGGACATGGCTGGAGATCAATCTGTCATGATTAAGTAAGAGTGACACCACTGGACACTTTAAAAGGAGGCTGGTGCTTGGCATCATTGTTTCTCTTCTGTTAACCATGGTTATCTCTAAAGAAACACGTGCAGTCATCATTGCAATGCACAAAAATGGCCTAACAGGGAAGAGTATCGCAGCTAGAAACATTGCACCTCAGTCAACAATCTATCGCATCATCAAGAACTTCAAGGAGAGAGGTTCCATTGTTGCCAAAAAGGCTCCAGGGCGCCCAAGAAAGACCAGCAAGCGCCAGGACCGTCTCTTAAAAGTGTTTCAGCTGCGGGATCGGGCTAACAGCAGTGCAGAGCTTGCTCAGGAATGGCAGCAGGCAGGTGTGAGTGCATCTGCACGCACTGTGAGGCGGAGACTCTTGGAGCAAGGCCTGGTCTCAAGGAGGGCAGCAAAGAAGCCACTTCTCTCCAGAAAAAACATCATGGACAGACTGATATTCTGCAAAAGGTACAGGCAGTGGACTGCTGAGGACTGGGGTTAAGTTATTTTCTCTGATGAATCCCCTTTTCGATTGTTTGGGACATCAGGAAAACGCCTCATTCGGAGAAGACAAGGTGAGCGCTACCACCAGTCTTGTCTCATGCCAACTATTAAGCATCCTGAAACTATTCATTTGTGGGGTTGCTTCTCAGCCAAGGGAATCGGCTCTCTCACAGTCTTGCCTAAAAACACAGCCATGAATAAAGAATGGTACCAGAATGTCCTCCAAGAGCAACTTCTCCCAACCCTCCAAGAGCAGTTTGGCGATCAACAATGCCTTTTCCAGCATGATGGAGCACCTTGCCATAAAGCAAAGGTGATAACTAAATGGCTCAGGAACAAAACATAGAGATTTTGGGTCCATGGCCAGGAAACTCCCCATATCTTAATCCCATTGAGAACTTGTGGTCAATCATCAAGAGACGGGTGGACAAACAAAAACCTAAAAATTCTGACAAAATGAAAGCATTGATTGTGCAAGAATGGACTGCTATCAGTCAGGATTTGGTCCAGAAGTTGATGAGAGCATGCCAGGGAGAATTGCAGAGGTCCTGAAGAAGAAGGGTCAACACTGCAAATATTGACTTGCTGCATTAACTCATTCTAACTGTCAATATAAGCTTTTGTTACTCATATGTTTGCAATTATTATATTTCTGTCTGTGATAAAAACATCTGTCAAACACACATAAAAACCAGAGGGCAGCAGATCATGTGAAAATATAATATTTGTGTCATTCTCAAAACTTTTGGTCATGACTGTACTGGCTAACACGGTACGAAGATACACATCTTTCCTATATCAGTATTTTATAGAAATGCAGAAAAACATTAAAAGTTTGTTTTAATATGAAATCAGTGATATCCAACCAAAGGGGAACGAAATTAAATATTTTCCCGTCCTAGGCAATTCCCAACCCCATTGCTACCTTACAGAAGGTTGGTGTAGGGACAATAATCTTATATTCTCCTGTAGCATCCTAGAAGTGTTGCGACACCATTTATATTACAGATAACCCCTGAGCAGGTTCCAGGAAACTCGAGGGATGAGGGAAACCTGAATTGAAAATACTAACTTTAAAGAGTATGCTAGGGGGTAGCTAATAAATTACTAAATTACTAATATTATGCCATTATTGGAACCTCCGACTTGTAAAATCCCAAAGAAAGCCATTACACACATCAGCAGCATTGTCCCAGTACACAGTAGACACAGTCATTAAGCCCTTCAGCTAACCACAGCAGTCTGTGCACACACTGCACGCAGGAATAACTGCAGCATGGGGTACGTATGTCTGCAGGGTAATAGCAGCTGCAGCAGTTCCAATAATAACATTAGATAAGGGGATTTCTATGTATACAGAAAAATATACAGAAATATCTGCTCAAAGTGCTGACAGTTACTGTGGATTATTTTATTTTCATTTTACATATTCTGTGCTGTTGTATATAGACTAGAGGAAATCGAGAAAGATTGAAAATCTTCAGTCTGGAGATTTTTTTGGACCGAGTCTGATCTTTTTTGTTTTCACCTCCCTCCACGTTTCCCTCTGGTAACTCTTTTGTTTTTCTTGTATTTGGTTCTTTGAGGGGTAGAAAATATATCTTTATGGAGTATGGTAGAGAATTGGAGGGATGGTTGGAGGGAAGTTACTCCAATATAGGTGGTGGGGGACGCATGGGTTCCCAGTCCTAAAAAAGAAATGTGTGATACAGTGCTGGTTATCGAGGATGTGGTGGAGGACAAATTATTCCTAAGAGGGGGGAGGTGACAGGAACTACTGTGGTTTGTAGTGTAGATTGATCTGAATTTTCATATATAGAAAAGGTGCTTATATTGATAGGAGATATACATACAGACACGATGATGTAGATGGTACTTCATCTAACAAACCAGTGACCTGTTGAGGGAGGGTAAATTAGGATTGGGTTCCGGAATGGGAATGTTGACTGTATGTGATAGACACTGATTGACAGTGCGGTCCTGGGTTCCGACTGAGATGGTGAGATTGTTGTGCACTCCGGGGGAAGATACACGGTTTTCCTTATTATTATTGTGAAAGGATGAATGGTTCGCACAATCTCACCATCTCGAGGCTAGTTGCGTCTGAGTCGTAATCCATGATCGCATCTATCAATCAGTGTATATCACATACAGTCAGCATTCCCATTCCGGAACCCAATCCTAATTTACCCTCCGTCATACTGGTCAATGTTCCATTAGATGAAGTACCATCTACATCCTCGTGTCTGGATGTATATCTCCTATCAATTTGAGCACCTTTTCTATTTATGAAAACTCAGATCAATCTGCACTACAAACCACAGTACTCCCTGTCACCTCCCCCTCTCCCCTTCTTAGCAATAATTCGTCCTCTTCCACATCCTCAATAGCTAGCACTATATCACTCATTTCTTTTTTAGGACGGGAACCCATGCGTCCCCCACCACCTATATTGGAGAAACTTCCCTCCAACCATCCCTCCAATTCTTCACCATACTCCATAAAGATATATTTTTTATCCTTCAAAGTACCAAACACAAGAAAAAGAAAAGAGTTACCAGAGGGAAACGAGAAGGGAGGAGACTACAAAAAAGATCAGACCCCATCCAAAAAAATCTCCAGACTGAAGATATTCAATCTTTCTTGACTTCCTCTAGATGATGATGAAATTAGTGTTCTGAATAAAGATTTAAACTTTTTCCCCACTCAAAGAACAGATTGTATATAGATTGTTTATCTTAATGATGTTATATGGGAGATACGGAAAGAGACAAGTTTTGCGTTTAGCTGCTCCCATATAGACTATGCTGGTGGTCCCAGCGGTCACACACCCTTCACATTTATGAAACCTGTTATATGTAGCACGTGACATCAATATCCCATAGAAATTTGGGTAAAACAACCCTGTAAAATGGTTTTAGACCATAAATTTACTTTAAAAGGTCCTGTTATATCTCATGACATGTCTGTTATTGTTAAAGGGGTTGTTTGACTAAAACCTTTAAGGGCATATCCTTATGCTGTGCCATAAATTCCTATTACATGTGAGATCTCCAGATAAAAAAAAAATACTACAGAATTGTTATGTTGTAAATAATAAATGCAGTTATTTACGGTACTAAAACAGCCTACTCAGGATGGCTAACCAGGCCGCTTTACAAGAAAAACTATATTATATTCTTTTCTATTTGTATCCAAAGGGAAAGTAAAATCTCTGATGATTCCTTCTTCGAATGTGAATGCGAATGTGGTTTATCTCTAGTCTGCAGACATTCGCGTGACCTCGCAGCTTAGCCCTAACTATGTAGCTTTGATCAGAGTTCCCACAATGCACTTCTCTAAAGGAACACTGGAATTTGGAACTTAGTTATATCTGGAAATAAAGCATCATAGAAGAGTCGGAAAGTTAAAGCAAGTCTTTGTAAAATGGAAGAATTGTAGAATGGAAGCCTGTCACTTTTTATTAATCGTTACTAACATTTGACTAATATTCCTAAAATATATTTTATATTTAAAAAATAGATATCAATGTGGGTCACCACTGTGAATATTGGCAGACTGGATATGCAGTGTACAGAAAGCAGACTTGCACTCACAGAGTCCCTTTTATTAAGATGGTACCTGTGATGTTGTTACTATATCTGTGATTGGTTTGCTGTTATCCTGGTTTCAGTTTCTGCCTAGTAACGATGATGTAATGGGGAGGAGGAGACAAGGCAGGAGCAGGAGTCCTGGGTAAGGGGAGCAGGAGAGAGGAACGGAAAATAAAGTATGGCTGTTTAAACCTACCATCCAGCATCTCTGTGTGGCCTTCTGGAGTTCCCTTCATCTGCACAACAACACTACAACTGGCGACGAGGAAGCGTTCATCATCAGCTAAAGGTATTTCAGCTCTACAACAATGGCCTGTTTACCTGCCTTCCCTGCTTTTGATGTGCATCAGTCCCCAGCTAACCTAGCAGCATGTTGGGAGAAATGGCTGAAGCGTTTTGATATATTCCTACAAGCCATGAACATATCAGATGATACCAGGAAGAAAGCCATGCTATTACATTATGCAGGGGAACAAGTCTATGATATCTTCACTACTCTGCCTAATACAGGAGAAGACAAAGACTATGAGCTCAGTAAGGCAGCATTAAGCAAGTATTTCTCCCCACACAGAAATGCAGCATTTGAAATCTTCAAGTTTAGACAATTAAAGCAGTCAGCAACAGAAAGCATTGATGAATATCATGTCCAACTACGGCACCTTGCAGCTTACTGTGAATTTGCAGATGTCGACAAAGAGATCCAAATGCAGATTTTACAAGGCTGCATCTCCTCTAAGTTACGGAGACAAGCACTCAGAGATCCCACCATGACTTTAGCAAAACTGCTTGAAACAGCACGTGTAAATGATACCGCCGAAAAACAAGCTAAACTCATAGAGAACATTGAGTGCGACGCGGAAGCACCATCTTGTATAGCAAAGCTAACACAGAGACCGCCTGTGCCTCGTATGCAGGGGGCAACTTGCTACAACTGCGGAGGGTCTTATCCTCACCAGAATGTCTGCCCAGCAAAAGGAGGGACCTGCCATAATTGTGGAAAACAAAACCATTTTGCAAAAGTGTGTAGATCCAAACCACAATCCCCTCATCCCACAGTATAACCCAGTTCACAGAAAATCCAAACGCTGCAGCTTACTGACGAGCCTCACAGTACTTATCTATTCTCAGTGACTGCAGAGGGATCTCAAACACTGCACGCACTTACCAGTCCAAGGCGACTTATCCTGATAAATGGTAGTCCGGTGGAAGCCCTAGTAGACACGGGGGCATCAGTAAACGTCATCAGCCGTGCAGTCTATAGCCACTCCCGAACAGACTGCTCTACAAAGCACTAGCCTAAAGATTTTTCCTTATGGTTCAGCATCTGCACTACCCCTGTGTGGCAAATTTCAGTCAGAACTTGCAGCTGAGGGAAGTCCATCACCGACACTGTATATGTAATAGAGTGCTCCGCAGACACGCTTCTAGCATACTGCTGGAGTATGCGTCAAGTCTGCATCATCATGAGGATACCCATTCTTAAGGTCTCGAACCTAAGGTTTCAGATAAATGCATAGAATCAATACAGGTCTGTCAACCTCAATGCGCCATTCTGTCCCAAACACATGCATGGCACGATGAGTAGCCCACTCTCTTTAAAAGGTTCTCGGTCAAGGCTAAAAGAGAACCGTATTGTGAATGTATGGTGGTACAATGTTTCATATATGCAGTTCTTTTGTGGGCTTGGGGTGCGATGGGAAAAACACATGAGATCACAGGTTTGAGTATAGAAGGGACATTGTATTATACTTCATAACTAAAAGGGTGGCAAAAAGGGCATCACACAGTTTGCAGGTACAAAGCAGGAGACACAGCAGGCCAGAGTAACTTAAGCTCAGCAATACTCTCCACAACAGGTTCAGGATCTCTTCTCTGTTACCGTAATTCCATGCAAACGTGGATTTATCAAATAGCAGGTTCCAGAGTCCACGAGTGTTCCAAAGTTCCTCAGTAGGAAATAGCTGGAGTACAAAGTCAAGGTTCCAGGAGTCAGGTCACAGGTCACTGCAGGCTTGTTCTGAAGCACTGATTGCTCAGCTGTGGCTGCTTAAGAAGCAAGAGGGAGAGAATCAGGGCGGGAACATGAAAGCTGGAAACTCCATATTGACTGAGGGCAAGATAGCTGCAGCAGACAGAAAGTCAAAATGGCGACGGAAAAACTGAGTTTCAAGAAACATGTACAAAGAACCTTACATTACTCCCCCTTAGGGACAACCTCCGGATGACCTCAGACCAGGCTTGTCTGGGTACCTCTGATGAAACTGGCGGAGCAAGCGAGGAGCATTAACGTTATTGACTGGTTCCCATGAGTTGTCCTCCACTGGGTAGCCCTGCCATTTAATCAAATATTGTAACTGATTTCTGTACAACCTGGAATCTAGAATCCTTCCACCACAAATTCTTCCTGACCATCGACAGCACTGGGTCAGGGCAAGGAGAAGAACGTCCAGGAAACGTATTGGGTGTTGCAGCCTTTAGTAGGGATACATGAAAGACAGGGTGGATTCTCATAGTTCTGGGCAGTTGAAGACGACAAGCAACGGCACTTATAATTTACTGATTTTATAGGGTCCAATGTACTTATGTCCCAACTTAGACGATGGAATCCTTAACTTAAGATTTCTGGTTGACAGCCAGACCAGTCTCCTACCTTGAAAGCTGGTGCAGGTTTACGAAATTTATCTGCTGCTTTCTTGTACCTTTCCTGAGCCAATTCCAGATTTCCTTTAGAAGATCCATATTCTTTTGTAAAGACGTGATTCTTTCAGCCACTGCTGGCAAAGGCGTTTCTATGGGAAATCGAGGAAGAATGTTAGGATGATAACCTAAATTAGAGTAAAAAGGAGACTGCTTAGTGGAGGCGCTCTGAGAGTTGTTATAAGAGAACTCAGCCAGTGGAAGTAGATCCACCCAATCATCCTGTAGGTGGCAGATAAAGCAGCGGAGATACTGTTCCAGGGTCTGATTGGTTCGTTCGTCTGTCCATTAGTCTGGGGATGAAAAGCAGAAGAAAGGTTTACTTTAATGTCCAATGCGGCACAGAAATTTTGCCAAAACCTTGAAGTGAATTGCACCCCTCGATCTGAAATGACTTCATCCGGTACTCCATGTAAACGAAACACATTCTTAATCATCAAATCTGATGTCTGTTTTGCAGTGGGTAAGCCGACACAAGGGATAAAATGAGCTGCCTTTGTTAAACGATCAACCACCACTAGAATGGTGTTCTTCCCTTGAGAGGTTGGTAACTCCACAATGAAGTCCATAGAAATGGATCCCCACGGGCGGGACGGGGTGGGAAGGGTTGTAACAGACCAGTTGGTGAGGAGCGAGGTGTTTTGCATCTTGCACAGACTTCACATGAAGTGACATAGTTTAAAACATCTTCCTGTAAGTGGGCCACCAAAAGAAACGAGAAAGAAATTCCTGTGTCTTTAAATTCCTCTATGCCCAGCTATCTTGGAATCGTGAATGAGTTGCAATACTCTCAATCTGACTGTTTCAGGTATATACAGACGTTGTCCCTGAATCCACACACCATTTTAAAGACAAGACTTACGTCCCTTGGGGGTTGTGCCAACAGGAATCCGCATGGTATGCTTCCTTGATGTCCCTTAAGTAGGTCTTGATTATGAATCACTCCCAGGAATCTAGAGTCAGGAAGAATAGTCTTAGGAGGAGTAAGTGGACGGGTCTCTGCTGAATAATCCTAGAGAGTGCATCAGCCTTTCCATTGCGCGATACTGGCTATAAGAAATACAAAATTAAATTGGTTTAGAAAAGATTCCAGCGAGCCTGGCGAGGAGTCAGGCACTTAGCCGACCTGATAAATTCAAGGTTACGATGGTCTGTCAGGATGACTATTTGCTGTGCAGCTCCCTGAAGAAGGGTCTCCATTCTTTGAAGGCGGCAATAATGGCCAACAACTCTCTATTGCCCACATCGTAGTTCCTCTCAGCCGAAGACAACTGCTGGGAAAAGAAGGCACAGGGATGCAAGACATTCTTCTCACCTGTTCTCTGAGAGAGTATAGCTCCAACAGGCACAGTCTGAAGCATCCACCTCTATTATGAAGGCAAGTTCGGGGTTGGGATGTACTAAGATAGGTGCGGTGGTAAATTTATCCTTTAGACGGGAAAATGCTTCCTGGGCTTGGGGGTCCAGGAGAATCTAGACTCTTTCCGGGTAAGTTGGGTGATAGGTGACACTACCTCAGAGAAATTCCTAATGAAACGTCTATAGAAGTTGGCAAACCCGATGAAGCGCTGCACCTCCTTCACATTTCTAGGAATTGGCCAATCCTTGATGGCTTAGGTCTTGCTTCCATCCATACTAATCCCTTGTGTAGACAGTACATACCCCAGAAATTGAATTTCGGTCCTATGGAATTCACACTTTTCAAGTTTGATGTAAAGATGGTTTTGTCTTAAACGTTCTAAGACCATTCTCACATGTCCATGATGTTCCTCTGTGGAGTTAGAAAAAATTAGAATATCATCCAGATAAATCACCACGAATGTATCTAGGAGATCCCTGAAGATGTCATTCACCAAGTGTTGGAAAGTGGCTGGGGCGGTACTCAGACCAAAAGGCATAACTAGATATTCAAAGTGTCCATAGCGTGACCTGAATGCAGTCTTCCATTCATCCCCAGGTCTAATACGGACCAAGTTATAGGCCCCACGGAGATCCAGTTTAGAGAAAATTTTGGCATGCCGCACTCTCTCCAATAACTCAGGGATTAAAGGCAATGGATAACGGTTTCTAATAGTAACCTTATTGAGTTCCCTATAGTCTACGCAGGGTCTCAGAGATCCATCTTTCTTCTTCACAAAGAAGATGGGTGCACCTGCAGGAGATGAAGAGGGGCGTATGAAGCCCTTGGCTAGATTTTCATCTATGTAATCCTTTAAAGCCTTTAGCTCGGGCCCGCCAGGGGGTAGATCTTACCAAAAGGTATCTCTGCTCCAGGCAATAATTCAATTGGACAATCATATGGACGGTGAGGGGGAAGCTGGTCAGCGTTCTTCTTGTCACATAAATCCACATAGTCCTGGTATACAGCTGGTAGTTCAGGGACTGACATGGTTCCTTTAGGAACAGAGCAAGCTGAAACTTCTGGACTCATCTGTTTCTCTGGAAAGTGTAATTCCTTGGTCTCCCAGTTAATGGTAGGGTTCTGAGCCTGCAGCCATGGTAGCCCTAGAATAATGGGAAAGTGGGGAGAAGAGATAAGCATAAAGGACAGTTTCTCTTGATGATCTTTACCCATAAGGACCCTCAAAGGCTCCGTTTCCTGATCCACTGGTCCAGAGGTCAGCAGGGAGCCATCCACAGTCTCCATCTGTACTGGAGTAGTCTTCTTCACTGAACGTATCCCCGTTTCAGAGCAAAGGAGATATCCATAAAATTTCCACTTGCCCCTGAGTCGATCATAGCAGAGCTAGACACCCAGACTGAGTCAACCCAGAGTTTGATGGAAAGGAAGTAATGAGAATTGTTTTTCTTACAACTCAGCTGGGACACCGCTGAGGAAACTTGAAAAATTGCAGCGTTTACACAGTCATCGTCCTCAGAAGTGACGGAGTTTAAGTCAGAGAAATCAATATCTGTTGCTGCAGATCTCTCTGGAGCCTGAGGCTCGGACCTGACAGATCTCCTCTCGCAACACTCACAGTGAATGACTGCTGCAGTAGTCTTATGAGAACGGCTGGGGCAGTTTATAATGAAGTGCCCTGACTTACCACAGTAGAAACATAGATTTTCCTTTAAACGATGTTCTTTGCGTGCATCACTAACCCGTCTTTGTAAAGAGTCCACCTGCATGGGTTCAGGTTCAGGTTCCCGTGTGATCCTACTCAAAGGTTCCTTAGCTGGGGAGGAAGGTAGGAAAAGGTTAGTGCGATTACTTTCGAACCATCTCTCTTGCCTGCGTTCAGTCAGACGAGCATCAATACGGATGCAGTAGTTAATAAAGTCACCTAACGCAGTGGGAGGGTCGGCACGAGCAAGTTCATCCTTAATCAGTGGAGACAACCCTTTTCGAAAAATAGATTTTTTGGCGGAACTGTCCCAAGTGGTATCGAGGGCCCATCTCCTGAAATCCAAGGCATATTTGGCTACTGAGCGCTTACCTTGGCGCAAAGTTAACATGGCTGCTTCAGCTGTTGCACCTCGATTGGGGTCATCAAACACCTGCCCCATGGCTGAAATGAAAGCATCAAGATGATCCAAACATTCATCCTCAGTCTCAATCAGAGGGTTTGCCCACATCAAAGCCTTGTTGGTAAGCAACATGATTATAGTAAGCACTTTAGATCGTTCAGTGGGAAATTGTGAAGCATGTGCAGAAAAAAAAAAGACTGCATTGGTTAATAAATCCCCTGAATTTCTCACGTTCACCGCCAAAATGAAAAGGGGGTAACTTGGGAATCCCAGAACTCGGGGTTATGGCAGGAGCCTGGACTCGTTCCTCTAGAACCTCAATCCTGGCTCGTAAATCCTGGGTAGTTTGTCCAAACACTTGCAAATTGTGATTAGTGAGGTCCTGTAGGTTTGCAAAACCGGTTCTTTATAGTCTGTATATCTGCAAGGATTGTATCAGTCACTCCGCAAAGCTCCTTTATGCGAGCCTCCATCTTCCAGATCTTTTAAGACAGGAGTACTGGAAGAGAAGAGAAAAAAAAAAAAACAATAGTGTTTACCTGTGGTAACACTGCAGAGTAAAATTAAGGGAATGTGCTCACCTGGAATGGTTGTGAGAAGTCACAACCACTGTCATCACAGAAAGTATAACCGAACATCTGATATCCACAGTCACAGCAGACACAGCCTTCCCAGACACTAACGTTTGGCTTCAGAATCTTGTAATGTATGGTGTACAGTTCATATAGCGTCTTGTGCTTGGGTGCGAGGAAAACACATGAGACACAGGTTTGATATAGAAGGACTTGTATTACTTCATACAAGTGGCAAAAAGGGTCACACAGTTTGCAGGTACAGAAGCAGGAGACACAGCAGGCCAGAGTAACTTAAGCTCAGCAATAACTCTCCACAACAGGTTCAGGATCTCTTCTCTGTTACCTAATTCATGCAAACGTGGATTTATCAAATAGCAGGTTTCCAGAGTCCACAAGTGTTCCAAAGTTCCTCAGTAGGAAATAGCTGGAGTACAAAGTCTAAGGTTTCCAGGAGTCAGGTCACAGGCTCACTGCAGGCTTGTTTCTGAAGCACTGATTGCTCACCTGAGGCTGCTTAAGAAGCAAGAGGGAGAGAATCAGGGCGGGAACATGAAAGCTGGAAACTCCATATTGACTGAGGGCAAGATAGCTGCAGCAGACAGAAAGCAAAATGGCCGACGGAAAAACTGAGTTTCAAGAAACATGTACAAAGAACCTTACAGACGTTCAGATAAAATTGCATATTGACCAGTCAATACAGCCGTCTGTTCAACCTCACAGGCGCATCCCATTTCATGTCCGCAAACTTTTGGAGCAAGAACTGCAAGATCTGGAAGCGTCTGATGTTGTTGAACGAGTTGAAGGCCCGACTCCTTGGGTATCGCCCATTGTTGTTGCACCAAAACCAAAGCAGCCTGGTAAAATCCGGCTATGTGTGGATATGCGGCATGCCAATTTGGCTATTCAAAGAGAAAGGCACATCACGCCCACTATTGATGACATTATCACAGACCTGAATGGTGCAAAAGTATTTTCTAAAATTGATTTAAAATCAGGTTATCATCAGCTTGAGTTGCATCCAGATTCCAGGTACATCACAACTTTTAGTACCCATGTGGGCTTACGACGATTCAAGAGGTTGAACTTTGGTATCTCATCTGCGGCAGAAATATTTCAGAACGTTATCAGTCAGGTTCTATCTGGAATAGCAGGAGTTCTAAACGTCAGTGATGACATTCTTATATATGGTACAACCCAAGAGGAGCATGACAGTCACTTAGAGCAAGTGTTTCAGAGACTGCAAGCCTGCAATCTAACTGTCAATCCGTCAAAATGTGAGTTTAACCAAAAGTCATTAAGCTTCTTTGGATATATCTTTTCGGAGCAAGGAGTTTCAGCAGATCCTCAAGTTTCTGCCATAAAGTCAGCTAGCCAACCTCAAAATGTGTCAGAGGTTCGCAGTTTTCTAGGACTAGTCACGTACTGTGGGCGATTTATGCCTGATCTGGCCACGGTCTCCGAACCCCTGCGACTACTCACGAAAAAAGACACTCCTTGGACATGGACTACTGAGCACCAAGCAGCATTCGACTCCATGAAGTCCGGTCTGACTGGCTACACCGTCATGGCCTATTTTGACCCTCTAAAGTCCACAGAGCTGATCGTGGACGCTAGTCCGGTGGGCCTGGGTGCAATTCTCACACAAGTGTCCAAAGAAGGCAACGTTTCTACCATTTCCTATGCAAGCAAAGCCTTAACAGAGACAGAACAACGCTATTCACAAACTGAAAGGGAAGCTCTTGCGGTTGTGTGGGGATGCCTTCATTTTCATCTGTACCTTATGGGACATAAATTCACAGTGATAAGTGACCACAAACCGCTCATTCCGCTTTTCAACAAACATTCTTCAAAGCCTCCCCCACGACTTGAACGCTGGTTGCTCCGCCTACAGAACTACCAGTTTCGGTTGAGATACGAGGCAGGAGCTGGTAATCCGGCAGACTACTTTTCGAGACACCCAACACCACAAACTACCAAGGACGACATCCGAGCAACTATCCTTGCAGAGGAA
Source organism: Oophaga sylvatica (assembly GCA_033576555.1). NCBI lineage: Eukaryota > Metazoa > Chordata > Amphibia > Anura > Dendrobatidae > Oophaga > Oophaga sylvatica. The sequence continues at coordinate 94,930,725 of JARQOD010000002.1, read as the reverse complement.
CATATCAATTTTATTGTTGCACATTCTGTGCCAAAAGCTATGACTATGGAGGAAATACAACAAACGGTGGATTCCGATCACCAACTTCAGTTAGTTATAGAGACTGTTCGATCTAAAAATTGGAGCAATTTTCTTGCTGAAGCCTGCCTCCAAACACCGGATCAAACAACCTACTTGACAGCCTTCTTTAATGCACGACATGATCTCTCCGTGTCTGATTCAAATCTACTGTTGCGTAACAATCGGCTGGTGATACCCCAGAAACTTCAAAGCAGAGTACTGGATCTGGCCCACGAGGCTCATCAAGGGGTGGTGAAAACAAAGCAATTACTGAGAGAGAAAGTCTGGTTTCCAGGACTAGACAAAAAAGTAGAGGCACTCATTGAAACTTGCATACCTTGCCAAGCAACTACAATTGACCATAGACGCGCACCCTTACAAATGACACCCCTGCCAGAGGGCCCGTGGTCTGCTGTTAGTGTTGACTTCTGTGTTTTACCGGATCACTCCTATCTGCTGGTTGTCATGGATGACTATTCGAGGTTCCCAGTCATTGAACATGTTTTGACAACCTCTGCCAGGGCTGTTATACCAAAATTAGACAAGATCTTCTCGGCATATGGCATACCGGAAACAGTGAAGTCCGACAATGGACCACCTTTTAATAGCACAGACTTTCGATCATTCGCAACCTATCTTGGTTTCACTCACAGGAAAATAACTCCTTACTGGCCTCAGGCCAATGGTGAAGTGGAACGGTTCATGCAATCAATCAACAAAACTTTGAGGATCGCTACCATGGAGCACAAGGATTTACAGCAAGAGTTACACAGATTTCTTAGACAGTACAGAGCTACACCCCATTCTACTACTGGGATACCACCTGCCACTGCGCTGTTCAACAGGCCTATGCGTGTCAAACTCCCGAGCGTTCCGCTGATCCCTGTTCAAACCCCAATTGCTACTAAGGATGCCATATCCAAACAGAAGATGAAGAGGTATGCAGATAAGAGCAGTCATCGTTGCAAGCCACCGGAAGTATTGGTGGGAGATTGGGTCCTGGTAAAAAGGCTAAGACCTAGTGACAAGTTTGCATCACAATACTATCCTGAACCCTTTCAGGTCACACAAGTCAAAGGCACCATGGTTACTGCTCAAGATCACGGTCGCCAGGTCACAAGGAACATGTCCCATTTTAAAAAACTTTGCGACTATGTTCCAGAAACAGACGAGGCAGATAGCGATGACGTCCTGCCGGATCCCCAGAGCTCAGCAGTTCCAAGGGAGGATACCTCAGGGGACTCAGAAAGTTCATCTGGGACTGTGATGTCTCACCGCTATCCAGCGAGGGCAAATCGTAGACCGCCAGCCCACCTCTTGGACTATGTTCTGCAGTAAAATGAACCCTTCGTACTAATGTGAACTTTTGGACCGTTATCCAGTTCTAATGTTGTTTTGTTTGGTGAGAAGAGGAGAGATGTGATGTTGTTACTATATCTGTGATTGGTTTGCTGTTATCCTGGTTTCAGTTTCTGCCTAGTAACGATGATGTAATGGGGAGGAGGAGACAAGGCAGGAGCAGGAATCGTGGGTAATGGGAGGGAGGGAGAGGAACGGAAAATAAAGTATGGCTGTTTAAACCTACCATCCAGCATCTCTGTGTGGCCTTCTGGAGTTCCCTTCATCTGCACAACAACACTACAGTACCATTTAGTGTCTGCCTTGGAATAATTTCACAGCCTTAGGGCTCTTTCACACATCCTGATATTTTCGGTACTGGAAAACAGTACTGGAGATATCCGTGTACATGTGTTAAATACGTACGGCATACGTGTTGCAACCGTGTTCTGCCCGTGTGCTGCATCAGTATCACACGTACCACCACCTGGGAATTAGTGGTATTGTTCACGCTGCTCCTCGGTGCCGAGTGCTGAAGACAACTCACGTCACTGTCCCCTGCTCCCACTCTGATCAGCACTAGCAGGGGACAATGTTGAGAGTTGTATTCAGCTGATAACAGCGAGAGCAGGCTGCAGCTGATGAATACTTTCATCTGCGTTATAAATAATTAAAAAAATTAAATAACTTGGGGTTCCCCTGTATTTTTGATAACCAACCAGGCACAACTTGCAGCTTTAGCAAGGCTTGTTATCAAGAATAGAGTGGTCCCCACGCCGTATTTTTCCCCATTTTTGACACCCAGCCAAGCTAAAACAGACAGCTGGGGGCTGGTATTCTCAGGCTGGTAAGAGGCCATGAATATTGCCTTCCCCAGCCTAAAAAATAGCAGCCAGCAGCCGCCCCAAAAGGCATATCTATTAGATGCACCAATTCTGGTGCTTTGCCCAGCTCTTCCCATATTAGATGGTTTGCTGGTCCTGCTGAACAGCATGTTCATCTAAATTTAGCCTAATTTGTTAGATGAACTCCTATTAAGTGAATTTTACTGTTTCTCATTCTGAGAGGATTCTTTTTTCCCATCCAATTACTATATACTGCATACTGTGAAGACTATGGCCTGCAAAAGTTCTAGTGATCCAGCAGGGGAAATACAATACACATCTTCCACTGAGGGCTGCCTAATTCTTCTTTGTTTCCATTCATTAGCATTTGGATCTCTGGGACTTCGATGTGTTTGTGTTGAACAGAGTAAGTGAAGATCATGCTTTGAAGACCATCGTGTTTGAACTTCTGACCAGACACAACCTGAACAGTCGCTTTAAGGTAAAATAATTGGTGTTTCCAACACTTATAATCATTGTCATGGGCAGATTTGAGATTTTTCCAAGCATGATTGTCTTTAAAGAAGCACTCCTCCCATTAAAGTGTTTATCCTCTTAATATATTGCAGTCATCATATTATATAGCACTGTGTACTTACAATTGCTCATTTTGTCTTTCTACCCAGCTAGTTCTATTCTTTCCTTTGCTCTGTGTAGAAACAGGAAGTCTCTTTTCCCTGCATTTATCATTCCCCTCTTCAACTCCGGACCCAGCTGCTCCCTCTTTTCCTGATGACTCATGCAAGGAAAATTGACATCCTTTTTCTACATAGAGCTTAGAAGCTAGTCAGTTTTTAATTACTTGACGTCGTAGACCTAATTTATAACAGAAGAATTAGCTGGGTAGAAGGGAAAAATGAGCAATTGTAAGTAAACAGCGCTATATAATATGTTGATTGTAGTATATTAAGAGGATAAAAATGTTGATGGGAGCGCTTCTTTTAATGTGATTGGGTCTTTTCAAGCTTCAGGTTTTCATCCCTTACCTTTTTTAGGAATTGGTTATTGTCCTTCTAGTCTAAGAAAATTATTTTTATCTGAAAAAAGTACTTTACAGTATAATATAATGCTTGACACTCAACATATTAATAAATGAATTCAATATGAAACATATAGAATAACCATCTCCCAACAGAAAATATTATAATTATGTTCTTTTGAAAGCTGCTCATCTTGCGTCACTTGGTTTGGTTTGGGATTTATCAAGGCAAGGTAAAGATAATGTACACCCATCAAACTGTAACATAGGTGGCCAGAAACCTTTTGTGGAGCAGAAGGGCACTTCTGAATTAGCAAGAAAAGAATGCTTCTCACATACACACATATAAGATAGTCATATGGACGACATATGGAATTCATATGAAACTTTCCAGATAAATATATAAGAACATTGCAACTAAAGTTTCTTCATCTATATTGAATATATTTTGTATATGTGTATATACTACTATGCCCGTGAGGCCAAAAGAGAGTTTTTACCGCATTGTGCTTATACAGGGTGATTCACAATCTACTTTATCCTGAAAAATTCCTGTAACTTCTAAAAGATGCTACCTATCGTACTGACATTTGGACTTTACATACCTTGGTTCATGAGAAATTGATGATTTAAAGCAGGCGTTGAAAATGTCCACTGTTCACATCCAAGCTCGCTGCATGCATTGGTTTATATTGTTGATTGCATTCTGCATGAGATCTGGGGTCATAGCCTGAATTTCTCGCTGTATGTTTTCTCGGAGAGCCTGTAATGTTCGTGGCTTGTTACTGTACACCTGACCTTTCAAATGGCCCCAAAGGAAAAAAATCCGGTGGTGTTAAATCAGGCGACCTTGGTCCGTTGGAGATTACTCTGTCACGTAAGAACGCTTCAATACACGGTTTGGACGGTGGATTTTACAGCTGCAACTCACTTAGGCACCTCTTTAAGGATTCAGTTTTCCAATAAGTTTTCACATTGAAAACACGCTTCTCCAAGCTGTGCCTGTATATTGTTAATAAATGAAGAAGGAATTTGGCAGGAGTGAAATGCAAACACCACACATAAACTACCGGCACGCAGACAGACATGCAGCAAGTCTATCTTGTAGTGGAGATGACCGGCGGGGCGATAAGTCGGCGAGACCACTCGGAGTGAGGATATTTCTCTTCGCTGACACTGAGGTTCATTGCACTCTCACTTTTCATGTATGGTATGTACGGTCCAAATTTCAGTACACTCCATCGTCTCTTTTAGAAGTTAAAGTAATTTTAACAGTAGCGAATGAATCACCCTGTGTAATGCCTTAGCTACAATATGAACAAGAAATAACAGTCAGTATATCAATCATAGCAAATATGTGCGATTGTAATACTTACTGTAACAACACCAAGAATATAAAAACAAATTCCATATAAGGGAGAGATATTCTATTCAACAAGGTATTTACAGAGTTTGTCATGTTTAAAATATAGAATCATAGAATGGTAGAGTTGGAAGGGACCTCCTGGGCCATCTGGTCCAACCCCCTGCTCAAAGCAGAATTCACTAAATGATCCCAGACAGATGTCTGTCCAGCCTCTGTTTGAAGACTTCCGTTGAAGGAGAACTCACCACCTCTCGTGATGTACACCTCTCGTGATACTACATATGTAATGTACCATAATACAAATTCAATAGGTTTGTTATGGCCATTTAGTAAATGGCTATGTGTTTCCTTCACTAAAAATGTATTAGGAATAGAGATGGGGGAACCCGAACAGTAAAGTTCGACGTCTGTACCGAACACCTACTGGTTGGGCACCGTCTCCGAACATGGACTTCAACAGGAAATCCTTGTTACTTTTCGGGTTCGGCCCCCTGATCGACATCTGTCATCGGTGGTAAAATCATTACCGCCGGTCAAAGAGCTGTGGTTCCCGCGCTGTCGAATGACAGCGTGAGCTTGCAGCTGTGATAGGAGGTAAAAAGTTTGCCTCTGGTCACTGGCGTCGCATGATGGGACTACTGCTCCCATCAGCCTACACCTGCTTCATCAGCCAGTGCCTGCTGTTGTGAATGGGTTTGAGATGAGTTCTGAGCAGAGGCTCCCTCTGGTGGTTACAAGCGGTGCTAGTCTGTCCAGTGAAGATTGTGAGGACTGGGAATCAGGTGTTACTGATTGGTCTTATATAAGGGAGTCACCTTCCCATCAGGGTTGCCGGTGATCAATTGTTCTGGTCTGGATCCTTTATTCCTGTTTCCCTTGTAGCCTGCTGTGTCGTGTCTGCATCTCCTGCTAACAGATAAGACATTTTCTTCTTTTGTGTTTGTGCTATATTTTTGCATTTTGTCCTGCACTTCTGTGGGGGCCTTCAGGGTCCCCTCCGGGGGCTTTTGCCCTCTCAGTTTAGTTCAGCCACTGATGTTTTGTACATTTGCTTTTTCCAGTTTTTTCAGTGGCTGCTGTTTTGATTTTGTTACACCAGAGAACTAATTTAGGTGGTAGAGGTCGTGTGATCTCAGGTGTTTTTGAAATTAGTAGAGTTGGTGCCTTTCAGGGTTTTCTGGGATTGCAGTAAGTACCCTTCCTATCCTTTTCTATTTAGTTAGTTTGGGCCCCAACGTTTGCTCATACTATTTTCTTTCTGTGTCAGTATTTCATCTTGTCTAACCGCCATTACATGTTTGGGGGCTTTCTATTATCTTCGGGGTTCTGCTCCGGGGCAGATAGCTTTCCTATTTCTATCTTTAGGTGTAGTTAGTTTCTCAGGCTGTGACGAGGCGTCTAGGACCAACGTAGGGACTCTCCACGGCTGCCTCTAGTTGTGGTGGTTAGTCAGGGTACTGCAATCTCATAGATTCCAACTGCTCTGGTGTATTGCCTTTTTTACCTGCACTCCTCAGCTACCGTAACATAACAGTATCACCGGCCTAAAAATTGAAAATTGTATGGTACTCACAGAAGGGAAAAAATATTGTGAAAGAAAAAAGGTTGTCAGAGTTGTCAGAGATATTTTTCTGTTTGTTGCATTTTTTTTTTTTCCCTCTGTATCTCTGGGTGCTGGGGAGGATCTTTTCTCTCAATGGAGTTTGCACAGTTGTCTGGCCGTGTGGATCAGCTTGCCACTGAGGTTCGGAGTATTGCTATCTATCTTGCTGGGTTGCCTGTTGTGGAACCTAGGATTCCCATGCCAGATTTGTTTTTAGGGGATCGAGCTAAGTTTCAGAATTTCAAAAATAATTGTAAATTGTTTTTTGCCTTAAAATCTAAGTCCTCAGGGAACGCAGCGCAGCAGGTTCAAATTATCATCTCTATTTTCTTTCTGTGTCAGTATTTCATCTTGTCTAACCGCCATTACATGTTTGGGGGCTTTCTATTATCTTCGGGGTTCTGCTCCGGGGCAGATAGCTTTCCTATTTCTATCTTTAGGTGTAGTTAGTTTCTCAGGCTGTGACGAGGCGTCTAGGACCAACGTAGGAACTCTCCACGGCTGCCTCTAGTTGTGGTGGTTAGTCAGGGTACTGCAATCTCATAGATTCCAACTGCTCTGGTGTATTGCCTTTTTTACCTGCACTCAGCTACCGTAACATAACAGTATCACCGGCCTAAAAATTGAAAATTGTATGGTACTCACAGAAGGGAAAAAATATTGTGAAAGAAAAAAGGTTGTCAGAGTTCTCAGAGATATTTTTCTGTTTGTTGCATTTTTTTTTTTTCCCTCTGTATCTCTGGGTGCTGGGGAGGATCTTTTCTCTCAATGGAGTTTGCACAGTTGTCTGGCCGTGTGGATCAGCTTGCCACTGAGGTTCGGAGTATTGCTATCTATCTTGCTGGGTTGCCTGTTGTGGAACCTAGGATTCCTATGCCAGATTTGTTTTTAGGGGATCGAGCTAAGTTTCAGAATTTCAAAAATAATTGTAAATTGTTTTTTGCCTTAAAATCTAAGTCCTCAGGGAACGCAGCGCAGCAGGTTCAAATTATCATCTCTCTCCTGCGCGGCGATCCTCAGGATTGGGCTTTTTCCCTGATACCTGGGGATCCTGTTTTGAGTGATGTTGATGCGTTTTTTCAGGCCTTGGGGTTATTGTACGATGAGCCTAATGTCACTGATCAAGCTGAAAAAACCTTGTTGGCATTAAATCAGGGGCTTGATGACGCTGAGTTATACTGTCAGAGATTCCGTAGGTGGGCAGTCCTGACCAAATGGAATGACGACGCTTTGGCAGCCCTTTTCCGGAAGGGTCTGTCTGATAATGTAAAGGATGTTATGGTGGGATTCCCTGTCCCCTCTGGTCTCAATGATTCTATGTCATTAGAGATTCAAATTGACAGACGTTTGCGTGAGCGGAGAAGTATGCGTGGAATGGTGTTGCCCTGTGAACCAGCTTCTGAACCCATGCAGTGTGATAGAGTGGTGTCTGGGGCACAGCGTCATGAGTTTCGAAAGCGCAATGGGTTATGTTTCTACTGTGGTGATGCCTCTCATGCTATTTCAGTCTGCCCTAAGCGGGGAAGACGTTTTGCACGCTCAGTTGTCTTGGGTAGTGTTCAGACTAAGTTTTTATTAACTGTCACTCTGATATGCTCTCTGTCCTCATTTTCTGCTCAGGCTTTCATTGATTCTGGAGCAGCTATTAACCTGATGGATTATGATTTTGCTAAACGTTGTGGATTTCCCTTGATACCCCTACAGAAGTCTATTCCCTACTGGGGATCGATTCTACCCCTTTGGCTGAGAATAAACCCCAGTTTTCTACTCAGGTGATAATGAGGGTTGAACCTGATCACCAAGAGTGCTGCAAATTTTTGGTTCTGTATAATCTGCATGACATTATCGTGCTGGGTTTTCCTTGGTTACAGTCTCATAATCCTGTTTTGGATTGGAAATCTGTGTCTGTAACCAGTTGGGGCTGCCAATGTGTTAATACCAACACTCCTGTTTTTTCTGCCTCCCCCCAGGCTCAGGATGTTCCTGACTTTTTGATTGATTTTTCTGATGTGTTTAGCGAAAGTAAATCTGCATCCTTGCCTCCCCATAGGAGCTATTGAATTAGTGCCGGGTAGTAAATTCCCTAAAGGTCGCCTTTTTAACTTGTCTGTACCTGAACATGACGCTATGCGGTCTTATATCAAGGAATCATTGGAGAAGGGTCATATCAGACCATCCTCTTCACCCTTAGGTGCCGGTTTTTTCTTTGTGGCCAAAAAGGATGGTTCATTAAGGCCGTGTATTGATTATCGTCTCTTGAACAATATTACTGTGAAATATCAATACCCGTTACCCTTGATTTCTGACCTGTTTTCCAGGGTGAAAAACGCTACTTGGTTTACCAAGCTTGACCTCAGGGGGGCGTATAACCTTATTCGCATTAAGCACGGGGATGAATGGAAGACGGCATTCAATACCCCTGAAGGGCATTTTGAGTACCTGGTGATGCCCTTTGGGCTCACTAATGCTCCTTCCGTCTTCCAGTCCTTCATGAATGACATTTTCAGGGATTTTGTGGACAAACTTCTGATTGTTTATTTGGATGATATCTTGATTTTTTCTAATGACTGGGACTCTCATGTGAAACATGTTCGAACTGTATTCCAGATTTTGAGAGAGAATGCTCTGTATGTGAAGGGATCAAAGTGTCTTTTTGGCGTACAGAGGATCTCATTTCTGGGATTCATTTTGTCCCCATCTGTTATTGAAATGGACCCGGTCAAGGTTCAGGCCATCTGTGATTGGGTCCAACCTACTTCATTAAAGGCTCTTCAGAGATTTTTGGGTTTTGCCAATTTTTATCGTAAATTTATTGGTAATTTCTCGGTTATTGTTAAACCATTAACTGATTTGACCAGAAAGGGTTCTGATGTGGTGAATTGGCCTCCTGAGGCAGTCTCTGCATTTCAGGAACTTAAGCAGAGATTCACTTCTGCTCCTGTTCTACGGCAGCCTGATGTTTCTCTGCCATTTCAGGTGGAGGTTGATGCCTCTGAAATTGGGGCAGGTGCCGTTTTGTCCCAAAAAGATCCAGAGACCTCTAAAAGTAACCCTTGTGCCTTTTTCTCTCGAAAATTTTCTCCTACTGAACGTAATTATGACGTGGGTAATCGGGAGTTATTGGCCATTAAGTGGGCTTTTGAAGAGTGGAGACATTGGCTGGAGGGAGCCAAACATCAGGTGGTGGTCCTTACGGACCATAAGAATCTGGTCTATCTGGAATCTGCCAAGCGACTCAATCCTAGACAGGCCAGGTGGGCCTTGTTTTTCACATGTTTTAATTTTGTGGTTTCCTTTCTTCCTGGCACTAAGAATGTTAAGGCGGATGCCCTCTCGAGGAGTTTCCTTGCGGACTCTCCTGAGTTATCTGATCCTTCTGTTATTTTGAAAGAGGGTGTAGTTCTTTCCGCCATCTCGCCCAATTTGAGACTTGCTCTGGAGGGGTGTCAGGAGGATAGGCCCGAGCGCTGCCCTGTTGGAAAATTGTTTGTCCCGGACCAGTGGAAAAAGAGTGTGATGTCTGAGATTCATTGTTCCGCATTGGCTGGGCATCCCGGAATTTTTGGTACCAGAGACTTGGTTAGTCGGTCCTTTTGGTGGCCTACCTTGTCTCGTGATGTCAGGGAATTTGTGCAGTCCTGCGGGACTTGCTCACGCTTCAAGCCTTGCTCTCGCTCTAGTGGTTTGTTGATGCCATTGCCTGTGCCCAAGAGACCATGGACCCATATCTCTATGGATTTCATTTCCGACCTTCCTGTTTCTCAGAGAATGACCACCATCTGGGTAATTTGTGATAGGTTTTCCAAAATGATACATCTTGTGCCATTACCTAAGTTGCCTTCCTCCTCTGAATTGGTGCCGTTGTTCCTTCAGCACGTGGTTCGTTTACACGGCATTCCTGAGAACATTGTGTCTGACAGAGGAGTCCAGTTTGTTTCCAGATTTGGGAGGACTTTTTGTTCTAAACTGGGTGTTCAATTGTCTTTCTCCTCGGCATTTCATCCTCAGACCAATGGTCAAACTGAGAGAACAAACCAGACATTGGAGACTTATCTAAGATGCTTTGTGTCTGCTGATCAGGATGACTGGGTCTCTTTTTTGCCTTTGGCTGAGTTTGCTCTTAATAATAGGGCTAGCTCTGCCACTTTGATGCCTCCATTTTTTTGTAATTCTGGGTTTCACCCTCGATTTTCTTCAGGACAGACGGAGGCTTTTGTCTGTCCAGGTGTTGACTCTGTTGTGGAGCGTATGCAACAGATTTGGGACCAGGTAGTGGAGAGGTTGTCCCTCTCTCAGGAGAGGGCCCAGCGGTTTGCTAACCGGCATAGGACTGATGGTCCTCGGTTTAAAGTGGGGGACTTGGTCTGGTTGTCCTCAAAGAATATTCCTATGAGAGTAGCATCTCCTAAATTTAAGCCTAGGTTCATTGGACCTTATAAGATCATGGAGATTATTAATCCTGTTTCTTTTCGTTTGCTTCTTCCAGGGACATTTAAGATCCATAACGTGTTCCACAAGTCCTTGTTGAAGAGGTTTGTTGAGCCAGTAGTTCCTGCTGCTGTGCCTCCTGACCCTGTTTTGGTTGAGGGCAATCTGGAGTATGTGGTTGAGAAAATATTAGATTCTCGTTTTTCTAGACGGAAACTCCAGTATTTGGTTAAATGGAGAGGTTATGGTCAGGAAGACAATTCTTGGGTGTTTGCTTCGGACATCCATGCTAGGAGACTTATCCGTGCGTATCATAGAACTCATCCTGACCGACCTGGTTGCTCAAATGAGGGTTCGGTGACCCCTCCTCAAGGGGGGGGTACTGTTGTGAATGGGTTTGAGATGAGTTCTGAGCAGAGGCTCCCTCTGGTGGTTACAAGCGGTGCTAGTCTGTCCAGTGAAGATTGTGAGGACTGGGAATCAGGTGTTACTGATTGGTCTTATATAAGGGAGTCACCTTCCCATCAGGGTTGCCGGTGATCAATTGTTCTGGTCTGGATCCTTTATTCCTGTTTCCCTTGTAGCCTGCTGTGTCGTGTCTGCATCTCCTGCTAACAGATAAGACATTTTCTTCTTTTGTGTTTGTGCTATATTTTTGCATTTTGTCCTGCACTTCTGTGGGGGCCTTCAGGGTCCCCTCCGGGGGCTTTTGCCCTCTCAGTTTAGTTCAGCCACTGATGTTTTGTACATTTGCTTTTTCCAGTTTTTTCAGTGGCTGCTGTTTTGATTTTGTTACACCAGAGAACTAATTTAGGTGGTAGAGGTCGTGTGATCTCAGGTGTTTTTGAAATTAGTAGAGTTGGTGCCTTTCAGGGTTTTCTGGGATTGCAGTAAGTACCCTTCCTATCCTTTTCTATTTAGTTAGTTTGGGCCCCAATGTTTGCTCATACTATTTTCTTTCTGTGTCAGTATTTCATCTTGTCTAACCGCCATTACATGTTTGGAGGCTTTCTATTATCTTTGGGGTTCTGCTCCGGGGCAGATAGCTTTCCTATTTCTATCTTTAGGTGTAGTTAGTTTCTCAGGCTGTGACGAGGCGTCTAGGACCAACGTAGGAACGCTCCACGGCTGCCTCTAGTTGTGGTGGTTAGTCAGGGTACTGCAATCTCATAGATTCCAACTGCTCTGGTGTATTGCCTTTTTTACCTGCACTCCTCAGCTACCGTAACATAACAGCCTGCACTCTAAATAAATAATTTAAAAAAAAAAAAATCAGCCTGGTTCCCATGTATTTTTGATAACCAGCCAGGCAAAACTGACAGCTGCAGCTAAGTTGGTTATCAAGAACAGGAGGTTTATTTAAATAAATAATTTAAAAAACTGCATGGGTTCCCCCCATTTTTGACAACTAGCCAAGCAAAAGCAGACAGCTGGGTGCTCGTATTATATTGGTAAGAGGCCATGGATATTGGGGCCCCCCCCACCCTAAAAGTAGGAGCCGGCAGTCGCCCGGAAAAAGCGCATCTATTAGATGCTCCAATTCCGGGCTTTGCCGGCCACTTCCCACTTTCCCTGTGGCGGTAGTAAGTGGGGTTCATATTTGTGTGGTTGATGTCTTTGAATTGCCCAGTGACATCAAGCCCATGGCTTATCCATTACTAATCCTATGATTATATTGTAAATAACCACACAGCAAGAATAAAGTATTTTATTTGAAATAAAAAAAATACACTTTTGCATTTTTATTTAAAAATAACAAACACAGTTATACTCACCTAACACCCATTCCATTGAAGCCCTTGTCTCCTGTAATAAAAAAAAAACCATATCCCTCACCTGTTCATCGTTCTGTCCCATGCCGTAATCTATATCTGGGGATGAACAGTTTTCAACCTAGACGGTGCCAAGATGCAACCTTCCAGGCTGAGAGCCACTGAGGAATGAGCTGCTGTGAGCGAAGCTTTAGTGACAAGCGGTGACATCATTGAGGTTAGCCCCAGTCACTGAGTCTACTTTCCCAGCCGGGCCCCTGAACTACGTTGACCTCTGGTGAGATCACTGTTAGTACAATGAGAAAAACTCTCACGGTGCAGAGGTGAGTTCACCACAGTTCCCTGGGAGAAATTTCTCATTTCTCCCGGTGATCTCTCTGAGCTCAGGGTTACAAGTGTATGGAGTGAGACCACGCCCACTGGACAGCAGTATGTATAAGAGCTCATATTCATCTTTGTTTAGAAAATCAGTTTGATGTTGGTTCCGAAAAGTTGGATAAGTGTCATGCGAGTGTAATCCGATTTTTCTCACCCAGCATCAGTATGACAAGCGTATGCAATCCTTATGCAATGCGTTTTTAACGTCAGCTTTTACAAACAGGAATTCTTTTTGTAATTTCAACTAATTTAGTAACTAATAAAACAATCATAGATACAAATATAGATAGATAGGTGTAGCTAGTGTAGTGCCGCTTACTGTACATGTATATAGCTCATAATTTAAAAAAAAATGGCATGTGGTCCCATGAATGTTTAATAACCATCTGAGGGAAAGCAGACAGCTGGGGGGCTGATGATTATAGCCTGGGAAGGGGGTAGTAAGCATGAAGCTTCCCAGGCTATTAATATCAGCTCACAGCTGTCTGCTTAGCCTTTACTGGTTATTAAAATGGGGGACCCCCCTAAACAAATGATGTGGGGGTCCCGACTCCCCCTATAATTAATAACCAACAAAGGCTAGGATGCAGGATGATATTAATAGGCTAGAAAGGGGCCATGGATATTAGCACCCTCCCAGACTAAGAACATCACCCCTCAGCTTCCCCAGAAATGGGGCATCCATAAGATGCGCCAAATTTGCCTCTTAATACCTTGCTCTTCCCACTTGTTCTGGTGCCTTGGCAAGTGAGGTAATAGGGTTGGGGTTGATGTCAACTGTTTTATGGCAGCTGACATCAAGCGCAAGGGTTAGTAATGGAGAATCATCTATAAGCATCTATAAGACACCCCCATTACTAACCCCATAGTCATATTGTAAAAAATACAAAGCCAGAATAAAGTCCTTAATTGAAAGAAAGACACAGACTCCTTTATTTTAAATAAATACTCCTAGTCTCTCTTTTTCCCATTTATTACTGTAAAATAAAAAATAAGAAACCACTATATTCCTCACCTGTCCGACCAAGATTCCCTATGTGATGCTGTCCCACAAAGAACACTAATTAAGGAGAACAAACGGATTCATAGATTCAATATACTGTATATGACAAAAAGTAACAAATTTATTAATACATATAACATCACAATAAAAGGCTATATAACCATATCATAAAGGTAACGACAAGGGGGAAGGGGAGAAACAGTCATGCACTAATCACAACATCACATCATGATAGCCTGCACAATATTCATGAGGAGTGGGTCCATAAAAACATGAAGACATGAACAATCCCAATCATATTAGGAGTCAAAAACCCAATACCCATATAACAAATGACCGGCAGAGCTTACCAGGAAGAGTGTGCACGACCCCAAAGGTGATGGGTGGACCCCAACGCACATTTCGCACTCACACAGGGTGCTTTCTCAAGGGGAAAGCGCCCTGTGGGAGCGTCACCTTTATGATATGGCTATATAGCCTTTTATAGTGATGTTATATGTATTATATGTACTTAGAGGAAATGAGTCATTAGATGGCAGCCATGCTAAGTGGATTTTTGTCTCTCCAATTATATATAGTAGATAACCGAGGGTCCAGGATTTGGCAGTGGAACCGCTACTATCAGGGGTTTACAAAGAGATGAGTTTGAGTTTTTTTATGTGCCTTTCATTATATTGCAGAGAGGTCTGAAAATTTTATGGAGGATAGCTCTAGATTACATTATCACGATGCAAAATTCAGCTCAGTAGGTGCTCTTTATAACACCAAGCAATTTTGCCCTCCCTTCGGTGATACATGCCCATTGGCATCTCAGCAACACAAATGCTGCTTTAATTAAATGTGATGACTCAATGATTTGCTGAGCGTCCCCTCCCCAAAAACTGTTATTTAGGAAGGCAGAAGTCATTCCAGCTCATAAAAGTGCCATGACTTAGTCATCAGGGCTGTAGCTGTGAAAAATTTTGCTTTATTGCATGTTGTCTGGTAGCTTAGGTTTTCCATATAGCCTTAGGCGTTAACTCAGTGAGTACTGTATTTTTAGATTAAAAAAAAAAAAAAAGAAAGTTTATACTATGTACAGTACTTTCAGTCGTTTATGGAAAATGGAGGGAAAAGATCATTCACAGTAATTCTTAGTGGTATATAGAAAATGTAGGGCTCAATCATATGTAAATCTTAGTGGTAAATAGAAAATGTGGGGGTCAATCATATGTAAATTTTTAGTGGTAAATAGAAAAGTAGGGGTCAATCATATGTAAATTTTAGTGGTAAATAGAAATGTAGGGGTCAATCATATGTAATTTTTAGTGGTAGATAGAAAATGTAGGGATTGATCATAGTATTTTTAGTGGTAATAGAAAATGTAGGGGTCAATCTATGCAATTTTAGTGGTAATAGAAAATGTAGGGATCAAACATATGAAATTAAATGGTAAAAAGAAAATGTAGGGATAATCAATTTTTAAATTTTTAGTGGAAAAAGAAATTTTTTGGGGGTCAATCATATGTAATTTTTGGGTAGATAGAAAATGTAGGGATAATCAAAGTAAATTTTTTTTGGGAGTAAAAATGTAGGGTTTTAATATATGCAATTCTTAATGATAAATAAAAAGTAGGGAAACGATCTATTAATTCTTAGTGGGGTTCGAAAAAGTAGGGATCAAAAATGTAATTCTTAGTGGTATATAGAAAAAAGTGGGTCAATTATGTTAATTCTTGTGGTATTAAAAATGTAAGGTCAACATTAATTCTTAGTGGATATAGAAAAAGTAGGGACAATCATTGTAATTTTAGTGATAAATAGAAAATGTAGGGGTCAATTTTTAATTCTTAGTGGTATTTAGAAAATTTGGGGTCATTATGTTAAATTTTTAGTGGTATATAGAAAATGTGGGATCAATCATGTAATTCTTGGGATTAGAAAATGTGGGATCAAAAGTAATTCTTTTGGGTAAAAAGAAAAAGTGGGGATCAATCTATGAAATTTAGTGGTAAATAGAAAATGTAGGGGTAAAATTTTGTATTTTAGGGTAGATAGAAAATGTAGGGATCAAAATATGTAATTTTTGTGGTATAAGAAAATGTAGGGCAATAAATTTTT
>JARQOD010000002.1:94751442-94914714 GCA_033576555.1 Oophaga sylvatica | reverse complement strand
ATTTACTGAAGATGTTGCAGGCACTCCCCGGAGCACTGTAGGTTGACGGATGCACATCCAGATTCCTCCACTGAGTAGGAGTGTAGCCTCCTGTTCCCTGCCTTTTTGTGATGAAGTCCAGGCCTGCGTGTAGCTGGGCCTAACTTAGTCTCTGTCCTGCACCTGGCTGACCTTGTGATTGGAACTTCTCTGAAAGGACAGGGTCCCTGATGGCAGGTACCTGCCGAACTCCATCCTCCTGATCCTGCTACGTATCAGCTCTGTGGTACTCCTGGGACTTGTAGTCCTCCAGGAACTCCGGTGTTCTCCTAATGGGTCGTGGAGATCCCTATAAGCTCGGACCCCGGTGTCCGGTAAACACTTGTTGAGGTGAGCTATTACGGCTCCTCTGCCTCTTTTACTTCTCTTTCCATTCGCCTTCGGCCTACTCGGGCACTCACACGATTACACACACTGGCAGTTGGTGGGCTGCCTCTTCGCCGCTCTCTGAGCGTCGGCACGCTCCTGGCTCTCAACTTGAGCTCTAGAGTCCCTCGCTGCAAACTCCACTCGTCTGCTCGGCCTGCAGACTACTCACTTGTCTCAGCTCTGACTAGACTGGAATGGATTAAATTCCACTCTACTAGCCTCCACTTTGCTGAACTGAACTGCTCTGCAGTCTCTCTAATCTGAGCCCTGCACTGCACACTGCACTCAGCAGAACTCTAATCTGACTGAACTACTGAGCTGACTGAACTCTCTTTCCTGTCTTCACCCTCCTTTTATCTGTCTATACAGCTCCCTCTGGTGGTCTTAGGGATGGGTGAAGGTGTGTGCATGTATATTGAGACCTCTAGTGGTGAATTCCTTCTGCGCACCCTTCTGGGAGATATGAATCCAGACGCAGCTGGGCTCCACATTCCCCCCCTAGTAGGACTCAGCACTCCAGGGATGAAAGACATTTTTTTCAAAACAAAACATTAAACATTGTGCAATTTAACTCTTCCCTTACGGAGGTGAGGATCTTGAACTGTTGCATAACAGGTAGCATATATAACTATATACATAGGTAAAAGCAATGAGGAAATGAGCAACTGAAAAAGTCCTAGACTCTTTTGGAAAAAGGCTGCTCAAAGGGTAGTGGGAACAAGTAAAAATAATGTCCATTTACTTGTTTTGGTAACCAAAAGAAAAACAAATTAATAAACTATGGTTAAGACATAATGTAAGCAACAATATACATTTATGTACAATGCTATAAGCAATCCTCTACATTTATTAGGTCTTGCTCTCTGTACCTAACAGGTAATTGTCCCCTTGTTATGCGTACTGACCTACGTGGTGTAGTGATAGGTGAGGTGTCAGTTAACCTGTCTGTCCTGCGTGCAGGTAAGTTGTAGTATTGCCTTAACCTCTCTAGGGAACTGGCAAGTATACTTTCAGCTGGGTGATCCGGTTCTGTCTCAGCAGGGGACTCTTCTTCCTGTGATTTGGCTTCCTGAGATTCTGTTGGAGCAGGTTCCTCTGGAACTGACTCTACTGCAACAACCGGCTCAACTGGATGTAGAGGTTCTCCTTGTTGTTGATAGAATTGGAGTACGGGAATGATTACAGCTTCTCCAATTCGGGCCAATCCGCGGGGAAATCTCCTAAATCTGTATGTATGACTGCTTCATCACGCTCTTCCTTATTGACAACAGGTTCTTCCTCTTGAAACTTTAACGGATCCGGACACAACTTTAGGTGATCTCTGGATACAGTTGTAGTCGTTCTTCCTCCATCTTTACTAATTATACACATTTTCTTGTTCTCAAACCTTGAATTCTGTACAATGTAGGGCTCTCTTTCCCATTGATCGTCGAGTTTGTGCATCCTCCTCTTTCTTTTCAGCACGACTTCACCATGTGCGAAAGGTTCGGCTGGCGCACTTTTGTTGTAGTGATCCTCCTGCTTGTCCCTTACTCGATTGAGACTATCTTCAATGCAGGCCTGTACTTTTCTGTACTGTTCCTGTCTGTTTGTGTCCCAGTCTTCAGTAGTCACATCTGCTTCTGGTTCTACAACACCAAGCTCCAGATCCATGGGCAGCTTTCCTGGTCTTGCCCGCATGAGGTAAGCTGGGGTGCAATTGGTGGAACTCACAGGTATGTGATTGTACAGATCTACCAGGTCAGGTAGTAGGTCTGGCCACCGATTTCTCTCCTCAAGTGGTACAGTCTTCAGCAGGTCAATGACGATGTGATTCATCTTTTCACAGAGTCCATTGGTTTGGGGGTGGTATGGTGTGGTTCTTATCTTCTTACATCCGTACAGATGGCAGAACTCTTTGAACAATTCGGCCTCGAAGGCTGGGCCTTGATCAGTTAGCACCTGCTCAGGATATCCATGTGGTCTGCAGAAATACGCTTGGAACGTCTTTGCTGCTGTCTCTGCAGTCAGATCTTTGACAGGGGTGACCACCAGGAACCTGGAGTAGTGATCCACCATGGTCAGGGCATAGGAGTATCCTGACCGGCTGGGTGACAACTTGACATGGTCCAGGGCCACGATCTCTAAGGGTCGAGTCGTCTTGATGGGCTGTAGGGGTGCCTTCTGACTGCTGTATTCTTTTCTTCTGAGGCCACAGGGTCCACAGTTCTGGCACCACCTCTCAATGGAGCTGCACATTCCCACCCAGTAGAAATGACACTTCAACAGGGTCTCCAGCTTCTTCCAGCCAAAGTGCCCTGCTTGATCGTGGTAGGCTTCCAACACCATCTGGATGTCTGCTCTGGGAACTACTATCTGCCAAACCATCTCGTGGGTTCTTGGATTGACGTACCTCCGGCATAGCTTCTCACGGTAGATAAACAGCCGGCTTCTCTCATTCCACAGCTGCCTTGCCTGTAGAGACACATCCTTCTCCAAGGAGGAACCTTCTTGAGTTATCAGCTCCTTGATACGGCTGACAACTGGATCACTGTCCTGGGTCTCCTTCCAGCTGTGGTGAGGTAAGGATTTAACGTCTTACCACGCTGCCTCCTGCAGGCTCGTTGCTCGTGGATCATCCCATTCTTGTGAAAGGCAGGTAGTTCAATCTCTTCCAGGTCATCTACTTCTTCTTCTGTGTCCGACTCATGAGGCATCCTGGACAGGGCATCAGCATTGGCATTCTTGCGGCCTGCTCGGTACTTGATTGTGAATTGGTAGTTTGACAGCCGAGCCATCCAGCGTTGTTCCATGGCTCCCAGCTTAGCTGTTTCAAGATGCGTCAAGGGGTTATCAGTGTAGGCAGTGAACTTGCTGGAGGCTAGGTAGTGCTTAAACCTCTCTGTGATGGCCCAGACCAGCGCTAGGAACTCCAACTTGAAGCTGCTATAGTTCTCGGGGTTCCTCTTGGTTGGGCGGAGCTTCCTGCTTGCATAGGCGATGACTTTCTCTAGGCCATTTTGCTTTTGACTGAGGACAGCTCCCAATCCTTCATTACTGGCATCAGTATACAGCAGGAACGGTTGGCTGTTGTCAGGGTAGGCTAAGATCTCGTCACCAGTCAGGATCTCCTTCATTTCCTTGAATGCCTCAGCCTGTTCTTTACCCCAGTGGAATGGAGCATTTCTGCTCTTGAGGGACTGTCCCACCAGGAGGTCTTGCAGAGGCGCTGCTTTCTTAGTGTAGTCCTTTACAAACCTCCAGTAGTATCCTGTCAGTCCCAGGAACTGACGTTCCTCCTTGAAGTTCTTAGGCTCTGGCCATTTCTGGATGGCGGTGATCTTCTCGGGGTCTGGCGCTACTCCCTCTGAGCTGACAATATGTCCCAGGTACTGTACCTTTTGTTTGAGCAGGTGGCACTTTGAAGGCTTCAGTTTCATCCCATACTTGGACAGTGACTCGAATACCTCCGCCAGGTGCTTCAAGTGATCTTCATACGTCTTGGAGTACACAATTACGTCGTCCAGGTACAGTAACACAGTTTCGAAGTTGAGATGTCCCAGACAGCTCTCCATCACTCTCTGGAACGTTCCAGGGGCACTGCTGAGTCCAAACGGCATTCTGTCGAACTCACAGAGTCCCATCGGAGTGGTGAAAGCCGTCTTCTCCCAATCCTCCTCAGCCACAGCTACTTGCCGGTACCCACTAGTGAGGTCAAGGGTGGAAAAGTAATTAGCAGCCTTTAAGGCAGCTAGGGATTCCTCAATGCGTGGTAAAGGGTATGCATCTTTATGTGTGATGCGGTTTACTTGCCTGTAATCTACACACATTCTCATGCTTCCATCCTTTTTCCTGACTAGGACTAAGGGTGCTGCCCAGGGACTACAACTATCTTTTATCACCCCTGCTTCCTTCATATCACGCAACATCTCCTTGGCTTTCTGGTAGTGTGCTGGTGGTACAGGCCTGTACCGTTCTTTAATGGAGGATGATTGCCTGTGGGGATGTGATGTTGGACCCCTTTTATCTTCCCAAAGTCAAGTGGGTGTTTGCTGAATACCTGTGCGTACTCCTGAACTACTCGATGTACTCCCTGTTTCTGGTGGGCTGGAGCGGCATCCGTCCCGACATGGAGCTGTTGACACCAATCCTCCACCTTGGTGGTCGGGCCGTTATCCTCCACTGGTGGTTGGAAGGTTAAGGGCTCGTCAGGTGGATGGAGTTATTATCCACAGCATGTAACTTAGCAACAGTGGCATAACGTGGTAATTTGACTTCATCCTCTCCCCAGTTGAGAAGACGCACTTGCACCCTCCCATTATGTACCTCCACTACCCCTCTGGCAGTCAAGAGTGTAGGTCTGTGTTCTGAACAATGGGGCTCTACTACTGCTTGGTAGTTCTGTCCTCTCAGACCTATCGCTGCTCTACACCAAATAAGCATTTCACTCATTGGGGGTATCACAATGGGGTTCGGGTCTGTTACCCGTACATTACCAATCTTACCACCGGTCAGTTTCACTTGCTGCTGGCACATTAGGGCCCGGATCTCCTTCTGGATCGCTCCCTTTTGCTTTGGTCTGGCAACATCGGCGAGCTGTTGGAGTAAAAACACAACCTCCTCCAAACAGTTACTAATAATGTTAGTGCCTAAAACCACATTCAATCCATTTTCCTCATTAACAGTCTTCTGTTGTGAATGGGTTTGAGATGAGTTCTGAGCGGAGGCTCCCTCTGGTGGTTGCAAGCGGTACTAGTGAAGGTTGTGGGGACTGGGAATCAGGTGTTGCTGACTGGTCTTATGTAAGGGAGTCATTTTCCCATCAGGGTTGCCGGTGATCAATTGTTCTGGTCTGAATCCTTCATTCCAGTTTCCCTTGTAGCCTGCTGTGTCGTGTCTGCATCTCCTGCTACCAGATAAGAATTTTTCTTCTTTTGTGTTGTTGCTATATTTTTGCATTTTGTCCTGCACTTCTTTGGGGGCCTTCTGGGTCCCCTCGGGGCTTCTGCCTTCTCAGTTTGGTTCAGCCACTGAGTTTTGTTCTTTTGCTTTTTCCAGTTTTTTCAGTGGCTGCTGTTTTGATTTTGTTACACCAGAGAGCTAATTTAGGTGGTAGAGGTCGTGTGATCTCAGGTGATTTTGAAATTGGTAGAGTTGGTGTTTTTCAGGGTTTTCTGGGATTGCAGTAAGTACCCTTCCTGTCCTTTTCTATTTAGATAGTTTGGGCCCCAGCGTTTGCTCATTCTATTTTCTTTCTGTGTCAGTATTTCCTCTTGTCTAACCGCCATTACATGTTTGGGGGCTTTCTATTATCTTTGGGGTTCTGCTCCGGGGCAGATAGCTTTCCTATTTCTATCTTTAGGTGTAGTTAGTTTCTCAGGCTGTGACGAGGCGTCTAGGACCAACGTAGGAACGCTCCACGGCTGCCTCTAGTTGTGGTGGTTAGTCAGGGTACTGCAATCCCATAGATTCCAACTGCTCTGGTGTATTGCCTTTTTTACCTGCACTCCTCAGCTACCGAAACATAACAGTATCACCGGCCTAAAGATTGAAAATTGTATGGTACTCACAGAAGGGAAAAAATATTGTGATAGAAAAAAGGTTGTCAGAGTTGTCAGAGATATTTTTCTGTTTGTTGCATTTATTTTTTTTTTTCCCTCTGTATCTCTGGGTGCTGGGGAGGATCTTTTCTCCCAATGGAGTTTGCACAGTTGTCTGGCCGTGTGGATCAGCTTGCCACTGAGGTTCGGAGTATTGCTATCTATCTTGCTGGGTTGCCTGTTGTGGAACCTAGGATCCCCATGCCAGATTTGTTTTTAGGGGATCGAGCTAAGTTTCAGAATTTCAAAAATAATTGTAAATTGTTTTTTGCCTTAAAATCTAAGTCCTCAGGAAACGCAGCGCAGCAGGTTCAAATTATCATCTCTCTCCTGCGCGGCGATCCTCAGGATTGGGCTTTTTCCCTGATACCTGGGGATCCTGTTTTGAGTGATGTTGATGCGTTTTTTCAGGCTTTGGGGTTATTGTACGATGAGCCTAATGTCACTGATCAAGCTGAAAAAGCCTTGTTGGCATTAAATCAGGGGCTTGATGACGCTGAGTTATACTGTCA
Organism: Oophaga sylvatica; assembly: GCA_033576555.1. Classification (NCBI taxonomy): domain Eukaryota; kingdom Metazoa; phylum Chordata; class Amphibia; order Anura; family Dendrobatidae; genus Oophaga; species Oophaga sylvatica. The sequence goes on along the minus strand of JARQOD010000002.1, from coordinate 94,908,215 downwards.
GAGATTCCGTAGGTGGGCAGTCCTGACCAAATGGAATGACGACGCTTTGGCGGCCCTTTTCCGGAAGGGTCTGTCGGATAATGTAAAGGATGTTATGGTGGGATTCCCTGTCCCCTCTGGTCTCAATGATTCTATGTCATTAGCGATTCAAATTGACAGACGTTTGCGTGAGCGGCGAAGTATGCGTGGAGTGGTGTTGCCTTGTGAGCCAGCTTCTGAGCCCATGCAGTGTGATGGAGTGGTGTCTGGGGCACAGCGTCATGAGTTTCGAAAGCGCAATAGGTTATGTTTCTACTGTGGTGATGCCTCTCATGCTATTTCAGTCTGCCCTAAGCGGGGAAGACGTTTTGCACGCTCAGTTGTCTTGGGTAGTGTTCAGACTAAGTTTTTATTAACTGTCACTCTGATATGCTCTCTGTCCTCATTTTCTGCTCAGGCTTTCGTTGATTCTGGAGCAGCTATTAACCTGATGGATTATGATTTTGCTAAACGTTGTGGGTTTCCCTTGATACCCCTACAGAAGTCTATTTCCCTACTGGGGATCGATTCTACCCTTTGGCTGAGAATAAACCCCAGTTTTCTACTCAGGTGATAATGAGGGTTGAACCTGATCACCAGGAGTGCTGCAAATTTTTGGTTCTATATAATCTGCATGACATTATCGTGCTGGGTTTCCCTTGGTTACAGTCTCATAATCCTGTTTTGGATTGGAAATCTGTGTCTGTAACCAGTTGGGGCTGCCAATGTGTTAATACCAACACTCCTGTTTTTTCTGCCTCCCCCAAGCTCAGGATGTTCCTGACTTTTTGTTTGATTTTTCTGATGTGTTTAGCGAAAGTAAATCTGCATCCTTACCTCCCCATAGGAGCTATGACTGCGCTATTGAATTAGTGCCGGGTAGTAAATTCCCTAAAGGTCGCCTTTTTAACTTGTCTGTACCTGAACATGACGCTATGCGGTCTTATATCAAGGAATCATTGGAGAAGGGTCATATCAGACCATCCTCTTCACCCTTAGGTGCCGGTTTTTTCTTTGTGGCCAAAAAAGATGGTTCATTAAGGCCGTGTATTGATTATCGTCTCTTGAACAATATTACTGTGAAATATCAATACCCGTTACCCTTGATTTCTGACCTGTTTTCCAGGGTGAAAAACGCTACTTGGTTTACCAAGCTTGACCTCAGGGGGGCGTATAACCTTATTCGCATTAAGCACGGGGATGAATGGAAGACGGCATTCAATACCCCTGAAGGGCATTTTGAGTACCTAGTGATGCCCTTTGGGCTCACTAATGCCCCTTCCGTCTTCCAGTCCTTCATGAATGACATTTTCAGGGATTTTGTGGACAAATTTCTGATTGTTTATTTGGATGATATCTTGATTTTTTCTAATGACTGGGACTCTCATGTGAAACATGTTCGGACTGTGTTCCAGATTTTGAGGGATAATGCTCTGTATGTGAAGGGATCAAAGTGTCTTTTTGGCGTACAGAAGATCTCATTTCTGGGATTCATTTTGTCCCCATCTGTTATTGAAATGGACCCGGTCAAGGTTCAGGCCATCTGTGATTGGGTCCAACCTACTTCATTAAAGGCTCTTCAGAGATTTTTGGGTTTTGCCAATTTTTATCTAAATTTATTGGTAATTTCTCGGTTATTGTTAAACCATTAACTGATTTGACCAGAAAGGGTTCTGATGTGGTGAATTGGCCTCCTGAGGCAGTCTCTGCATTTCAGGAACTTAAGCAGAGATTCACTTCTGCTCCTGTTCTACGGCAGCCTAATGTTTCTCTGCCATTTCAGGTGGAGGTTGATGCCTCTGAAATTGGGGCAGGTGCCGTTTTGTCCCAAAAAGATCCAGAGACCTCTAAAAGTAACCCTTGTGCCTTTTTCTCTCGAAAATTTTCTCCTACTGAACGTAATTATGACGTGGGTAATCGGGAGTTATTGGCCATGAAGTGGGCTTTTGAAGAGTGGAGACATTGGCTGGAGGGAGCCAAACATCAGGTGGTGGTCCTTACGGACCATAAGAATCTGGTCTATCTGGAATCTGCCAAGCGACTCAATCCTAGACAGGCCAGGTGGGCCTTGTTTTTCACATGTTTTAATTTTGTGGTTTCCTTTCTTCCTGGCACTAAGAATGTTAAGGCGGATGCCCTCTCGAGGAGTTTCCTTGCGGACTCTTCTGAGTTATCTGATCCTTCTGTTATTTTGAAAGAGGGTGTAGTTCTTTCCGCCATCTCGCCCAATTTGAGACTTGCTCTGGAGGGGTGTCAGGAGGATAGGCCCGAGCGCTGCCCTGTTGGAAAATTGTTTGTCCCGGACCAATGGAAAAAGAGTGTGATGTCTGAGATTCATTGTTCCGCATTGGCTGGGCATCCCGGAATTTTTGGTACCAGAGACTTGGTTAGTCGGTCCTTTTGGTGGCCTACCTTGTCTCGCGATGTCAGGGAATTTGTGCAGTCCTGCGGGACTTGCTCTCGCTCCAAGCCTTGCTCTTGCTCTAGTGGTTTGTTGATGCCATTGCCTGTGCCCAAGAGACCATGGACCCATATCTCTATGGATTTCATTTCCGATCTTCCTGTTTCTCAGAGAATGACCACCATCTGGGTAATTTGTGATAGGTTTTCCAAAATGATACATCTTGTGCCATTACCTAAGTTGCCTTCCTCCTCTGAATTGGTGCCGTTGTTTCTTCAGCACGTGGTTCGTTTACACGGCATTCCTGAGAACATTGTGTCTGACAGAGGAGTCCAGTTTGTTTCCAGATTTTGGAGGACTTTTTGTTCTAAACTGGGTGTTCAATTGTCTTTCTCCTCGGCATTTCATCCTCAGACCAATGGTCAAACTGAGAGAACAAAGCAGACATTAGAGACTTATCTAAGATGCTTTGTGTCTGCTGATCAGGATGACTGGGTCTCTTTTTTGCCTTTGGCTGAGTTTGCTCTTAATAATAGGGCTAGCTCTGCCACTTTGATGTCTCCGTTTTTCTGTAATTCTGGTTTTCACCCTCGATTTTCTTCAGGACAAACGGAAGCTTCTGTCTGTCCAGGTGTTGACTCTGTTGTTGAGCGTATGCAACAGATTTGGGACCAGGTAGTGGAGAGGTTGTCCCTCTCTCAGGAGAAGGCCCAGCGGTTTGCTAACCGGCATAGGACTGATGGTCCTCGGTTTAAAGTGGGGGACTTGGTCTGGTTGTCCTCAAAGAATATTCCTATGAGAGTAGTATCTCCTAAATTTAAGCCTAGGTTCATTGGACCTTATAAGATCATGGAGATTATTAATCCTGTTTCTTTTTGTTTGCTTCTTCCAGGGACATTTAAGATCCATAACGTGTTCCACAAGTCCTTGTTGAAGAGGTTTGTTGAGCCAGTGGTTCCTGCTACTGTGCGTCCTGACCCTGTTTTGGTTGAGGGCAATCTGGAGTATGTGGTTGAGAAAATATTGGATTCTCGTTTTTCTAGACGAAGACTCCAGTATTTGGTTAAATGGAGAGGTTATGGTCAGGAAGACAATTCTTGGGTGTTTGCTTCGGACATCCATGCTAGGAGACTTATCCGTGCGTATCATAGAACTCATCCTGACCGACCTGGTTGCTCAAATGAGGGTTCGGTGACCCCTCCTCAAGGGGGGGGTACTGTTGTGAATGGGTTTGAGATGAGTTCTGAGCGGAGGCTCCCTCTGGTGGTTGCAAGCGGTACTAGTGAAAGTTGTGGGGACTGGGAATCAGGTGTTGCTGACTGGTCTTATGTAAGGGAGTCATTTTCCCATCAGGGTTGCCGGTGATCAATTGTTCTGGTCTGAATCCTTCATTCCAGTTTCCCTTGTAGCCTGCTGTGTCGTGTCTGCATCTCTGCTACCAGATAAGAATTTTTCTTCTTTTGTGTGTTGCTATATTTTTGCATTTTGTCCTGCACTTCTTTGGGGGCCTTCTGGGTCCCCTCCCGGGGCTTCTGCCTTCTCAGTTTGGTTCAGCCACTGAGTTTTGTTCTTTTGCTTTTTCCAGTTTTTTCAGTGGCTGCTGTTTTGATTTTGTTACACCAGAGAGCTAATTTAGGAGGTAGAGGTCGTGTGATCTCAGGTGATTTTGAAATTGGTAGAGTTGGTGTTTTTCAGGGTTTTCTGGGATTGCAGTAAGTACCCTTCCTGTCCTTTTCTATTTAGATAGTTTGGGCCCCAGCGTTTGCTCATTCTATTTTCTTTCTGTGTCAGTATTTCCTCTTGTCTAACCGCCATTACATGTTTGGGGGCTTTCTATTATCTTTGGGGTTCTGCTCCGGGGCAGATAGCTTTCCTATTTCTATCTTTAGGTGTAGTTAGTTTCTCAGGCTGTGACGAGGCGTCTAGGACCAACGTAGGAACGCTCCACGGCTGCCTCTAGTTGTGGTGGTTAGTCAGGGTACTGCAATCCCATAGATTCCAACTGCTCTGGTGTATTGCCTTTTTTACCTGCACTCCTCAGCTACCGAAACATAACAGTCTTCACTACAAGAAGTCCCTGATCCTTTAGCTCCACTCTCCCCACTTTTACGTCTACGTTTTTAGCCCCAAGTAAGTCAAGAGGGAGGCCATTAGAGGCGTATACTGCAAAATCTGGGTTTGGGGGTTGGAGACCGTCCATGGACCAGTATCTATTGTAAAGAACATCAGGTATGATGGTTACCTGAGATCCGGTGTCCAGCAGGGCAGGGATTGCAATCCCGTCCAGTATGATGTACAGGTATGGTCTTCCTCCCACAAACCTGCGGTTCCAGTCTGAGGGGCCTGAGGAGTCTATTCCTGGGTGCTGGCCCTCGGACCCAGGATTTGCTCGTTTAAAGGACACCGACGTGCTGGGTGACCTTCTCTGTGGCAGCGGTAGCAGACGATCTCTCAGCGAGGATGATGCTGGTCGCGGGTCCTTCCTGGGGGTGGCGTCCTCCTCCGGTGGGGCGACGTCCTCCTTCTCCTCCGGTTCATCCAGGGGACATCCTCTGGGCAGTCAGCTAGCAGGATCTTTCCTTCTTCCTCCGTCGGCAGTTGCAGGGCACTCATTACAGTGGCCAGGTTTTTGGTCAGCTGACGCACTTCTGAGCGTAGACAGTCCAGCTCAGTAGGGGGCGACACCTGCGTTTTGGCTTCAGCAACCAGCGGAGAGAAGGTGGATGCTGCTGGCATTAGAGTGGTCTCACTCGGGTGACGCTGGGTTGCCATCTCGGGTGTTTCCAGAGGTCGCAGTGCTTTTATAGCCATATTCTTAAGGGCATCAAAGGTAGCGTCAGGATGATCCAAGGACCACCAGTGCACAGTCCTGCTTTCCGCTTGGGACCTCAGTCCCCGTACAAATTGTTCTTTTAACATTTTATTCTCTTTGGCGACACTCATAGGGTTAACCTGTTTGAGTGCTCGCAGGGCTCCTTCCAGTCGGCAGGCGTAGTCCCGAATGCTGTCATCTGGTTTTTGAGAACATTGGTAGAACCTCATTCGGAGGTCTGTCTCAGTGTGATCCTCAAAGATAGTCTGTAACTTTAAGAAAATTGCAAGCACTGACTCCTGGTCTGCAGCTGACCATGTCTCTACTTCTCTCTCTGCAGCACCAGTCAATTGCCCCACTACCACTGCAGCTCTCTACTTTTCTGACATAGGGTACATGTCCATTATACTGCATATTTTGCGCTTAAATCCCGACAGGGTGTGTGGCTTACCGCTGTACTGGGGAAGCCACTTTGCTCCGGGCATATATGGCAGTGTCAGCGGTACTATCTGGGCCACAGGCCCTGGTGAGGGGGCAGCGGTTCCAGCCTGCGCGGCAGCGCCCATGGGCACGTCATTGGGGCTGTCGGCCTGCTGCTGAGACATCTCTACGCCCCCCTAGTTAAACGTGGCCTACCTTCTCCTGTAGGCCGCAGCTTCCTCCGGGCACAGTTACTAGAAGGACCTGCGTCGCCGGCGCTCTGACGTCAGAGAGTTCACTGAAGCTCACCGCAGGACCTGCCGCCGCGTCAGCGCTGAGGGCGTGTCCAGGACTCAGCGCGCTTTTGCAGGTACACCCACTAGTTTTTCACGCGGTAGCGCTGTAATTGGCGGGCAATGGCAGACAATGGCGGGAAACCTTCACCACAATATGAGACACAGTCTTTTAGTGATGCACACAGTACCCGGTGGCAACGGGCACAAGTTATTCCGTTGCTGCAGGGCAAGGAATCCTGTTCGTGACGCCAAGTTTGAGATGAGTCGCCCTCCAGAGCAATGGGAACTCGGATCTGAGCCTATAGACTTCTATGGGGGATGTCACGGCAACACAGCTCAGTCCGTGGCTCTGGCGCTCACCCATTAATGTGGGATATTTACAGGGGATTAAATGTTTGTAGGATGATTCGTGATGCCACCTGTGGTACCTGGTCAGGGTGACCAGCGCTGCTATGCAGATCCACTGAAGAGTTGGTGTTGTGCAGCTAGATGTTAGGCCTCCCACAGGTGAAGCTAAGTCCTTCAGGGCAGATAGATATATGAGGAAGCAGGACAGTTAGGGGTCAGAAATAGGACACACACAAAAGTCACTTTGGTACCTTTACTGAAGATGTTGCAGGCACTCCCCGGAGCACTGTAGGGTGAAGGATGCACATCCAGATTCCTACACTGAGTAGGAGTGTGGCCTCCTGTTCCCTGCCTTTTTGTGATGAAGTCCAGGCCTGCGTGTAGCTGGGCCTAACTTAGTCTCTGTCCTTCACCTGGCTGACCTTGTGATTGGAACTTCTCTGAAAGGACAGGGTCCCTGATAGCAGGTACCTGTCGAACTCCGTCCTCCTGATCCTGCTATGTATCAGCTCTGTGGTACTCCTGGGACTTGTAGTCCTCCAGGAACTTCGGTGTTCTCCTAATGGGTCATGGAGATCCCTATAGGCTCCGGCCCCGGTGTCCGGTAATCACTTGTTGAGGTGAGCTATTACGGCTCCTCTGCCTCTTTTACTTCTCTTTCCACTCGCCTTCGTCCTACTCGGGCCCTCACACGATTACACACACTGGCAGTTGGTGGGCTGCCTCTTCGCCGCTCTCTGAGCGTCAGCACGCTCCTGGCTCTCAACTTGAGCTCTAGAGTCCCTCGCTGCAAACTCCACTCGTCTGCTCGGTCTGCAGACTACTCACTTGTCTCAGCTCTGACTAGACTGGAATGGATTCAATTCCACTCTACTAGCCTCCACTTTGCTGAACTGAACTGCTCTGCAGTCTCTCTAATCTGAGCCCTGCACTACACACTGCACTCAGCAGAACTCTAATCTGACTGAACTACTGAGCTGACTGAACTCTCTTTCCTGTCTTCACCCTCCTCTTATCTGTCTATACAGCTCCCTCTGGTGGTCTTAGGGATGGGTGAAGGTGTGTGCATGTGTCACGCTGTCTAATGATATGACTACAATGTCAGTAAACTATTTATACAGGAACCACACTCTATACAACATGTAGTTTAGCAACATCAGAATGTAAGTATAAAATAGATTTACCTGACACAATATCAGCAGAACGTAGGGTTAATCTTGAAGACTAGATGTGCAGAAACGATATCAGTTGAACTCAGGGTTAATCTTGAGGACTTGATGAGCTGTAACAGGAAAGAGGAGGACCGGGGTCTAACCTGACCCTGCACTGGGGTCCTAACTAATCCCTTACCTTGGAGGTACTGATAATGGTTCAGAGGTCCAAGTCTCCAGCCTAACCCTGTCTCCTATCAGACCCTGAACCCTGTAATCAGTCCTAAGAAGGATCCTGATTACCACCAAAGGGATAGGGGCTGATCTCAGCTAAATACACAGATTAGACATATAAGACAGACAGGATAGCACTCTCTTGCATACACACTCAAACACCGAAGGAACATAAATGGTCTGGGAAATAAACTCTAAGCAAGTTAAGCTTAAAACAACTAAGGAGCTCTCAACTAGAGTCTATACAGATTCATTCCTATCTGTGGTCTGCATGAAGGGTTTCACTGGCAACTCCCAAAGCAGACAACCAGAAACTTAAAGGAAACCAATCAACAAATAATCAATTGCAGCCGGGAGAAACTGCACCCAGTCCCAGCACCGAGCACAGACAGAATTAACTCCCTAGCTGCCAAACACAAAGAAACAGCAACTCAGCTGTGAGAAGTCAAAATGTGCAACCGCGACGATCTTCGTGGCAATGCACACATGACAGTACCCCCCCTTCTACGAGGGGCCTCCGGACCCTCAGGGCCAGGCCTGCCCGGGTGAGTTCTGTGGAAGGTCCGAACCAAACGATCTGCGTTAACATCAGACGCAGGGACCCACGTCCTCTCCTCCGGACCATACCCCTTCCAATGCACCAAGTACTGAAGGGACCGGCGATTCAGGCGAGAGTCAATGATTTTTGATACTTGAAATTCCAAGTTACCATTGACCAACACTGGAGGAGGAGGTAGAGGTGACGGTATGACTGGTGCCACATACCTTTTAAGTAATGACTTGTGGAACACATTATGAATTTTAAAAGTAGAAGGGAGTTCCAGACGAAATGCCACAGGATTAATTATGGAACTGATCCTGTACGGCCCGATGAATCTGGGACCCAGTTTCCAGGAGGGCACTTTAAGTTTTATATTCCTGGTAGACAACCATACCAGATCGTTCACATTCAGATCTGGACCAGAAACTCTCCTCCTATCAGCCATACGTTTGTAACGGTTCCCCATCGTACTCAAATTATTCAATACACCTCGCCACACAGAAGCAAGTGACGACGAGAAACGCTCCTCCTCAGGAACCCCAGAAGGACCCCCCCCATTGAAAGTACAAAACTGGGGATGAAAACCATATGCCCCAAAAAATGGGGACTTACCAGTGGACTCGCTCCGCCTGTTGTTAAGAGCGAACTCTGCCAGAGGCAAGAAAGATGACCAGTCCTCCTGGTTCTCCGAGACAAAACACCGGAGATATGTCTCTAAACTCTGATTCAGACGCTCTGTCTGACCATTGGTCTGTGGATGAAAAGCCGAGGAAAACGACAATTGCATCCCCCGACGTAAACAAAATGCCCTCCAAAATTTGGACACAAACTGAGACCCCCTATCTGACACCACATCAGAAGGCAACCCGTGAAGTCTCACGATCTCCCTAATGAACACCTGCGCCAGAGTTTTAGCATTAGGGAGTGCAGGAAGAGCAACGAAATGTGCCATCTTACTGAACCTGTCAACAACCACCAGTATGACAGTATTCCCTGACGACGGAGGAAGATCCGTAATGAAGTCCATAGATAAATGAGTCCATGGACGCTCCGGAAGTTTCAAGGGTAAAAGGGTCCCAGATGGACGGGTATGAGGAGTTTTAGAGCGAGCACAAACCCCACAGGACGCGACAAAAGTTATAACATCTTTATTAGCGTTGGCCACCAAAACCGGCGAGAAAGGAGATCTAAAGTAGCCTTACTCCCTGGATGTCCTGCTAAAGCAGAATTATGATGTGCCTCAATAACCTTTTGTCTCAACTGATTCGGGACAAACAGTCTCCCTGGAGGTCCTGCAGGGGCGTCCCCCTGAGCCTCTAACACCTCCTCCTCAAGCTCAGAACATACAGCCGACACTACCACCCCCTCCTGAAGGATAGGAATCGGGTCATCCGTTTTCCCGGCCCCTGGAAACTGCGAGACAAAGCATCAGCCTTTACATTCTTAGACCCGGGACGATAAGTGACGACAAAATTAAACCTGGTAAAAAACAACGACCATCGAGCTTGTCTGGAATTCAGACGCTTAGCGGATTCTAAATACAGCAGGTTCTTGTGATCAGTAATAATGGTGACCGGGTGGACTGCCCCCTCCAAAAAGTGACGCCATTCTTCAAAAGCCAATTTAATGGCCAAAAGTTCCCTATTGCCAATATCATAATTCCTTTCGGCGGACGACAATTTCTTAGAAAAGAAAGCGCACGGATGCCATTTACCAGGGGACGGACCCTGGGACAATATAGCACCCACCCCTACGTCAGACGCGTCCACCTCCACAATGAACGGCTGAGATACATCTGGTTGGATGAGAATGGGTGCCGAAGCAAAACATCTCTTTAAAGAGGAAAAGGCTTGGCAAGCTTTGTCCGACCACCTAGAAAAATCCGTCCCTTTTCTCGTCATGTCAGTGAGAGGTTTGACGACAGACGAGAAATTACAAATAAATTTCCGGTAGTAATTAGCAAACCCCAAAAAACGCTGCAGAGCCTTAAGATCCCCTGGCTGATCCCATTCAAGCACTGCTCTCACCTTTTCAGGGTCCATACGGAAACCGGAGGCTGACACCAAAAAACCCAAAAACTGAAGTTCCTGTACGGCAAAAACACACTTCTCCAGTTTGGCGTATAGTTTATTGTCTCGCAAGATCTGCAACACCTGTCTCACATGCTCCTGGTGAGACACAAGATCTGGCGAGTAAATTAAAATGTCATCCAAATATACGACCACAAACACCCCCACAAGGTGACGAAAAATGTCATTAACAAAATGTTGGAATACTGCTGGTGCAGTAGTCAGACCAAAAGGCATAACCAGGTTTTCATAATGTCCCTCCGGCGTGTTAAACGCCGTTTTCCACTCATCCCCCTCTTTTATTCTAATCAGATTATACGCCCCCCTGAGATCCAATTTAGAGAACCATTTGGCGCCAACAATTTGATTGAAGAGATCAGGAATAAGAGGGAGTGGATACGGATCTCGAACAGTAATCCGATTAAGTTCGCGGAAATCCAAGCAAGGGCGTAGGCCTCCATCTTTTTTCTTCACAAAGAAGAACCCCGCGGCTACAGGGGAAGATGAAGGTCTAATATGCCCTTTGGCCAGACTTTCGGAAATATAATCTTTCATAGCCTGTCTTTCAGGACCAGAAAGATTATACAACCTAGCTTTAGGTAACTTAGCATCAGGAAGAAGATTAATAGAGCAGTCATACACACGATGAGGAGGCAACTCCCGACACCCCTCCTCAGAAAAAACATCCCCAAAATCCTCCAAAAAAGGAGGCAATGTACTAGGTACGACCGCACTGATGACTGTGTTCATGCAGTTGCTTTTGCAAAACTCACCCCATTGGCTTATCTCTCTGGACTGCCAATTAATTACAGGGTTATGTTTAACCAGCCAAGGAAGTCCCAACACAATGGGAGTAGGTAGACCCTCCAACACATAACAAGATAATTGTTCCCTATGTATTGCCCCTACCCGAAGGTCAATGTTATGAACCTCATGAACAAAGCTACCTTGGCCGAGAGGCCTGGCGTCAATGGAAAAAATAGGGATCGGTTTGACCAATACACTCAGATGCATACCTTGAGCCTGAGCAAACTGAGCGTCAACCAGATTGGCGCCGGAACCACTATCCAGAAGAACAGACAATCTCTTCACTCTAGTACCAAACACCACCTCCACTGGTACAAGGAACTGAGAAGAACCGGCGGATGAAATACATACTCCCAGGTTGTCATCCACCACACAACCTGGGATTAGCAGTTTTCCGGCGACTTTTTACTTAACAAGACACGGGATGGACATTCTCCAACAAAATGTCCCTCTTTCCCGCAGAAAAAACACCTTCTAGTCCTGCGGCGTGCCGCCAATCCCCTACTACGAAAAGATGTCCCTCCCAACTGCATAGGCTCATCCGAACAGACAAGGGGAACCTCAACATAAGGGACTTTAGTAGTAGGTGGAGTAACAACAGGGAGTGGAGTTACCTCACCCCTCTCCCGAAGCCGTCTATCAGTACGGATAGCTAGGGCCATAGCAGCCTCCAGAGAAGGAGGAGACTCATACTGAGCCAAAACGTCTTTTAATTTGTCAGAAAGTCCATGACAGAACTGGCTCCTAAGAGCTGGGTCATTCCACTGAGTATCCGTGGCCCATCTCCGAAACTCAGAAGCAAATTCCTCCGCAGGACGATCTCCCTGCTGTATCTTACGTAATTTAGTCTCAGCAAGAGAGACCCGATCTGGGTCATCATATACCAATCCCAGAGCAGTAAAAAATTGATCTACAGACTGTAGAGCCGGGGATCCCGGAGGAAGGGAAAATGCCCAGGATTGAGGGTCCCCTTGAAGAAGTGAGATAACAATTCCCACTCTCTGCTCATCACTCCCTGATGATCGCGGCCGAAGCCGAAAATATAATTTACATGCCTCCCGGAAGGTAAAAAATTTGTCTCGCCCACCAGTGAACCTATCTGGAAGAGCTACTTTAGGTTCAACTCTGGTTTGCTCCAGGGGAGACAAAACTTTGGACTTAATGTCCGTCAGCTCCATGGATAATCCCTGCAACTGCAGAGCCAGCTGGGCTACTGGATCCATGGTAACTAGAGATAATTTTTTAAGGCCAGTGAAAATGTCACACTGTCTAATGATATGACTACAATGTCAGTAAACTATTTATACAGGAACCACACTCTATACAACATGTAGTTTAGCAACATCAGAATGTAAGTATAAAATAGATTTACCTGACACAATATCAGCAGAACTTAGGGTTAATCTTGAAGACTAGATGTGCAGAAACGATATCAGTTGAACTCAGGGTTAATCTTGAGGACTTGATGAGCTGTAACAGGAAAGAGGAGGACCGGGGTCTAACCTGACCCTGCACTGGGGTCCTAACTAATCCCTTACCTTGGAGGTACTGATAATGGTTCAGAGGTCCAAGTCTCCAGCCTAACCCTGTCTCCTATCAGACCCTGAACCCTGTAATCAGTCCTAAGAAGGATCCTGATTACCACCAAAGGGATAGGGGCTGATCTCAGCTAAATACACAGATTAGACATATAAGACAGACAGGATAGCACTCTCTTGCATACACACTCAAACACCGAAGGAACATAAATGGTCTGGGAAATAAACTCTAAGCAAGTTAAGCTTAAAACAACTAAGGAGCTCTCAACTAGAGTCTATACAGATTCATTCCTATCTGTGGTCTGCATGAAGGGTTTCACTGGCAACTCCAAAAGCAGACAACCAGAAACTTAAAGGAAACCAATCAACAAATAATCAATTACAGCCGGGAGAAACTGCACCAAGTCCCAGCACCGAGCACAGACAGAATTAACTCCCTAGCTGCCAAACACAAAGAAACAGCAACTCAGCTGTGAGAAGTCAAAATGTGCAACCGCGACGATCTTCGTGGCAATGCACACATGACAGCATGTATATTGAGACCTCTAGTGGTGAATTCCTTCTGCGCACCCTTCTGGGAGATATGAATCCAGACGCAGCTGGGTTCCACAGATTCATGAATTGTAGTGTGTAGCAGAGACCAGAGGTGTTGGTGCTACTGAGTTGGAAATGTAAAACACCGTGTCAAACTGCTGAACTGGACCATCTAGTTGACACATGGATTGGGGTAGGACACCTTTGCTGGATTTGCTGTATGGCACAGCAAAAATCAGTAGGGCAGGATAATCGATCAGGCACCTTGGAACAGCAGATTTATGTACATGGGGAAGCACCTGGAGGCAGGAGAGTAAAATGAGTGGATGGCACCTTGGAACAGCAAAGTCATGTAAGTGAACAATAACTTTGATGCAAAGCTGGGTGTGTAGACAGCACCTAGGAACAACAGAGCTGAGTCAGCACACTGGCACATTGGAATAGTAGAACTGAGTGTGTGGACAGAATTCAAGAAATGCAGGGCCGAGTCGGCAAACAGGTGCCTGGGAAAGCAGAATATGCGGACAGAGCTGTATTTATCAGGTGACTTACTTTGGGTAAAATTGCACATGCTAGACAGTGTGGACTCTGCACTATCTAGATAGTCAAGTGGCTGTGTAAGGGGTTACAGAGACTGGTACCTGCCCTTACTCCCTAAGCACATCCCAGTTAAAAATATATTGTCATGTATGTAGTACAGTTCATATAGCGTCTTGTGCTTGGGTGCGATGAAAACACAGGAGTCACAGGTTTGATATAGAAAAGTCCTGTATTACTTCATACAAGTTGGCAGAAATAGTCACACAGTTTGCAGACACAGAAACAGGAGACACAGCAGGCCAGAGTAATCCAAGCTCAGCAATCACTCTCCAATACAGATTCAGGATCTTCTTCTCTGTTACCGTAAGTCCATGCAAACGTGGGTCTTTCAAAGAGCAGGGTTCAGAGTCCACAAGTGCTTCAGAGTTCCTCAGTAGGAATAGCTGGAGTACAAGGTCCAAGGCTTACAGGAGTCAAGTCACAGGTTCACTGCAGGCTAGATTCTGAAGCACTGATTGCTCAGCTGTGGCTGCTTAAGAAGCAAAGGAGAGAATCAGGGCGGGAACATGCAAGCTGGAAACTCCATTTTGACTGAGGGCAAGATAGCTGCAGCAAGACAGAAAGTAAAATGGCTGACGAACAAACTGAGTTTCAGGAATATATACATAGAACCTTACATTACTCCCCCTTAAGGACAACCTCCGGATGACCTCAGACCAGGCTTGTGTGGGTACCTCTGATGAAACTGACGGAGCAAGCGAGGAACATTAACGTTATTGACCGGTTCCCATGAGTTGTCCTCCACTGGGTAGCCCTGCCATTTAATCAGATATTGTAACTGATTTCTATACAACCTGGAATCTAAAATCCTTTCCACCACAAATTCTTCCTGACCATCGACTAGCACTGGGTCAGGGCAAGGAGAGGAACGTCCAGGAAACGTATTGGGTGTCGCAGCCTTTAGTAGGGATACATGAAAGACAGGGTGGATTCTCATAGTTCTGGGCAGTTGAAGACGACAAGCAACGGCACTTATAATTTTACTGATTTTATAGGGTCCATTGTACTTATGTCCCAACTTAGACGATGGAATCTTTAACTTAAGATTTCTGGTTGACAGCCAGACCAAGTCTCCTACCTTGAAAGCTGGTGCAGGTTTACGAAATTTATCTGCTGCTTTCTTGTACCTTTCTTGAGCCGATTCCAGATTTTCCTTTAGAAGATCCATATTCTTCTGTAAAGACGTGATTCTTTCAGCCACTGCTGGTAAAGGCGTTTCTATGGGAAATCGTGGTAGAATGTTAGGATGATAACCTAGATTAGAGTAAAAAGGAGACTGTTTAGTGGAGGCACTCTGAGAGTTGTTATACGAGAACTCAGCTAATGGAAGTAGATCCACCCAATCATCCTGTAGGTGGCAGATAAAGCAGCGGAGATACTGCTCCAGGGTTTGATTGGTTCGTTCGGTCTGTCCATTAGTCTGGGGATGAAAAGCAGAAGAAAGGTTTACTTTAATGTCCAATGCTGCACAGAAATTTTGCCAAAACCTAGAAGTGAATTGCACCCCTCGATCCGAAATAACCTCATCCGGTACTCCATGTAAGCGAAACACATCTTTAATCATCAAATCTGATGTCTGTTTTGCAGTGGGTAAGCCGACACAAGGGATAAAATGAGCTGCCTTTGTTAGACGGTCAACCACCACTAGAATGGTGTTCTTCCCCTGAGAGGTTGGTAACTCCACAATGAAGTCCATAGAAATGGATCCCCACGGGCGGGACGGGGTGGGAAGAGGCTGTAACAGACTAGTTGGTGAGGAGCGAGGTGTTTTGCATCTTGCACAGACCTCACATGAAGTGACATAATTCAAAACATCCTTCCTGCAAGTGGGCCACCAAAAGAAACGAGAAAGAAATTCCTGTGTCTTTAGAATTCCTCTATGCCCAGCTATCTTGGAATCGTGAATGAGTTGCAATACTCTTAATCTGACTGTTTCAGGAATATACAGACGTTGTCCCTGAATCCACACACCATTCTTAAAGACAAGACTTACGTCCCTTGGGGGTTGTGCCAAAAAGGAATCCGCATGGTATGCTTCCTTGATGTCCTTAAGTAGGTCTTGATTATGAATTACTCCTAGGAATCTAGAGTCAGGAAGAATAGTCTTAGGAGGAGTAATTGGACGTGTCTCTGCTGAGTAAATCCTAGAGAGTGCATCAGCCTTTCCATTGCGCGATCCTGGTCTATAAGAGATGATAAAATTAAATTGGTTTAAGAAAAGATTCCAGCGAGCCTGGCGAGGAGTCAGGCACTTAGCCGACCTGATAAACTCAAGGTTACGATGGTCTGTCAGGACGACTATTTGCTGTGCAGCTCCCTGAAGAAGGTGTCTCCATTCTTTGAAGGCGGCAATAATGGCCAACAACTCTCTATTGCCCACATCGTAGTTCCTCTCAGCCGAAGACAACTGCTAGGAAAAGAAGGCACAGGGATGCAAGACATTCTTCTCACCTGTTCTCTGAGAGAGTATAGCTCCAACGGCACAGTCTGAAGCATCCACCTCTATTATGAAGGCAAGCTCGGGGTTGGGATGTACTAGGATAGGTGCAGTGGTAAATTTATCTTTTAGACGGGAAAATGCTTCCTGGGCTTGGGGAGTCCAGGAAAACCTAGACTCTTTCCGGGTAAGTTGAGTGATAGGTGACACTACCTCAGAGAAATTTCTAATGAAACGTCTATAGAAGTTGGCAAACCCGATGAAGCGCTGTACCTCCTTCACATTTCTAGGACTTGGCCAATCCTTGATGGCTTGGGTTTTGCTTCCATCCATACTAATTCCTTGTGTAGACAGTACATACCCCAGAAATTGAATTTCGGTCCTATGGAATTCACACTTTTCAAGTTTGATGTAAAGATGATTTTGTCTTAGACGTTCCAAGACCATTCTCACATGTCCATGATGTTCCTCTGTGGAGTTAGAAAAAATTAGAATATCATCCAAATAAATTACCACGAATGTATCTAGGAGATCCCTGAAGATGTCATTCACCAAGTGTTGGAAAGTGGCTGGGGCGGTACTCAGACCAAAAGGCATAACTAGATATTCAAAGTGTCCATAGCGTGACCTGAATGCAGTCTTCCATTCATCCCCAGGTCTAATACGGACTAAGTTATAGGCCCCACGAAGATCTAGTTTAGAAAAAATTTTGGCATGTCGCACTCTCTCCAATAACTCAGGGATTAAAGGCAATGGATAACGGTTTCTAATAGTAACCTTATTGAGTTCCCTATAGTCTACGCATGGTCTCAGAGATCCATCTTTCTTCTTTACAAAGAAGATGGGTGCACCTGCAGGAGATGAAGAGGGGCGTATGAAGCCCTTGGCTAGATTTTCATCTATGTAATCCTTTAAAGCCTTTAGCTCGGGCCCCGCCAGGGGGTAGATCTTACCAAAAGGTATCTCTGCTCCAGGCAATAATTCAATTGGACAATCATATGGACGGTGAGGAGGAAGCTGGTCAGCGTTCTTCTTGTCACATAAATCCACATAGTCCTGGTATACAGCTGGTAGTTCAGGGACTGACATGATTCCTTTAGGAACAGAGCAAGCTGAAACTTTTGGACTCATCTGTTTCTCTGGAAAGTGTAATTCCTTGGTCTCCCAGTTAATGGTAGGATTCTGAGCCTGCAGCCATGGTAGCCCTAGAATAATGGGAAAGTGGGGAGAAGAGATAAGCATAAAGGACAGTTTTCTTGATGATCTTTACCCATAAGAACCCTCAAAGGCTCTGTTTCCTGATCCACTGGTCCAGAGGTCAGCAGGGAGCCATCCACAGTTTCCATCTGTACTGGAGTAGCCTTCTTCACTGAACGTATTCCCTGTTTCAGAGCAAAGGAGACATCCATAAAATTTCCACTTACCCCTGAGTCGATCATAGCAGAGCTAGACACCCAAGCTGAGTCAACCCAGAGTTTGATGGAAAGAAAGCAATGAGAATTGTTTTTCTTACAACTCAGCTGGGACACCGCTGAGGAAACTTGAAAAATGGCAGCGTTTACACAGTCAACGTCCTCAGAGGTAACGGAGTTTAAGTCCGAGAAATCAAGATCTGTTGCTGCAGATCTCTCTGGAGCCTGAGGCTCGGACCTGACAGATCCCCTCTCGCAACACTCACAATGAATGAGTGCTGCAGTAGTCTTACGAGAACGGCTGGGGCAGTTTATAATGAAGTGCCCTGACTTACCACAATAGAAACATAGATTCTCCTTAAAACGATGTTCCTTGCGTGCATCACTAACCCGTCGTTGTAAAGAGTCTACCTGCATGGGTTCAGGTTCAGGTTCCCGTGTAATCCTACTCAAAGGTTCCTTAGCTGGAGAGGAAGGTAGGAAAAGGTTAGTGCGATTGCTTTCGAACCATCTCTCTTGCCTGCGTTCAGTCAGACGAGTATCAATACGGATGCAGTAGTTAATAAAGTCACCTAACGCAGTGGGAGGGTCGGCACGAGCAAGTTCATCCTTAATCAGTGGAGATAACCCCTTTCGAAAAATAGATTTTTTGGCGGAACTGTCCCAGGTGGTATCAAGGGCCCATCTCCTGAAATCCAAGGCATATTCAGCTACCGAGTGCTTACCTTGGCGCAAAGCTAACATGGCTGCTTCAGCTGTTGCACCTCGATTGGGGTCATCAAACACCTGCCCCATGGCTGAAATAAAATCATCAAGATGATTCAAACAATCATCCTCAGTCTCAATCAGAGGGTTTGCCCACATTAAAGCCTTGTTGGTAAGCAACATAATTATAGTAAGCACCTTAGATCGTTCAGTGGGAAATTGTGAAGCATGTGCAGAAAAAAAAAGATTGCATTGATTAATAAATCCCCTGAATTTCTCACGTTCACCGCCAAAACGAAAAGGGGGCAACTTGGGAATCCCAGCACTCGGGGCTACGGCAGGAGCCTGGACTCGCCCCTCTAGAACCTCAATCCTGGCTCGCAAATCCTGGGTAGTCTGTCCAACCACTTGCAAATTGTGATTATTGAGGTCCTGTAGATTTGTAAAACGGGTCTTTATATTCTGCAAATCTGCAAGGATATTATCAGTCACTCCGCAAAGTTCCTTTATGCGGGCCTCCATTTTCCAGATCTTTTAAGACAGGATTACTGGAAGAAGAGGAGAGAAAAAAAAACAATAGTGTTCACCTGTGGCAACACTGCAGAGAGAAAAAAAAATTAAGGGAACTGCTCACCTGGAATGGTTGTGAGAAGTCACAACCACTATCATCACAGAAAGTTTCAACCAGACATCTGATATCCAGAGTTACAGCAGACAAAAAAGAGAAAAGAAAGGAAAAAAAAAAAACAATAGTGTTTACCTGTGGTAACACTGCAAAAAGAAAAAACTTAAGGGAATTGCTCACCTGGAATGGTTGTAAGAAGTCACAACCACTGTCATCACAGAAAGTACAACCGGACGTCTGATATCTACAGTACAGCAGACACAGCCTTCCAGACCCAGCAGACACTAACGTTTTGGCTTCAGAATCTTGTCATGTATGTAGTACAGTTCATATAGCGTCTTGTGCTTGGGTGCGATGAAAACACAGGAGTCACAGGTTTGATATAGAAAAGTCCTGTATTACTTCATACAAGTTGGCAGAAATAGTCACACAGTTTGCAGACACAGAAACAGGAGACACAGCAGGCCAGAGTAATCCAAGCTTAGCAATCACTCTCCAATACAGATTCAGGATCTTCTTCTCTGTTACCGTAAGTCCATGCAAACGTGGGTCTTTCAAAGAGCAGGGTTCAGAGTCCACAAGTGCTTCAGAGTTCCTCAGTAGGAATAGCTGGAGTACAAGGTCCAAGGCTTACAGGAGTCAAGTCACAGGTTCACTGCAGGCTAGATTCTGAAGCACTGATTGCTCAGCTGTGGCTGCTTAAGAAGCAAAGGAGAGAATCAGGGCGGGAACATGCAAGCTGGAAACTCCATTTTGACTGAGGGCAAGATAGCTGCAGCAAGACAGAAAGTAAAATGGCTGACGAACAAACTGAGTTTCAGGAATATATACATAGAACCTTACATATATATTGTTATGTCCTGTAATGCTGTCATGTTATATACTGAATGTACATATGTTGACGTGTAGGGAAAGTGTAATGTTCAGATTAGCCCACTTGAGGGGAGCACATTAGTACACATAGAATGGACAGGAAATAGTTAACATAGGAGGGGTCAACTTTGGGTAAGCCAGGAGAATTTCCTAATTTGAGTTAGTAGAGCCTGAGATCCCGGACAGGGCAGTTGGCAACGCAAGCAAGCAGTCCAGTCATCCAGGCCATATGGGCTGAAGGTCACAACAGAGAAATAAGGCAGGGCAGCTCCAATATGTGGCAGCTAACTACATGGGCAGATGCCCTTATGTCTGGGGCGAAACGGACAGGGGAACTCCTGAAGTTAGTTAGGCAGGTTAGAAGGAACGCTGCGGTACCGGACGAGTCGGTACGACCCTGAGAAATTCTGGAAGAAGTGAGGGAAAGCACAGGGAAAGAAAAGGATGTACTCTGTGATGAACCCTATGTTGTGTCTGTGACTGAGCTGGACGTACTGAGAATGGAACCAAGTAAAATAGTATATTTTAAGTTGGAACTGGACTCTGTCTCTCTTTGTATGATGCCGCCCAAAGGAAATCCTCAGCAGATCCGAGAGAACCCTGATGGAACAGAAAGCGGGAAGAAAGGTACGCTACAAAGGGGACATTGTGTATATGTATCAGAGGGCCAGGGCATGCATAAACAGCCATCATTGCGGGCCACGACCACAGCCCTGGATCCTTTTACAGTTGCAGCCGTCAAACCAGCATTTAAAGGGAACTTGTCTCCTCGTTTTGCCGCAATAAGATGCAGCCACTGCCTTTCGGGGCTTATCTACAGCATTCTGTAATGCTGTAGATAATCCCCTGGTCTTACCTGAAAGATAAGAAAAAGAGATTTTATTATACTCACCCGGGAGGCGGTCCCATACGGTCTGGTCTGATGGGTGTTGCAGGTCCTGGTCCGGCGGCTCCCATCTTCATGCGATGTCTTCATCCTCCTTACTACGTGTCGTGCTCCTGTGCAGACGTAATAATCTGCCCAGTTGAGGGCAGAGCAGAATACTACAGTGTGCAGGCGCCCGGAAAGGTCAGAGAGGCCCAGCGCTTGCGCACTGCAGTACTTTGCTCTGCCCTCAACAGGGCAGATCAGTATGCCTGCACAGGAGAGCTACACGAAGCAAGCAGGATGACGACATCGAATGAAGATGGGAGGTGCCGGACCCAGACCTGGGACACCCATCGGACTGGACCGCATCGGTGCGCCCCCCGGGTGAGTATAATAAAACCTCTTTTTCTTGTCTTTTAGGTTGGACCGAGAGCTTATCTACAGCATTACAGAATGCTGTAGCTAAGCCCTGAAAGGCAGTGGCCGCATCTTATAGCGGCAAAACGAGGTGACAGGTTCCCTTTAAAGGCCTAGAAAGATGACATCAGGTGTGCTCAACATGTTACCATAGTAACCCAATGGACACAGAAAAAGGGAGATCTGACCTCAATTGGAGCAGGACAGGTGATTAACAGTGCTGTACAGATGTGCTCATCCTTACAATCCCCATTTTCCCAAGGACCCACATTACAACCACTGGGTGGCCACAAATAACATAAACAATTCCTGACAGGCTATTGTACATTTTGTTGTATAACTAGTCATCTCAACCCACTTATCTCAGGATTTGTTGAGGCAAGAGAAAAGGTAGGTATGGACACCTGCGTATCATAGTGGCTACCGGGAAGTTCACAATCGGCAGATTTATACATCGTCCATTTAGTTAAATGCTAAGTGCATAAATTCATAGCTGTTAGCTTCTTCTTGTGGTAGCTGCATTCAGCCAGGAATATACAATGTATTTTATCAAGTCAAAAAAACAGAGCAACTCCATATAGAACCTCCATATCAGAACATCCATACAGAACCTTCATACAGAACCTTCATACAGAACCTTCATACAGAACCTTCATACAGAACCTCCATACAGAACCTCATACAGAACTTCATACAGAACCTTCATACAGAACCTCCATACAGAACCTCTCAGAACCTCTATAGAACCTTCATACAGAACCTTCATACAGAACCTTCATACAACTCCATGCAGAACCTCCATACAGAACCTTCATACAGAACCTTCATACAGAACCTTCATACAGAGAGCCATTTGAATTTGTTTAGCTCAGAATATTTGACTTAACAGAATCTTATTAAACACAGGTGTAAGGCTGGAGTCACACTGGCGACTAAATCGTACCACTAGAAAGCGATGAAATATCGCTTTGCAGTCGAACCAATATTAATCAATGGAGTAGCTCCCATCATCCGATTTTTTGTGGTCCGATTTAAACGTGCGAGTGAAATCGCAGCATGCTGCGATTGTCACCGATTGTGGGTCGACTATCGCCAATGCAAGTCTATGGGAGCGATGAAAAGTGGGATTACAAACGGACCGTACGTGTGAGTTGCGCTTAAATCGCACAACTTTTCCAGGTGACAGGAAACTGCCTTTGAAATTCTCAGGAAGCCTTTACATGCTAATTAGCTAAGTGCATCTTAAAAAAAAACAGGAAGAATGCCTACACGAAGTCCAGAAACATGGCATCTAGCCACATCAATGTGGAACTCCTCATCGTTTTGGTGCTGGAGAGGCCTGAATTGTGGGACCAGCGCGATCCCAATTACAGCAATCGGACGCGCAAAGAGGCTGCATGGCAAACGATATGTGAACACATTTTTCCAGACTATCATCAGAGATCCAGGGAGGACCAAGAGCGTCTTAGTAAGTACCACATGTAACGTTTTTTTTTTTTTTTTAAATATTCTTAAGAAAAGAATAATGTATGCTTATGTGTTTAAATGATATTTAAAAAGCAGCATTATCGAACTCTTCCTATTTATAACTACACATTGATGTGTGTGTTCACCAACAATATCCATGTATCTTAAAATATCATCGATGCTTTGTCATTTATTGACTACAACATTTTGTACTCCCCTTCACCTCAGATGTAGTGTGTAGGTACTAAAATGCTAAATGATTGAGGCGTTTTGTTAAGGGCCAAGCATTTTTTGAAATGTATGTTACAGCTTATAACATGTATAGTTCTGGTTGTATGTTTATGTGTTTTAATATTGTAAATCACATCACACATGAACACTATTTAAATGTTCATTGTTGCATAATGTTATTTTTTGTTTAATAAATACATATCAGTCATTATAACCGTTATGGTGTTCTTACATTTGTAGTGACTGATGTGACAAGGCGGTGGCGCAGCTGTCGGGACTGCTACCGGAGGGAGAGGCAGATTAGGGATCGGAGTGGGGCTTCAGCCTCTAAGAAGAGGAAGTACCTCTATTTTGATAGACTAAACTTCCTTGCGCCAGTGATGGATCTGCGACCGTAAGTGCATGTGTGTTCAACCACTTTCATGTCAAACTTTCTAATTTGCTGGCTTTTAATTGTCAAAATTTCTTTCCTTTCTAGGACGGAGTCAAACCTAACTGAGAGGGAGACGGGGTCTGACTCCGAAGTGCTTATCGACCCCGTTGGTGATGGGGCAGAGGAGGCAGGCCCTTCCTCTGCAGCATGTGGGTCCACCCAAGCAGCACCAACAGCAGCTGCAGGAGCTGAGGATTCACTAAGCCAGCATCCGGAACATGAGGACCTACCTCAGAGCAGCAGCCCTAATAGGGGTCAGGATGTGTCTCCTCCTCATTCCCAACGCACAAGGCGAGGTAGGCGGCGACGAGAAGGAGTGGGTTCTGTGACAAGGAGGCAGGTGGACAGAGGAGTTCTGGACTATTTGTCCAGTGTAGGAAATGATGATGGGGAGGAGGGATTTTGCCACAGTCTGGCCCGTTACCTCCGGGCTATTCCAAGACAGCACAGACTGCGGATCAGAAGCGGACTGCAGATTGTTTTGGATGCTGGAACAGCGCCTAATGATCCAAGCAACCTACTAGATTATCTAGAAAGATGGGTGGTTGGTCCTGAAAATGTGTTAAGGTTGTTTGGACCAAATCCCTCACAATCTGCTTCTGCCTCTGATCCTCCTCCTCATCATCATCCTCCTCCTCCACCTCCTACTTGTGTCCAACAGAACCCAACTCCCCCTCCTCATCCTACTGCAGCTCCTTCTTTCTACGGAGCTACATAGCACCAAGCCATGGGACAGAGTGGCCATGCACAATATGCCCACTCTAACATACCCAATGTTGTTGGCTGGCCACAACATGGATATGTTAGACATGGGCATATTGGGGGTCATTCTGCTAGTGCTCAGTCATATCAATATGACTATGAGCATCAATTCCCTATGTACCCCTACACACAAGCCCTGCAGGATGCAGCCAGTAACCCAGCTGCTACGTTAGGTTCTGCACCAGCTCAGGCTCAAACACAGGTTGCAGACAGTGGAAGGCCTAATACACAACCTGGCCCACCATCCTCACCACCACCAAGCTACCATCAATTGTAGCTGAAATAAGTTATTTTTGTATGGAACTTATATATATATTTATTTTTGCATATTGAGAATGTTATACATATTTTATTTTTATGTTTGGACATGTTGGTCCTGTTTACTAAATATATCAGCCTCTAAAAGGCTTACAAACAAAATACACTAATGAGTAAAATTAGTGAAGTGCCATTGGTTGTCTGTGATTATTCTTATATGTTATGTCCTGTGCTAAGTAGGAAAAAGTGTACATAAAATAATTACAGTCTTCCATGAATTGATGAATGTAAAGTAAGTTTATGATATCAGATAACATAAAACACACTACATAGCTATGGCCTCATCTTGCCAAGGAATAGCACCCGCAGGAGAAACAAAATAATTGGTCAATAAGTCACGGACTTTGAGTCCAGAAGGGGGACGACGAGGATGGATGACTGCTCTCATAGGCCTCGTCATATTATCAGACTGAAGGTCAGGCACATCAGCTGATGAGCCTTCATGCATTCTGGTAAAATTATGTAGTACTACACATGCTTGCACTACAAGATTAACATTTGAATCACTTAGCTGAATGGCTGATTGTAGGACACGCCATTTGGCTATAAGAATACCAAATGTGCACTCTACCAGGCGTCGTGCACGAGAAAGGCGATAATTAAATATGCGTCGCTGATGGTTCAGATTGCGGCGAGGATATGGCCTCATAACATGACGAGTTAATTGGAAGGCCTCATCCGCTACTACAACATATGGCACTGCATCCATATTGGAGTGTGGAAGTTGACATGCTGGTGGTAAGTCCAATTGGTTATTGCGTAGCCGCCGACCCATAATGGAAGAATTGAAGACTCTGGAGTCTCCAGTCCTTCCATAGGCCCCAATGTCTACAATTATGAAGCGATAGTTACTGTCGACCAAGCCCAACAAAACTATCGAAAAATATTGCTTATAATTGTAGAATTGGGTCCCTGAGTTCGGCGGCTTACGCACACGTATGTGCTTCTGACCCGCACCACAATTGTGGGTTTCCAGGGATATGGGGTACTCGGAGCCGAGCCCGTAGATTTCTATAGGGAATGTCACTGTTAGCGTGGCTCGTTCCGTGTCCCTGGCGGTCAGGCGTTAAAGGGGTTTATTTACAGGGGATTTGGTAGATAACAGTTCGTGACGCCACCTGTAGTTGTCTGATCACTAAGACCAGCGCTGCAGTAGATCTCTGAGGGGATGTTGTGGCAGCTAGATGACGGGTCCCCCACAGGTGGGACTGGTCCCTCAAAGTCTATGGTATTAATGATGTAGGGTGCAGATAAATGAATCAGTCTCACACCATCCAGCGTCTTTCCATACCTTTTACTTGTCAGATGATAAGGCAGGTCCCGGGAAGCTGTTGGGGTGGATGGAGGATGCGTTTCAAGGTAACGGCTGAGCAGGTTAGAGGCCTCCTTAACTTTCAATATGACGAGTCCAACTAGCATAGAGCTAAGTTCACTCAAAAACTCCAGCTAATTCTGTAGCTGTCCTGCCCGGTCAGTATAGTGGTCGGAGCCTTCCAAGTGATGGAACTAGGTTCTTGCTTTTGTCGTGCACAGACTCAAAGTCCCTATTCCACCTGACCCCTGTTACGTACCGACAATAGGCTTGTTCCTGTGACCTGAAGTCCAGCGAACCTCTGGTTTTTCTATCACTACGCCTGAAGCTGTAGCGACACTTCGGTCCCCAGTGACCGGTGAACAGTGCGGGATAGTCCAATCCTTAAGGCACTTCTAGAATTCCTTTCCACTGCACCCTTCGCCCTGCTCGCGCTCTTAACATAAGCACTCCACACTTCCTATGGTAATACCAGTCAATTCTTTCTTGCTTCTTCCTTAGAGCTCGCTAACAGATTCTCAGTATTCTCCTAGTTCAGGAGCACGTCGACTGAACTTCACTGTCCTTGAGACAGGCGACTGAAGTCTCTGTTGCTAAATCTTCTTTCTTCCTTAATTGTCTCTGTCTTCTGGTTAGGCACAGCTCTGACTAGGCTAAGGTGAACTGGCTCACCCCTACTAGCCTCCACTTTCTGAACTGCTGACAGGATCTGGCTGAACTTCTTCCTCCCTCCAAGTCCAGGCTAGACACTGACTCCCGGTCAACAACCACCACCACACTAAACAACTACAACTGAATAACCCTTCCTTATATATCCTGTGGGTGTGTCTAAAGGTGTGTGATAGAGTGAATGGATATCAAGCATTAAACCATTACCTGTCCACGCATCCTCCTGGTATTGTGTGCCTTACATACCAGGGCTACACACTTCCCGTCCAGGGCTCCAATACAGTGTGGAAAATTACTGCTTTCTTGAAATCCACGTGCAATCCTCAACCAATCTTCCATTTTGGGCTCTGGCATCACCTCTTTATTTAGTCTGGACCAAATTTGTCCACAAGTAGAGCTGACTATTCCGGAAATGGTGGATTTCCCTATCAAAAACTCTAAATGCAGAGCAGCGTATGAGAGCCCAGTGGAAAGGAACCTGCAATACAGAAACAACAACAAACATGTACACATCAGACCAAAAAAAAAAAAACACTGCATTAACCAAATGTAAACAGTGGACATTTGTTCACTCACACATTCACTTAATGTAATGACTTACAAACCATTATGACTGCTACACACAAGCATATAGGGAAAAGTTAAACATTTTATAATGCCATCGGGTACAGTATGTTAACATGAACAAAGTAAGAAGAATGTGAAAGTTGTTACATTATGCAAAACATCATCAACATATCGTTGACACACATACCGTAATGTTAGAAGAAGCCTTTCCTCAGCAGAAATTGAAGGACGCATGCTGGTGTTCTGAAAGGTGATTCCAGGGCGCAATATGTCCAGCAAAATATCAAAGGTGGCAACACTCATGCGACAATAGGCAAAAAACTTGTCTGGATTCCTACGCAGTGTCGAATACAGGCGCTCAAAATGCCCTTTGCTGATCCTTCACATCACAAGGGGATGCACCCAAATCCTTCTGCGGATTCTGTGAGAAACAACTACAGGGTATGGCTCCCCAAAACTTCTGGATAGCAGCCAATAGTACAGCAGACGCTCAGTTCTATTAAACATTAGTCTGTCACTCATAATTTTCACTTTGCAGCAACACAACAGGAACCACTAAGAAGCCAAACACTCCACGGCAACGTTGGGAGGGTAATAACAGTCAAACCACGCTTAAATATGGGTCTGGCTCATTATTCAAATGATTTGCAGGCCTCAAAAACGTTAAATGTCCATTTTGCTATGATGCCACTAAAAAACGGTAGTCGCTGGGTAATCGGATGTGAAACGTAAGCGTACATGCTACAAAATCGCATCAGCTACCAACAATCGGATGCCAGTCGCATCAATGTTCATGAAATTTTAATCCGATTATCGACCGACTAAAACGGTACGATTTTTTAGACGTTGTGTGTGACTCCAGCCTTAGTCAAATTACTGGAAAACTCTTTCATTCTCAACGATGTCCATGATGCTGCATCACAGAAACTGATACGCTCATTTTCAGCTTATTTTCAGTTCTTTAGCTCCAGGATTATATATTTTAAAAGCTGCATTTAGTGGGTATAAAGACATCTGTTCTTTGGTAGTAGATGTGACAGATGGTCCGTGAGCTTGGCAGTTGGAATCTATATATGTTCCTACACATTGGTCAAGTACTGTGTTCCACATATTGGAATATAGGCAGATCAGGTGTAAATAAAGTGATGCTGGCACCACTCGCTGCTGCTGATGGATATAGTTTATGTTACTTGCCTTTGTATTACATTACACTTGATGGTGTATTACTATTTTCTATCCACTGTCTTTTCATATTTTCCATTTATTTGCTTTTCTGGTGTTAACATATTTCTGAATTATTAGGACAGATAATTTACTGTACTGCTGCATAAATTGCACTTATCTCATCCAGGGACCTTATTGTCCATAGTGACAGCTGGAGGGATCTCAAAGTAGGTGGCTACAACATACTGATACAGCAATATGACATGATGTCAAGTTTGCCACATTGAACTTTCCAGCATTTGCTGTGTAAATTGTTAATAGGCAAAATGTTAAGGAGTGGTGAACGCGCACTCTGATGTGAAGCATTATTGGGATGCAATAATTCTTAGTTTTACTGCATAATGATATCACAGAACATTAAAAAAAAGCCCAAAATACTAGGCTTGTTCTGACCCAAGATGGGCACCTGTGCAGGAGTGGGCTTCCTATATGAGCAGTACTTGGCACAATACACTTTATTCACTATGTACAAACAAAGGTGGCATCTCATCCTTCATTTATAAACAACTCAGCCTGTTATTGTGAAAAACCTATAACAAGGCCAACACCTGTGAGCAGGTTGCGGGATGCAGTGACGGACAGGAGGCAAAGCAAGGGTTAACAGTTTTACTTAACAGGGGAATACTTCACGCAGGAAGGAAAACAGGGAGGACAAAAAACAGTTTAGATGCAAAAAGATGTGCAGAGTCAATGAAAACAAAGGAAAAGATAGTAGCAGTTCTTGTTAGATCAACCTAGCCTGTCAGTTGTCTTCCAGGCCGTGGCAATTACGGAGCAGGCGATGACTCCAACAACGGCTGGTGCAGGGTTGTTCCAGTGGGATCCTGTAGGATAGTCCGTCTTCTGGCGTACCTTCCTCTGAGCCCCTAGTGGCTGACAAGGGTGCGGGCCACAGCACTGTATAAGCCCAACGCGGCTCAGCAAATATACACTGGCAAAATCAGGGTGCAAATGTCTGTGCCATACCCCGTCCCTCTTATGTGGCATGTGCGCTGTACTCACGGACACGGACCGTATGGCACCTTGTTCTCTGGTAGTCACCGGGCACTCTGCACATCTCTCTGACTCTCTCTAGTCCCAGCTGTAGGCGGCGGGAGGCAGCAGACACCGGTGTGAGCACTGCCAGTACTCGCAGCATTCCTCTCTCTGGATTGCTGCAGGGCGCACGGCTCCTCTCAATGCAGCTGTCCCTCTGCAGATGGACGGGCCTGTCACAGCGCCGGTACTCAGTGGGGTGAAGAGGAGCCCAAACTCCCTTCTGCTGCGTGCGCTTTTTCTTTTATAGAACCCTGCCTCCCCTGGTCAAGAGGTTGGTCCCGTATCTTATTTCTTCCCCCAGGCAACAGGGGACGCAGCCTCAGCAGTTCCGGACCCGGCACGCAGGTACACGTGGTCCGGTCCTCACCCTTACACACACACAATGGAATCCTGATCAAAAGATCAGTATGAAGGTGCAAGGATGGGTAAAGTAGGTTCAATGCATAGGTTGGGTAAATCAGCAGGCTTATAGATAATAAACAGTTTTTCTAAAAAGTGCAAGTGCATAGGTGCAATATAATATACCCAATAGTATAGCCTGGAGAATAAGTGTGTCCAGACCAGGGGATAAAGCAAGTGTCCAAGAAGGCTGTATATCAGATCAGGGACATAAAGTGCAGAGCAAAAAAAGAATATAAACAAGTAGTACAGTAATTTCCTAGGAGGCTACCTGAGACTCTGTGGTGCCACTGTAAGGGGGTGTACTAAATATTATGTGGCCATGTATATATTCTATTGATAATGTATGTTACTGTAAATGTGCTGTATACTGTATTGCTGTAGATCTGTATTATGCTGTCGGTTAGGGAAAGTGTAGTACCCCAAATCGGACACTAGATGGGGCACAATAGTGAATATAGTTATTTAGGAGGAGCCAGCCGTGGATAAGATAGAGGGTTTTCGTATTCCTAGTGAGTAGGGCCATGGAGTCCGTATAGGGCGGACAGCTCTGTAGCATTTTGAAGTAAGGAGCCCAGCCGGCCAGGACCCAATGAGCTAGAAGTGCAGCCAAGGCAGTAGCATTGACAGCAGTGATGGAACAATAGCTACAGCAGGGGTCACAACAGTACAGGGACGCAGGTCGCTCTAAAATGTGGCAGCTTACTGCATGAACAGGTGCCCTCATGTCTGGGGTGAAACGGACAAGGGAACACCTAAGCCTAGTGAGTCTGAACAGGGAGGACGCTGCAGTACCGGATGAGACGGTACGACCTGGGCACATACTGAAGGACCTAGGAAAGAGTGCAGGGAAAGTGAAGAATGTGAACTGTATGGAACTCTATGCAGATATTGTATCTAAAAAGGATGTTCTGCGAAAAGAAAGAAATAAAGTTCTACGTTTTAAGTTGCAACTGGACTGTGTCTCTGTTTGTGCGCAAACGACTGGAGGGGATCTTAAGCTACATGGAGAAGACCCTGAAGATGCGGAGCGCAGAGAGGCAAGTACACTGACAATGGGACATTCTTTTTATGTGAGGGGAGACCGGGGCATGCAAGAGCAGATATTATCAGCTACGACCGCTGCCCTGGTGGTATCCCACACCACCCGCCCCAACGCACGTTTCGGCGCTGTGCCTTCTTCCGGAGAGGTCAGCCTGTTATTGTATAGAAGCAACGAGAGTAATCAAATATTTCTTGTTACTTGAAAAGTGGCCTCCAGAGTCAATGTTACTGGTAGGGCTATTAACAGCCCAATCAGAAACTATATCCCGCTATAGAAATAAGAAGTAGAAGGAACATGAAACATTGAAGCTTTTACGCCAGCACTCTGGCATAAAAAGGTTTGAAAAGCCACAAAATTTTGGGGCATCTCGACACTTCGCTAACATTTTGCAAAGTTTGACAAAGTTGGATGGGGCCGCATGGGATGGGAACTATTGACTGCCTATTGCCAAATGAATGAATTGTGGCGATGTTCACTACCCTGGAAATTTCACTCCAGCAGGGACTACATTAGGATTTGGGGTGCGGTACACAGAGAAGCGAACACCTCTTCACAAATCAGAAGGGTCTGCCTCCAGCAGATTTCCTCATTAAGAATGGCGTGCATGATGTCGGTCTTGTTGAATTGAGCCCAATGTAATAACTGTACAAAAATAATAACCACAGAGATGTGTCAGTGTAATTATAATAAATGGAATAAAAATGGTGATGTTACAACACATGGGTAATGACCACAGTGAAGAAATAGTCATGGTAATAATTTGGTTACATTGTGCAATATACATCAATAATGCAAGAAGTGATGTCACAAAACAGGAATGACAAATACAGGGATGTTACATTACATTGATGATTATCACTGTGGAATCATAAGAAACTGCTGGAAAAATGTTCACAGCGAAGTCATCAAACAGAAATAATGTCTCAGAACAAGGCACGCTAAGAATGTGTGCACACTAAATCAAATTGCAGAGTTTTTTTGAATGGAAACTCCCAAGTTTCTGAGGAGTTTTGCACTTTTGAGGAGGGTTTGGAGAGTTTCGATTAAAAAACTCACCAAAAAATCATCATGGGTAAACAGATTCAGGGTATGAGCACATGAAACGTTTTCAAAGCACTCAAGTTTATTAGAAGAAACTTCTTCAGGAAACTTTTCTTACTTGAGGAGTTTTTTGTTTCCTAAAGTGATTTTGACGTTTTTTTTTCAGCATTTTGGAAGAGTTTTTTTCCTGAAGTGCTTAGTTTGGAGCAATGTCTATCATAAACCACTTTAAAGGAGTGATATGCTCTTTCCTTTTTTTTCCAAGCGATTTTCTAAGCCTGAAGCTGAAAAAGGCTCAAAGGACTGAAAATATGAACAACAAAGTGGTGGTTTTAATTCCTAAAAATGAATAGTAAGAATCTATCAAGAGTGTTTTGAATCTTTTCAGGTATTTATTTGGAGTGGACCAGCTCCACAAAACTCAATAAAAACTCTGTGTGCACATACACTAAGGGTGCAGTCAGATGGCCGTATAACACGGACGATGATCACATTGCAATGCTCGGACTGGCCGGCGGGTCTCCTGACCCTGACAGCATATATTTCTATACAACTGTCAAGCTTGGGTCAGACGAGCCACCAGCCTGTCCGTGCACTGCTCACTGCTGTGCGATCGTCGTCCATGTTATACGGCCGTTTGACTGCACGCTAAATCTCAGAAAAAACTGACATCACACAGAAAGCACTAGAACCAATGTTATTCCATTGGGCTATTCAAATGATTTTATTTTTTAGCATAGAACGAATCTGTGCGTGAAAAAAAATCACAGCATACACTAGTATCTTCCGTAACTTGCCCAATCAGTTCTAGTATGCAAAAATAAACAAATCCCAAATGGATCTACCTTATAGTAACATACAGTTAGGTCCATAAATATTTGGACAGAGACAACATTTATCTAATTTTGGTTCTAGACATTACCACAATGAATTTGAAACAAAACAAATCAGATGCAGTTGAAGTTCAGACTTTCAGCTTTCATTTGAGGGTATCCACATTAAAATTGGATGAAGGGTTTAGGAGTTTCAGCTCCTTAACATGTGCCACCCTGTTTTTAAAGGGACCAAAAGTAATTGGACAAATGACTCCAAGGCTATTTCATGGACAGGTGTGGGCAATCCCTTTGTTATGTCATTCTCAATTAAGCAGATGAAAGGGCCGGAGTTGATTTGAGGTGTGGTGTTTGCATTTGGAAGGTTTTGCTGTGAACGAAACATGCGGTCACAGGAGCTCTCCATGCAGGTGAAACAAGCCATCCTTAAGCTGCAAGAACAGAAAAAAACCCATCCAAGAAATTGCTACAACATTAGAAGTGGCAAAATCTACAATTTGGTACATCCTGAGAAAGAAAGAAAGCACTGGTGAACTCATCAATCCAAAAAGACCTGGGAGCCCATGGAAGACAACAGTGGTGGATGATCGCCGCATACTTTCTTTGGTGAAGAAGAACCCGTTCACAACATCAACTGAAGTCCAGAACACTCTCAGTGAAGTAGGTGTATCTGTCTCTAAGTCAACAGTAAAGAGAAGACTCCATGAAAGTAAATACAAAGGGTTCACATCTAGATGCAAACCATTCATCAATTCCAAAAATAGACAGGCCAGAGTTAAATTTGCTGAAAAACACCTCCAGAAGCCAGCTCAGTTCTGGAAAAGTATTCTATGGACAGATGAGACAAAGATCAACCTGTACCAGAATGATGGGAAGCCAAAAGTTTGGAGAAGAAAGGGAACGGCACATGATCCAAGGCACACCACATCCTCTGTAAAACATGGTGGAGGCAACGTGATGGCATGGGCATGCATGGCTTTCAATGGCACTGGGTCACTTGTGTTTATTGATGACATAACAGCAGACAAGAGTAGCCGGATGAATTCTGAAGTGTACCGGGATATACTTTCAGCCCAGATTCAGCCAAATGCTGCAAACTTGATTGGACGGCGCTTCATAGTACAGATGGATAATGACCCCAAGCATACAGCCAAAGCTACACAGGAGTTCATGAGTGCAAAAAAGTGGAACATTCTTCAATGGCCAAGTCAATCACCAGATCTTAACCCAATTGAGCATGCATTTCACTTGCTCAAATCCAGACTTAAGAGGGAAAGACCCACAAACAAGCAAGACCTGAAGGCTGCGGCTGTAAAGGCCTGGCAAAGCATTAAGAAGGAGGAAATCCAGCGTTTGGTGATGTCCATGGGTTCCAGACTTAAGGCAGTGATTGCCTCCAAAGGATTCGCCACAAAATATTGAAAATAAAAATATTTTGTTTGGGTTATGTTTATTTGTCCAATTACTTTTGACCTCCTAAAATGTGGAGTGTTTGTAAAGAAATGTGTACAATTCCTACATTTTCTAACACATATTTTTGTTCAACCCTTCAAATTAAACGTTACAATCTGCACTTGAATTCTGTTGTAGAGGTTTCATTTCAAATCCAATGTGGTGGCATGCAGAGCCCAACTCGTGAAAATTGTGTCACTGTCCAAATATTTCTGGCCCTGACTGTAGTTATTAAGGTTGAAGGAAGACTTTAAGTCCATCTAGTTCAACCCATATCCTATCCTAACCTGCCCTAACATGTTGATCCAGAGGAAGGCAAAAAAAACCCAAGTGGCAAACAGTAAGCTTCACATTGGGGAAAAAAATTCCTTCCCAACTCCACATAGGGCAATCAGACTAGCTCCCTGGATCAACGCAGTATCTAGGAAACTAGTGAATATAGCCTGTAATATTATACTTTACAAGAAAGGCATCCAGTCCCCTCTTAAATTTTAGTAAGGAATCACTCATTACAACATTAGACGGCAGAGAGTTCCATAGTCTCACTGCTCTTACAGTAAAGAATCTGCGTCTGTGATTATTACCTTCTTTCCTCCAGACGTAGAGGATGCCCTCTTGTCCCCGTCACAGGTCTAAGAGTAAAAAGATCATTAGAAAGGTCTTTGTACTGTCCCCTCATATATTTGTACATTGTAATAAGATCACCCCTAAGCCTTCGTTTCTCCAAACTAAATAACCCCAAGTGTAATAACCTGTCTTGGTATTGCAGACCCCCCAGTTCTCTAATAACCTTGGTCGCTCTTCTCTGCACCCGCTCCAGTTCAGCTATGTCTTTCTTATACACCGGAGAACAGAACTGCACACAGTATTCTAAGTGTGGTCGCACCAGTGACTTGTATAGAGGTAAAATTATGTTCATAATTATATTGGGTTTTTTTATGAAAACAATGCAGTTCTTAAGAGAGGAAACTGTATTTAGTCTTGTAAATATTAATCACTGTTGATATAAAAAATGGATTGCATATGGACTACCAATTGTCTATATTTTCGAAATGAAGATCAGAAGATTTTCATGCGCTAGTGTGAACTTAACCATAACCACAGAAAATCTGGAGCAAATGAGCAAAACCTAATGATAAATTCACAAGCTGCAGAATTTATTGCAGATATTTCTGTAACAGAAAATCAGTTTTATGGGTAAGCAGGTGACCGGATGCAACGCACAGATAGAACACGAGGCAGAAGTAACCACTGAAACTATTTATTCCCCTGATATGCTGGGAATTGTGGTGACTATAGCAACCACAAATAATGCTAAACAGGATAATATGTACAATAACAAATATACAAATAATTCTCTGGTTTAACCTGACTACTTTAACAGACTCTTGTTATGCATTTATTTTAATTCCATTGATACCATTACTAGGGAAAGTCACTGTCTTAGCCCTTGTTCTAACACAGGCCAAAATCAGGAGTGGAAAAGTCAGAAGAAAAATATAATAGAAACACGTCACCACTTCTGTATTTATCACCCACTCCTGGTTTTGGCTTACAAATACTGATGTAAAATACTGACCAAATACTGAACGTGTGAATGTTGCCTTAGGCTATGGTTCCACGGTCCGGAACCATAGCGCTTTGGACGGAGCGGAAATTCCGCTCCGTCTAAGCCCCGCCCCCTTTATGACGCGCGCTCTTTCCGGAGGTGTTCAGGACACCTCCGGAACACCTCCGGAAAGAGCGCAGGGCTACATAGCCCTGTGTTAATTATGTTGCGGCGACGCACCGTCGCCGCAATACGCGAGGACATGCTGCGGTCTGAAAAGACGCGCCGCATGTCCGTTTACGCAGGTTTGCCACCTGCGTATTGTTACACATAGTGGAGACGGGATTTCTTGAAATCCCCTCCACTATGCTGTAACATCTGGACGCTGCGTGTTTGGCGCTGCGCCAGCGCACAGCGCCAAACACGCAGCGTTTCCTGACCGTGGAAACTCACCCTTAAAGGGATAACTTGCAAGTAAATAGTGTTACTGGAGCAGCGACTACAGAGAAAAAATGAGGTTTTATTCTTCCTGTCCTGCAGTCACTCCATTCCAGTTACTGGGGTGGTGTAGGGAGCAATAACAGTCACCGCTCACTGAATAATCAGCATGGCTGTAATCGCTTCCTCTACATATGGACTGACAGCCTGCTTTGCAGAATTTATTTACAGCGTGTGTGTTTGTAGAGCAGGCTGTCAGTCAAAGTGTCATGGAGGGACTATAGGCATACTCACTGTGTAGGCTGCAGTAACATTTCCCTGCACTTAAAATGTATAATATACTGTATAATGCGTTGACCTCAATTCTGCCACCGCTGTCTCCATTATCTCTCGACGTACGCTCCACAGTGGAACGCATCGCTGTTTTTATTGGTGTAAAGGGACATATATGCACTTTCCTATTTTTTCCACCTATCATAACCCCACTTCTTCATCACATGGTTGTATTCCATGTTGGAACATTCATCACATCCCGCACTAAGCCGATCCTCATTGATTGACACATATGCACGTTATCCTCTATATTAACCCCTTCACCCCGAAGCCTGTTTTCTCCTCACTGACCAGGCCAATTTTTACAATTCTGAACACTGTCACTTTATGGGGTCATAACTCTGGAACGCTTCAACGGATCCTGGCAATTCTGAGAATTTTTTTTTCGTCATATATTGTACTTTATGATAGTGGTAAAATTTATTTGATATTGCTTGCGTTTATTTGTTAAAAAATGGAAATTTGATGAAAATTTTGAAAAATTTCACAATTTTCAAAATTTTTATTTTTATGCCTTTAAATCAAGGTTAAAAGTTGACCAGCAATTTCTCATTTTTACAACAAATTTTGCAAAACCATTTTTTTAGGGACCACCTCACACTTGAAGTGACTTTGAGTGGCCTATATGACAGAAAACAGCCCAAAAGGACACCATTCTAAAAACTTCACCCCTCAAGATACTCAAAACCCCATTCAAGAAGTCTATTAACCCTTCAGATGCTTCACAGAAATTTTTTGAATGTGGAAGGAAAAAATAAACATTTACTTTTCTTTCACAAATTTTGTTGTGCAATTTCTCCTGAGCATGCTGATACCCCATATGTGGGGAAATCTACTGTTTGGGTACATGGCAGGGCTCGGAAGGGAAGGAGCGCCATTTCAATTTTTGAATGTAAAATTTGCTGGCATAATTAGCGGCCACCATGTCATGTTTGGAGAGCCCCTGATCTGTCTAAACAGTGGAAACCTTCAACAAGTGACACCATTTTGGAAACTAGACAGCTTAGGGAACTTATCTAGATGTGCATTGAGCACCTTGAACCCCAGGTGTTTCACAGAAGTTTATAACGTTAAGCAGTGAAAATAAAAAAATCCCATTTTTCATCTTTTTTAGTTCCATATTTTGCATTTTCATAAGGGTAACAAGAGAAATTGCTCCATACAATTTGTTGTGCAATTTTCTCCCGAGTGCGTAGATATCCAATATGTGGAGGAAAAAAACTGTTTGGGCTCACGGCAGGGCTTAGAAGGAAAGGAGCGCCATTTGACTTTTTGAATGTAAAATATGCTGGAATAATTAGCGGTTGCCATGTCATGTTTGGAGAGTCCCTGATGTGCCTAAACAGTGGAAACTCCTCACAAATGACACTATTTTAGAAACTAGACCCCTTTGGGACCTTATCTAGATGTGCATTGAGCACCCTGAACCCCCAGGTGCTTTACAGAAGTTTATAACGTTAAGCCGTGAAAATAAAAAAAAATCACATTTTTCCCAAAAAATCTTTTTTAGCTACAAATTTTGTATTTTCACAAGGGCAAAAGGAGAAAATGGACCCCAAAGTTTGTTGTGCAATTTCTACTGAGTTCACCGATACACCATATGTGGTCAAAAACTATTTTTGAGGCACAGTAAACCAGTTTCACAAGGAAACAATCATGTACTAGTCCGATACAAAACATATGTATAATATGTATGCACGTGTCCGCTCTGCTTCCCCAACCCCTCCCGACCTTCAGCGTCTCAGTGCAGTGATTGGCACTTGCACCTCCCACCGTGTGGCCCCGGTGTAATGGGATGAACAGGAACAGTGTTGCCGGTTCGAGATGCGCTCTGGGGCCGGAACTATCGGGGCCGTCACCACTGTTGTTGGGGGACGACTTGTCTGCATGGGAAGGGCCTGAACACCTGACAGAAGGGGGCATGGGGAGATAAAAGGGAGAGAGCGCGTGAACAAGAGAGACTTGGCGGGAAGGCTACTACAGAGTAGGATGAAGGTTGACTCCCTCTCCTCTCCTCAGATTATTACCGTCACTGACACCACCTCATTACGGACTGACTTACCCTACCAGTCATTACCGAGTTTCCTTCCACATATCCCATCCTATAGGTGCAGTCTAGCGAACACTCCTCTTTCTACCGAACTGTGTGAGTCCGTGCGAGGCCTTCCTTCTCCTGCGGCCTGCACGGTGGCGTGCTTCCGGTGTACCGCGTTATCCCTGAGGAACCAACAAAAGGAAATTCATCCACTCAGCAACGGATCCAAGACCCACCGACCCGGATACTTTGGAATGGTTAGGAGACAGTGCATCTCATTCTTACGCAGCAGAGCCAGAGACTTTGTTCACGGAATGCGACGACGTCAGGAGTTGTTCCAACCGGCCCCCAACAAGAACTTTAACCGATAAGTCATTTCTCTCCTATCCCCCTTCTCTCGCTTGGGATACTGTATATTTTTTTTGTGCAAGTTTATTTCTCATATCGGTTGTATCTTTGTCTACTCTCCTCCCTGGGTGGAGTAATCCCTGAATTCTAAGATCACCTGATAGAGTAAATCCTTGTTAACCCCTTCTCTGCCTCCTGCTCTTTACTGCATCCGACGAACCTTGACACCTGCGCTGGATGGCGTAGCAGTCGGCATAGCGAAGCCCGCGTCACATCCGGCCGAGGACGTCACTTCCGGCCATGTGACACCACTTCTGTACCGGAGTCCTACGCCACTTACCATGTAAATATTGCATCAGAGATGGGTTGTGTGTGCCCCATTACGAAGGCAGGACCGAAACGTGCGTTGGGGCAGGCACACACACCCCTCTGGATCTTTACCAGGAGCTGCACACTCTGCACATCCTCCATAAGTAATTGCTACAATGATCATTATGGCCTTTATGGGGTATGTTTAATGGATTTTCCAACATGACATGTGCTAGGGGGAAGTACTCTATTGTGCAGTATTAGTGCTATTGTTTTACCCATAATAGGGTTATGAATGGAATCGTACATTTATTAATTAATGATTCACATTTATTTTGTGATATTGTGGTAATTGCTCACTGGTTGAGGTATCCATTGGGGTGTTGTGAGCCCCATTTTCATAGCAGACATGCCTCAACCTTTACCTGTGTCAACTATTTTAAAGAATAAAGCTATTATGTTTTTGTATCGGACTAGTACATCATTGTTTTATTGTGAAACTGGTTTTCTGTTATATTTTGATGTGTCCATAAAGTGGATTGAAATACCTGAGAAACACAGTTAAATGAATTTTGGATAACTTTCATATTGGTTACCATGTGCAATTGTTGGTTTAGCATTTTGTACTTTTAAGGCACAGTGCAAAGCTCAGAAGTGAAGTAGCGCCATATTACAGTGCAGAGTTTTCTGCACTTGTTTGAGGGTGCCATGTTACACTGGCAGAGCCCCTAAGGTGCCAGAAAAGCAGAACCCCCATAAGTGACCCCATTTTACCAATTAAACCTCTCAATTAATTAATCTAGGGGTGCAGTGATTATACTGACAACACAGGTGTGTCACAAGATTTTATACCATTGGGCAGCGAAGAAAAAATAGTTTACATTTTTAAAACCAAGATTGTGTGTTAGCCCCAAGTTTTACTTTTTCACACTGGGAAATGGGTAAAAATGGCATCAGAATTTGTCCCACAATTTTTGCTGAATGTAGAAATACCCCATATGTGGCTGTACAGTACGGTTTAGCCATACGGAGTGACTCGGGAGGAAGAGCGCTATTTGCCTCCTGGAGCGCAGATTTTCCTAGACTAGTTTGCGGACTCCATAAAAAGAGCCCCTAAGTGCTAGAAAAGCAGAATTCCCCCTCAAGTGACCACATTTTGGAAATTATAACCGTTTGGGAATTTATCTACAGATGTAGTGACGATTTTGACTCCATGGGTGTTTTCCAGAAACAAGCTGCAATGGATGTTGCTGAGCGAAAATTGCAAACTGCCATTGTAGTGACCAGTACTCTGTAGTGACTAGGGTTGAGCATTCCGATACTGCAAATATCGGGTATCGGCCGATATTGGCTGTATCGGAATTCCGATTCCGAGTTCCGATATTTTCGTCATATCGGATACCGGAATCGGAATGTCACTGTCACTGTCAGTGTCCGTCGGTCGGGTCTGTCAGGAGTCAGCGGCACTTATGTGGCAGAAGATCTCCGGCGGTCACGGCCTGGACTGCTTCATGGCCCCATCATCTTTCCCCGGCGGTCACATGCAGTTTCTCGCGATAACTGCAGTGACTGCCGTAAAGCAGTCAGTCCGATGACGTCACCGCCGGGGAAGCAGGTAATCAGCTGTGCTGCGCCGGGATGTCAGGCTCTGCCTGTCATTGCGATGTAGCAGAGCTGGATCGTCGTGGGACTGTCGTTACTATGGACTGCGTCGGACAGGTGGTATACTGTTGGTTTGTTTTTTTTCTTTTTTTACAGGAGATCGATGGCGTCGCAGGAATGAGAGAGTAATAAAATAAATGAAAACTGTTTGTCTCTTTTATTTCATTAAAAGACTTTTTTCTTGCTTTGTCTTTTTTTTATACATTTAATAACTTTGGGATTAATAATGGATCGGTGTCTTATTGACACCTCTCCATTATTAACCGGGCTTATTGTCACCGTGCAATCAACGGTGACATTAACCCCTTATTACCCCACTTGCCACCGCTACAGGGCAGTGGGAAGAGCCGGGTAAAGTGCCACAATTGGCACATCTTTTGATGCGCCAAATGTGGGGCTGCTGTAGCCTGGTATTATCAGGCTGTTGAGGGCCAAAATCCATGGGCCTTGACAGTCTTTTAATACCAGGCCGCAGCAGTCTGCATTTTACTTGGCTGGTTAACAAAAATAGGGGGACCCCTACGCCATTTTTTTTTCGAGGGGATCCCCTATTTTTGTTAACCAGCCAAGCTAAGCAGACTGCTGTGGCCTGGTATTATCAGGCTTGCAAGGTCCATGGATATTGGATCCTTACCAGCCTGAAAAACCAGGCCTCAGCGGTCTGCTTCATCTGGCTGGTTAACAAAAATAGGGGGGACCCCACGCCAATTTTTTTCGAGGGGATCCCCTATTTTTGTTAATCAGCCAAGATATGCAGACTGCTGTGGCCTGGTATTATCAGGCTGGCAAGGTCCATGGATCTTGGCTCCTTAACAGCCTGAAAATCCAGGCCTCAG
This sequence comes from Oophaga sylvatica, assembly GCA_033576555.1. Classification (NCBI taxonomy): domain Eukaryota; kingdom Metazoa; phylum Chordata; class Amphibia; order Anura; family Dendrobatidae; genus Oophaga; species Oophaga sylvatica. The sequence continues at coordinate 94,866,808 of JARQOD010000002.1, read as the reverse complement.
CGGTCTGCTTCATCTGGCTGGTTAACAAAAATAGGGGGGACCCCACGCCAATTTTTTTCGAGGGGATCCCCTATTTTTGTTAATCAGCCAAGATATGCAGACTGCTGTGGCCTGGTATTATCAGGCTGGCAAGGTCCATGGATCTTGGCTCCTTAACAGCCTGAAAATCCAGGCCTCAGCGGTCTGCTTCTTCTGGTTGGTTAACAAAAATAGGGGGACCCCACGCCATTTTTTTTTCGAAGGGAACCCCTATTTTTGTTAATCAGTTCCCTCTGACGTCACTGATGGTGTCCCTGGCTGACCTGAAGTGAAAGTGGAAAGCAATCAATTAAGCTTTCCACTTCCTCTCCTGTCAGCCAGGAGAGGAGCTCATTCATTTGGGGGTTTACTGTGAGGCTGCAGCATTAGCTGCGGTCCCTGCAGTAAACATTAACCCTTTCTGAAGGATTACACCGTGGGACCTGACTGTGCATGGGATAGGTAAGAATAATTTTGCTTTATTATTTTATTTTTATTACAGGAAATGGTTTTAGCAGGTAAATAAAATATGGTCAAAAACTGTGTGATTATTTCATTAAACTTCTTTTTTATTAAAGTGTGTGTGTTTGATTTTTCTTTCATACAATAGGATTAATAATTGATAGTTGTCTAATTGACAGCTCTCAATTATTAACCTGGCTTAAGGTCACCTTTCAATTGCAAGGTCATTTTAACCCCTTATTAACCCATTCGCCACCGCTACAGGGCAATGGGAATAGACGGGCAAAGTGCCAGAAAGGGCAAATCTAATTAGAGATTTGCCCTTTCTGGGGTGTCTGGGGGCAGATTTTAGTAGCCGGGGGGGGCCAAAAATAATGGTCCCTCTCTGGGCTATTATTATCTGCCCCCACTCACTGGCTTTGTCTGTCTGGTTGCGAAAATAGGGCGGGAGCCCACGCATTTTTTTTCAGCAATTTTACACCTCATATATATATATACACATGTCATTGAGTTTGTGACACATATATATATATATATTTATAGTTCATACACTTCTACATAGTATAATAGCCGCTAATTCAATTGCCGGCTTTTGTGAAAATGCAGAACCCGACATGAAATGACACTTGGTTTACATAGAGTTAACCATGTCTTTTCATGTAGTTTGATATCTGATTTGCACAAACAATTACATGAGTGTAAGTGTGCAAAATTTCACACCTGTAGGGGTTAATTAAAGGTGTAAATTCGTAGCAAAAAAGTCCGTTTTTTTTACAACGAATTTACACCTTTAATTAACCCCTACAGGTGTGAAATTTTGCACACTTACACTCATGTAATTGTTTGTGCAAATCAGATATCAAACTACATGAAAAGACATGGTTAACTCTATGTAAACCAAGTGTCATTTCATGTCGGGTGCTTCTGTCTTTTCACAAAAGCCGACTTTACCCGGCAATTGAATCAGAGGCTATTTTACTATGTAGAAGTGAATAAACTATAAATATATGTATATATATATGTCACAATGACATGTATATATATATATATGTATTCTATGTGTGTATATTTAGTGTTTACAAGGAAAGAAAGTGGGTTTTTTTAGTTACGATATTTTGTTCCCATAGACTTACATTGGATTTCCGGTATCGGTATCGGGTATCACCGATATTTTAATGGTATCGGCGATACCATTCCGATTCCGATACTTTTGGATATCGGAAAGTATCGCTCAACTCTAGTAGTGACCAGTACGTTAGAGTCACCAGTACATTATGCCCAGCTCATGCTTCTGGAGACATGCACCCGTAAGTTAGGCATGCTCTCATCACTACAGAAATGCCAAACATGTGGGCGCTAAATGTGGTATAGGCACACTGGGACTCAGAATGGAGGGGATATTTGGATTTGGGAGTAGAGAATTTGCTGAATTTCTTTTGGGGGCGAGGAGCCATTTAGCATTTCCAGAGCCTTTGTACTACCAGTAACGTGGAAGCCTCCTGTATTTCCGTTAACAGATGACAGACGTGAGAGGGGACTTGCTTTTTTGTGGACTGAGTTGAAGCTTTTATTGGGAACATTTTACATAATGTTTGGGTTCACACTTATCCAGCGCTCTACGCTGACTACTTACTTTAGGGTTTCCATCTAAATCTCCGAGTGACTAGACAGATGAAACCCCAAGGAATCTATTCACTATAATGAAGCAGCAGAGTTACTCTGGACTTCATCTGGCCTCTGCTCCGCGGTGTCCTTCTTTTCAGAAGTGCACAAAACTGTGGCCGATGGTACTTTTATGCAATCCTAAAAAGACACAGCCAGATCCCAGGTCAAACCATGTCCACAGTGCCTCCATCTGCCTCATTATAGGGAATCTTCTGCCGGGGGTTCTGTCTGAATCACGTATTTCAGAGATTTACATGGATACCCCGGTGTAAGTGCTCAACGCAGAGCGCAGGATAAATGTGAGCCGAGCCTTAGGCCTGTTTCACACATCATTTTTTTGCCATCAGTCACAATTCATCATCTTGTGTAAAAAACGGATCCAGTGCTGGATCCGTTTTTTCTCATAGGCTTGTGTTAGCGACGGATTGCGACGGATGGCAGTCCGTTGCATCCGTGTTCCGACGGATTTGTCAAAAATCTTTGTCCGTCGGACGGAGGCAATGGACATAGGAACGTTTTTTGTGTACATCGAAAAGTCGGACAGCGACGGATCCTGCGCCATCCGTCGTTGGCTACAATGGAAGCCTATGGGTGCAGGATATGTCGCTGTCCGTCAAATGACGGAATCCAGTGACGGATTCCGTTTTTAAAGTGAAAATGCAGTTTTCCCATTCCGGAGCTTAAAAAATCTCTCTCTCTCTGTCTCTCTCTCCCAGAAACGCATGGAATAAAGTTCAAAAGTTCACCTCAGCAGCCTTGACGGATCCGTGAAAAAACAGGATCCGTCGCTTCAGTTTTTTACAATCTGCACAGGATCCGTTTTTTTTTCAAACTTTGACGGATTGTGACTGATTCTAAAAAACTGATGTGTGAAACAGGCCTTAGGCCTCTTTCACACTTCAGTCGTGCGACGTCAGTCAAAATCCGTCAAAATGTGAAAAAAACGGATCCGACATTTTTTTATGGCGGATCCGTTTTTTTCCCATAGACTTGCATTAGTGACGGATTTTGATCGGATGGTCGTCCGTTAGGTCCGTTTTTGGACGGATCCGCCAAAAAATTGGCGTCGGTCATTTCAAAAAAACGTCCAATGCAACGTTTTTTTTGACCGCCAAAATGGCGGACAACGGCGGATCCGCCGCATCTGCCATTTTGTACAATGGCCGCCTATGGGCGGCGGATCCGCCAGCATCCGTTTTTGACGGAATCCGCCGGCGGATCCGTCGCCTCTATTGAAAACCATAGTAAAATGCAGAAATCAGTGTCCGGGGTCTCTCTCTCTCTCTCTCTCTCTCTCTCTCTCTCTCTCTCCTTACATTTCCAGAACGAAATTTTCATCATTTCCGGGTGAAATCTTCTTGGCGGATCCGTCAGTAAACTGACCAGTTTTGCATCCGTTTTTTTACTTTTCTGACGGATCCGCCATTTTCACGGATGGGCGGACGTCACACAACGGAAGTGTGAAAGAGGCCTTACTGCGATCTTTGGGAGGCAGAATGAAAACATCAACAGCATGTGAAGAATTGGTTTTATTTATTTTTTTATACCATTCCTCGTGCGGTATAAGTGATTAGGTGACTTTATTCTTCGGGTCAGTGTGATTACAGCGATACCAGATTTATATCGGGTTTTACACCATGTTCCAAATTATTATGCAAATTGGTTTTAAGTGTCATAGCGTTTTTTTTTTTTTTTGTAAATGAAACCCATTGATGGTATTGTGTCTCAGGGTTCTTTGGATCACTGAAATCAATCTCCGATCCCTGTGATAATTAGTTTGCCATGTGAGCCCAATAAAAGGAAAACTGGATGTTCCACACTATTAAGCAGGCCAGAGTTTTCAAGTAACATGGGAAAGAAAAAGGATCTCTCTGCTGCTGAAAAGCATCAAATAGTGCAATGCCTTGGTCAAGGGATGAAAACATTAGATATTTCCTGAAAACTTAAGCGTGATCATCGTACTGTTAAGGGATTTGTGGCTGATTCTGAGCACAGACGTGTTTGTGCTGATAAAGGCAGAATGAGGAAGGTTTCTGCCAGGCAAGTTCATCGGATTAAGAGAGCAGTTGCTAAAAAGCCATTACAAACCAGCAAACAGATATTTGAAGCTGCTGGTGCCTCTGGAGTCCCTCAAATCTCAAGGTGTAGGATCCTTCAAAGGCTTGATGTGGTGCATAAACCTACTATTCAGCCACCCGTAAACAGTGCTCACAAACAGAAACGATTGCAGTGGGCCCAGACATGCATGAAGACTAATTTTCAAACAGTCTTGTTTACTGATGAGTGTCGAGCAACCTTGGATGGTCCAGATGGATGGAGTAGTGGATGGTTGGTGGATGGCCACCATGTCTCAACAAGGCTGCGACATCAGCAAGGAGGTGGAGGAGTAAATTTTTGGGCCGGAATCATGGTGAAACAGCTGGTAGGGCCCTTTAAGGTTCCTGAAGGTGTTAAAATGACCTCTGCAAAGTATATAGAGTTTCTGACTGACAACTTTCTTCCATGGTATAAAAAGCAGAAACGTGCCTTCAGGAGCAAAATTATCCTCATGCTGCAAAGAATACCTCTGAGTCATTGGCTGCTATGGGCATAAAAGGAGATAAACTCATGGTGTGGCCCCCATCTTCTCCTGACCTCAACCCTATAGAGAACCTTTGGAATATCATCAAGCAAAACATCTATGAGGGTGGGAGGCAGTTCACATCAAAACAGCAGCTCTGGGAGGCTATTCTGACTTCATGCAAAGAAATACAAGCAGAAACTCTCCAAAAACTCACAAGTTCAATGGATGCAAGAATTGCGAAGGTGATATCAAAGAAGGGTTCCTATGTTAACATGTAACTTGGCTTATTAGGATGTTTTGGAGTTAAATAGCTTTTTTTGTTCAGGGAATGTGACCTCCTAATGCTGCATCCCTGTATCAGAAGCCAATCGACCGTCCAACATACCTTAAATGGGACAGTTTCCATCCAAAACACATAAAAAACTCCATTGTCTACAGCCAAGCCATCAGATACAACCGTATATGTTCCAACCCCATGGATAGAGATGAACAACTTGGTCGCCTTAGAAAGATCTTTTTAAATCAGGGCTATCATCCAAGAACAATTGAAAACCAAATTACAAGAGCCACCAGAATATCAAGGAATCACCTGCTACATTACAAAACTAAAGAAGAAAATAACCGGGTGCCTCTAGTGGTCACCTACAATCCAAATCTGGAGGTGCTAAGGGGAGCTGCAGGAAAACTACAACCTCTACTACAAAAAGATGCCCGATTACAATCCATATTTCCTGACACCCCACTACTGTGTTTTAGGCAGCCCCCAAATCTAAGAATCATCATTGTCAGAAGTTCCCTGTCCTCCCCAACAGCTGCAGGAACCTTTCCTTGCAACAAGAAGAAATGCAAAACCTGTCCATTTATAATGACCACGGACAAGATAAAGATCCCCAACTCCCATCGTGACTACAAGATACCAGATACTTTCAGCTGCATCACATCTAATGTGGTGTACCTAATTATATGTACTAAATGTCCAACTGGGGGTCTGTATGTGGGAGAGACAGGGCAAAAACTGAGAACAAGGATGAATTCTCATCGCCACACAATAAGAGAAAAAAGAATGGATCTACCTGTGGCAAAATATTTTTCTTCCCCTGGTCATAGCATGTGGGATATGAAATTACTTGTATTGAAAGGTAGCTTCACATCTCAGAGACAGAGGAGAGTTTGCGAATACAAACTGATGGTGACCTTTGACACTCTTAATGCTGGAATGAACCTGTCACACGGATTTATGACTTTTTACATCAATTAAGGAATTTACTCCAAAGACCCTGTGAAAACATCACAAAACATTACCAGACCCCAATCAGAGGACAATAAAACTTTCACACTCCTTATCTATGAACTGTTCCAATATTTATGTTCATCTCTATCTCCCATAATGACAGTTCTGCTTTACGTCACTTGTCTTACCTATTGCATTTTTTCTGTGCTGTGTGGTGTATAAATATGTGATTCTTCAGATTTTATATTAGTTTAGCCTGATGAAGAGACCTGAGTAGTCTCGAAAGCTTGCAGTTTGTTACCATCTTTTCAGTTAGCCATTAAAAGGTATCAACCACTGAGGACTCTCAACTCTAAATATTTCTCCTAATGCTGCAAATTCCACAAATGAGCATTTTCAGTTCTTTAAAACAGATCAAATGTTTAGAAATTCTACTGTGCCTAATAATTTGGAACAGTGCATTTTGAGTTTTTATTCATTTTGGAGATTATATTGTTATCATTGGGAGGTTTCTTCAATAAAATTCGATGTATACTCTAACGGGTGATGACTTTATATTAGACTGACTGTCATTTGCACCGACCACTTAGGAAAATCAGAGAAAAATATCATTTGCATAATAATTTGGAACACGGTGTATGTTTGGCTGCTGTCACACACTAAAAGACGCTTTTATTGCGCATCACCGTATTTTGAGAGCTATAATTTTTTCATATTTCAGCCGACAGAGTCATGTGATGGCTTGTTTTTGTGGGACGAGTTGATGTTTTTATTGGTAACATTTTCAGGCACATGACATTTTTTGATTGCTTTCTATTCTGATTTTTGGGAGACAGAATGAACAAAAACCTGCAATTCAGGAATTTCTTTTTGGATTTTTTTTATACGTTCCGCGTGTGGTAAAATTGGTAAGGCACCTTTATTCTTCGGGTCAGTACGATTCCAGCGATACCTCAACTCTATAGTTTTTTTTTATGTTTTGGCGCTTTTACGAAATAAAAACTATTTTATAGAAAAAATAATTATTTTTGCATCGCTTTATTCTGAGAGCTATAACTTTTTTATTTTTCTGCTGATGGAGCTGTATGGTGGCTTGTTTTTTGTGGGACAAGATGACATTTTCAACAGTACCATTTTTATTTACATTTGTCTTTTGATCGCATTTTATTGCACTTTTTGTTCAGCGGTATGATGATAAAGCATTGTTTTTTGCCTCGTTTTTTATTATTTTTTTACGGTGTTCACTGAAGGGGTTACCTATTTTGACAGTTTTATAGAGCGAGTCGTTAAGGATGCGATGATGCCAAATATGTGTAGTTTTATTCTTTTTTTTATTTACATAAATAAATGTATGTATTGGAAAATAATTTATTTTTATTTAGGGATATTTAAAAAAAATATTTTTACACATTCTATTTTTTTTACATTGTCCCAGTATGGGACATCACTATATAATGTCAGATTGCTGATCTGACACTCTGCACTGCAGTTTCAGATCAGCGATCTGACAGGCAGGGAAATACGCAAGCCACCTTCCCTGCAGGACCCGGAAGGACCCCGTGGCCATCTTTGTGCCGGGGTTCACCATGGAGACCATCTGGCCATTGCGTTCGCATCACAATGTCCCGATGGAAGTGCACAGGGAGCCCCTCCCTGTGCGATGCTTCTCCATGCCGCTGTCACTACTGACAGCGGCATCAAAGGGGTTAAATGGCCGTGATCGGTGCTAGCACCGATCGTGGACATTGCTACAGGGTGTCAGCTGTCACATACAGCTGACAACCGCACTTGATCACAGCGGCGCTTAGTGTGAGGTCGCACGATTGTGCTGCCATAGATATACTGGTCTTTGTGGGAATGCAACTCCCGCAGAGCAGCATATGTACGGCACATGTCGGGAAGGGGTTAATTGCTGAACATCTATTGGATGAGGCAGTATTTTTGATGTCAGTAAAATACTATACCATTCCCTCCTTGAAAAAGCACTTCAACACACATAGAGGTATCATTATATAGTGAGGGTATAGTCTAATATCATTTGAAAATTCATATCGATAGCAAAAATAAGGACATAGCGTAGAGGACTAGTCGCCAACAACACTGAACCACAGCAAAAGAAAAAATGCGACCAAAAAGTCCGAAATATTATAGAAAATAGTTTTTATTTAATACCAACCAGAACATGTAAACAAGGTGATAACACTAAAGTGCAAATGTGCAGTACAGAAAAGCATGGGACACAGAGGTGCTGCTCAAATATCACTAAGTGATAATTAGTAATATAAATATACATATAAAGAGCAGAAGATAATATGTTATTCCCTCAAATATATAACAAAGACCTGGCAACATTCATCACAGTGGCATAGTATATGACCACAGAAAAGTATATGTATTAGCAAACACTGCAAGAGTATATATATAATCATAAGCCAAATGAGAAGCGGAAAACACATACCACTATATGATGAATAGGAGCCACCCAGAAGGTCAGCAAGTACAGAGGGGAAGAGCAGCACGACAGGCGTCACCCCGACGCTTGTTTCGGCAGAAGCCTTCGTCAGGGGCATGGAATGAACAGTGAGGTAAGTTTAAAAAGGGGCCTGAACCAATCGGCAATAGCCAGAAATAGTATGAATTGCCTAAGTAGCATCCACATATAATACACGTACAGCCGGCAAGGAACCGGAAGTGACGTTAATGTCTAAAAGAGCCGGAAATGACTCAAGTTGTCATGGTGATAGCCAATGCTGTACTGCTCACCGCGTCAACTCGGGGTGCGCTGGGACAACCCGCACAGCGCGCTCGCCGAGTATAGAGGAGGCAACATGCAGATATAAGGCTAGCTGAAAAAATAATAAAATGAAAAGATAGTAATAGAAAATATCCATAGGAGTCGTCAATGAATCGACGCATGCGCACCAGGCAATCCATTCCAGCCATGACGACGTCGCCGTCAGAGGGAGGCGGCGTCAAAGGTCACATGACCTACAGCGTCGGTCCCAAAAGACAGCGAGAGCCGGCAGGCCTGATGGGTGCATGGAGCACAAGCGTACTTGACAATGATATAGGCAGATGGAAAGAATGTGGATGACACAAATAGAAGCGAAGTAGTAATGAACAATTCATAAGGGCATATATAGAATATATATAATAGCTCAATTGAAAAATGTTAAATAATGCCGTAACAAATCAGGGAATGACATACATTCAAGGAAATATCACAGACAATTAGCACCCAATAGTGTACATGTAAACATATTATCTGTAATAGACATAAATAGAAATATTATCTATATACAACCAATAGCACGGGCATAATATCGAAATGAAGTACAGACGCATACATCATATGTTAATATCGATAATATTAACAATCAAGAGACATAAAGAATATATATAATACATCAATATGTGACATTTAATGAGAATAACAATGATATAGTACATTCAACAATATAATATATGAAGCATATATAGTATATAGATATAAATAATGAAAATATCATCTCTTAAGTCCCATCATGGATATAAAATAGCCTATGATATATATATTTGTAACAGACAAAACGCGTCCAGATACACCAAAGATGATGATGCATCATGCTGGATCCTGAAGCTATAGCTGCCCATGATGAAGAACAGGAAAAAGGCCGAATAAGAACAAGCAAGTCTATTAAGAAAATAAAAACAGGTAAGTAAAAACATAAAAACAGCAAAAACCATACTGACAACACATAGATGGAACAAAGGACTCAGCTAGCCATTGGAGGTCAAAGAAAAGGGGCAAAACAAATTTGTTCATTTAAACCGTTGGGATGGATGGTATTAAGAGTCCAAATCCAACGGGACTCAAGCTGCGCCAACCTCATGCGTCGTCATGGCTGGAATGGATTGCCTGGTGCGCATGCGTCGAATCATTGACGACTCCTATGGATATTTTCTATTACTATATTTTCATTTTATTATTTTTTCATCTAGCCTTATATCTGCATGTTGCATCCTCTGTCCTCGGGGAGCGCGCTGTTCGGGTTGTCCCGGCGCACCCCGAGTTGACGGCGTGAGCAGTACAACGTTGGCTATCACCATGACAACTTGAGTCATTTCCGGCTCTTTTAGACATTAATGTCACTTCCGGTTCCTTGCCGGCTGTACGTGTATTATATGTGGATGCTACTTAGGCAATTCATACTATTTCAGGCTATTGCCGATTGGTTCAGGCCCCTTTTTAAACTTACCTCACTGTTCATTCCACGCCCTCTGACGAAGGCTTCTGCAGAAACGCGCGTCGGGGTGACGCCTGTCGTGCTGCTCTTCCCCTCTGTACTTGCTGACCTCCCGGGTGGCTCCTATTCATCATATAGTGGTATGTGTTTTCCGCTTCTCATTTGGCTTATGATTATATATATACTCTTGCAGTGTTTGTAAATACATATACTTTTCTGTGGTCATATACTATGCCACTGTGATGAATGTTGCAGGTCTTTGTTATATATTTGAGGGAATAACATATTATCTTCTGCTCTTTATATGTATATTTATATTACTAATTATCACTTAGTGATATTTGAGCAGCACCTCTGCGTCCCATGCTTTTCTGTACTGCACATTTGCACTTTAGTGTTATCACCCTGTTTACATGTTCTGGTTGGTATTAAATAAAAACTATTTTCTATAATATTTCGGACTTTTTGGTCACATTTTTTCTTTTGTTGTGGTTCATCATTCCCTCCTTGAGAAAGCCAAAGGCGAAACGTGCATCAGAGTCCTTATGTGTTGTTTTCTTTTTCATGGTATGTCTTTTGCTTGATATGTGCAGTGTATTTATTCATACTGATTTCTTATTTATATATTTATAAAATTATTTATTTTATATTTTAAAGTATTTCGGTATTATACACTTTTTTTTGCTGTATTTTATATACACAGACTAATTTTATGGAGAATGCAACACTATTATTTTTATGATACCCTTTCTGATACATTTGTCTTTAACTTCCTTGTGTAACGTCAATCACAATTTTAATACATATATTTAATCCTTGTGTAAAATTATTTGTTTTTATGGCAGATTTATTTATTTTTGTGGTTATTCACTTCCTCCTTCTATGTGTAGAATGCATGTATAAGGTTAGTAATGGAAATATTATTGATACTTTGGTTTCCATTTTTTTATCACGTAGATTTAAATCTGCATGTGAAATTTCAGCCATAAAGCACAGTATAGAGCGGAGCTGTTTTCACACATGAATATGATCTGTACTATTTATAGCTTTCCTGGAACACAGGCTGGAAACGGAATATTGCAAAACGCACAATTCTCCGAACAAAAGAGGACAGACAATATGAGGGCACGAAATGAATAGTCACACGGGATAGTGACGCGCTCCTCGCACTGCCCGGGAAGACGCAGAAAACACATTAAAAAGTCTTCCAATGACTTTTTTTGTGCCAAGTAAAATAAGCATTCAGGTAATAAACAAGATGGGTCCCATGGGTCCTCTGCATACATGAGTCAATGCTTGTGCCATTTTACTGGTGACAGAGATACAAAAGTAAAATGCTTTTTATTATGCTTTACATTCAGATGGTTCGAAGCCCTATGAATATAAAACATTAATATAATACTCTCATGTTGAATTAGGAGGAGTATAATGGAGTCACCACTTTGAGACATAGAAGAATGTTTCTAGTCCTGTTCATTTTTGTTTGTGTGAAAGTTGTAGCATTCTCGATTCATAAGAGTTTTTTTTTTTCCGAAAATCTGACTTAAAACTGTTTGAAATACTGTATAATTGTTGCGCAACATGTATTTGCGCAAAAAAAAAGTGATTACTTTTTTATTTTTCTGTCAGCTCCACCAATTTTTGGAAAATTTGGCAGAGCTAAGAGGAGAGGGGGAATAGCCAATTTCATCATAACTGACCTCACAAAAGTGGTATAAATCACAACAGATGCCAGTGGGCTGGAGTACATTTCTTACTCTGGCACATTGCAGGTGAATGATGAACCAAATTCATTAGGAGACAGACACCAAGCAAAAAGCCAGTTTTGATGAATTGGGGTAAATTATGTCCATTTACCGGGAGTCTGTCACCACATGATGACTTTTCAAACCAAGTACAGGTACTCGGTGCATGGTGGGGCCAAACTGTTAGAGTTCTGTGCACCTTCCCACCTATTTGCTTTCCATCTATCTCTACCCATTGTAAGCTTTCCGGGGGGTTTAGCTCTAGGATCGCTGTCTGGGTAGACAGAATGGCACGGAAACAGTTCATTCAGACAGCAGTTTGGTGAAAACTGGCCGCAACCAGTTTTATTAAAGTCCACAGCACACAGATAAAAACAAATCATAAACAGAAAACCTGGGCTTGTCTAGCCACTAAATTACACTTAGATAGATGGCCCTCTCTATCCGGGACCCAGACTCTACCAGTCTGTGCCCAAAAACAACACATATCACATATGTTACCAGTATGGAGTTTCACAGACACTCCTCTTTATGTCCGAAGGCAACTCCAATGTCCAGACTTGAGAGAGGTCACCTCCTATTCAGTCGCTATTCGCACGGATTCTCACTGCGACTACTCCTGTGTCCGGGGTACTTCCTGCACCCAGACTGAGATAGCTCACACTCTTAGAGACTGCTTCCTTGTGCCAGGACACCTCCCTGTGTCCGGGCTAAAGACAGCTCCCACACTCTTGGAGACACCTTCTGTGTCTGGACCCCTTGTCCAGACTGAATGAGCTCTCTGACTGTGCTCACAAGCACCTACTTCTGGCTTCCTAATCAACACCTGAGTGGATTCAGGTCTGAGCTGCAAGCGTGTACTGAATGGCAGGTGTAGTGACCTTTCTTTACCACCAGGTTTACAAAGCCACACATTTCGCTCATACCAGTCAGCAAGGTACTTAGGTGAAATATACACCTCATTCACCACATATTCCTTCACTGTCTCACATATCCCCTCCCTCTTCTCCAGACCGGAGGGCTGGTCATCCAGACCGGAGGGCTGGTCAACAATCCAACAGAGACAGTGAACTCTGGACCAGTCATGGCCCTCATCAGCTTCATCCTCACCACTGTCATAGCCAACATCAGTTTTCTCTTCATCTGAAGCATCCGCACTACCCTGTACCCTCCCAGGCCTATACTCTCTGCGGGCCTCGGGTATCCTGCACTGTTTCATCTTGACTTTAGTGCCAGCCTCAGTCTCGGTATAGTGGCTCACCAGATAAGTACGACCAGGCACGTCAGAACAGCTCTGCTGATTCTTCCTCAGAAACTTTCGTACCTCCTGTTTTTGGGGCACTGACCCTGTGTCACCAACTGTCACAGGAGGTATAGGGGTTTTCTCTAATTCCCCCTGAACTTTCTTTAGCACATCTACTTTCTTAAATATCAGTTGATTCATAAATTCTACCTCACAGAACCCAAGCGCCTCTGTCATGGTCTCTGACCATTCCGAGCCACACTGTTCAAACGATTGGCACTGTAGAGGGAGCTGATCGTTTTTCTTGGTCGGTACACATAATTTATCCTCTTCTGGTACAGGCTCACTTTGCATAAGACTCAGAGCTCTTACTTTTTTCTCCAGGAGATCCTCATGGCTACGCATCTTCTCCTGTAGTTGTTGGACGTCCTTTACGTCTTCGGCCCTTTCTTCAGGCTCTTCTGGTAGGACATGCTCAGAAGCCCTACCATCAGTCTTCTTTTCCACCACGTTCTGCATCCCATCTGAGCTCCCGTGTATCTGCAGCGGCAACGGAGCGACACATCGCCCCTCCCACTCACTGGGACGTGGTTCAAGTGTAGACTCCATGAAAATGCGCCTGAGCTCACCAAGGCCAACCCGAGGTCTCAAAATCTCATCTTGGGATTTATCCAGATCCTTTGGGTCGCTCGAGAACTCCGATGGCGCACCGGGCGCCGAACTTCCGGCCCGAGCTTCGCGAGTCGCAGCCACGGATCCGGACAGTACACCGTCCACGCCGCTGTCTCCAACAGAAACATATTCCGGGGCAGAGTCATTCCTCACATCTTCAGTCTTGTTCCTCACAGCTTCACTTGAGACATCAGCCTCTGGTGAGGCACCTGGCCTGGTGTCCACCACTTCCATGGCTTTCTCCACCTCTGCAGCATCACCTTCCGAGTCCTTGGCCTGATGCAGATCCACACCATACATTGATAACTTCTCATTTTCAACAGCATCCACTTGTGCTGTGTTCAGTTTCAGAGTCCTGTCTTTCACCTTAGTCTTCGCCAGGGAACCGGCCAACGGTACAACATCTTCAGATGCCATCCTCCGTCCGACTGCAAGGTCAGCCTCAGCCTTCCTCTCAGGACTCTCAATCTCCTCTGCTACCATGCCTTCCTCACTTGCACTGGTTGCTTTATTGTCATCAGATGACTCACTATCACCACCACTATCCCTGTCTGACCCCCTTTTCTCAGCCACATCTGGCTCACTTCCAGGGTTAGACACTTCATTTTCATTCACATCCGGCTCACTGTCAGGGTTATACAATTCATTCTCATTCACATCTTGATCTGGAACCTTAGTTAACATGTCATCCACAACATTAACTTCACCATCTGGTCCCTGGTTTCCCTCAGGTGGTCCCTCAAGTATGTGACTATGTGATAACCCCAGCACTATACTTCCATATAGCTCAGATACCAGGAGCTGACTTACGACCTCTCCCTGGACTTCAGTGTCCCTATACAATAGGTTATTGTTCATGGCAGCATGAGGAAACCTCTCCTCAGAGCCAGGCTCTTGGGGAACCTCATTCAGAACAATTACATTTTCCTGTGCCGTTTTAAGAGTGGGGTCTCGCACCGGCTCACTCCCAAAATTGTCACAGGAGCCAAGCAGGTCAGGGACACTCGGTTCCCGAGAACCACCATCCTCGTCTCCCAACATCACCTGCAAAGAAATGTCATCTTTATCACGGTCATCATCAGTATCATCACTATTATGATTAGCATTATCATCATTATCAATATCAGCATCCTCATCATGGTCATCATCATTATCATGATCATCATTATCATTATCAATATTATCATGGTCATCATCATTATCACATAAGTTTAACGGCCCACTAGCATTGTGTTCCGCCCCTCGGGACTGCGCACCCTCAGTAGGAGCTTCATCACACTGTCCATCAGAAACATTTTTCCCCCAGAGATCCTTAGACCGGGGAAAGTCATTACCCCATATAACGGGGTGCACCAGGGTCTTCACTACCCCCACTTCATATGAAACCTCCCCGAGTTTGGGGACCAAGTCCACGGCAGTCTCTGGGTAGACTTTGGTGTCTTCATGTATGTACACCACACTCAGGTGCTTATCAGGGATGAAGTCCCTATCACTCAGGCTGTCACATACGGAAGTCACTGGACTCTCTGAGTCCAAGAGGGCCTGTGCTGGGCAGTCACTTACAACCACCGGGGACCCCTGTGGTCCAGTCTCTTCGGCTGAGGTGGACACACACACAGGCTCTGCGCAGGGAGAGAGGGATCTGCCAACATCACAACACATAGGCTCCCCCTCTATTGGACAGTTGGCTGCAATTTCACGCCAGCTCCAACACTGTCCATCACACTCTCCCACCCACATGTCCCCTCGGGCCTGAACCCGCTTATCAGCATACCCCATGTCCCCAACAGCTGGAACGCTCTTACCGCGAGAGTTCAGCGTCCGGGAACTCCGAAGTGACGACCTCTCAGACGGCTGTACCTCAGGAGGACGTGCTTGGGTGTAGCGGTCCACTATCACCTTTTCAACTCCATAATCAGGCCTGCTGACTGCAGACTCCCAACTGTATCTCCAGTCACGAACTCCCCTGGCACGGGCTGTCACCGTAACACCCAGCCGGGTAAGAATCGCCGCTTTCAACTTGGCATAGTCTTCGCTGTCCTGCTTGCTCAGGTCAGCCCAGACTTTTTGGGGTTCCCCAATCAGATAGGGTACGACCGCCATGGCCCATTCAGATAGTGGCAGATTCTCCTTCTCTGCCAGTCTCTCAAACCTAGTAAGATATACCTCCACATCATCACGAGGTGTCATTTTTCTCAAGGACCGTCTTACCGCCTTCTTTATAGCGGACAACGCCGGTGCCTTCACAACATTACTTCGGGACGCGGCACCGAAATCCTTTTTTGGTGCTGTCATCTGCTCAACAAATAACCGGTTATTCTCCTGCTGCTGCTGCAGGAATTGCTGCTGGGCCTGCTGATGTGCTGCTGGTGCTGCAGGCGCTGCTGCTCCATGCTTCGCTGGGCCTGCACCAGGTACTCAACGAGTTCCTCCATACTGCCGGACTTATCTGTCTCAACCACGGCAGTTTTATGTTGCACATTAACTTGTGCCATTTGTTCAAACAGCGCCTCCATGCTGTCATCCATGCTGTCAGACTTCTCTGTCTTAACAACGGCAGTCTTCACTCAAGACATACACACTACACAGCTTTTTTTCCACAGAAAATTCAGCCTTGCTGTGCAACCACTTTTTTTTTTTTTTTTTTTTTTCCTTTGCAAAGTCTATTCGGGCTACTGTCTCTTTAAGACTGCTCCACAAACTTTTCTTTTGCTGCTGCACATTCCACAGTCATTTTCACAACAAGTTCAGCTTTGCTGTGCATACATTTTCTCTCTGCAGACCCTATCAGGGCCACTGTCTCTCCAAGACTGCTCCAAACAGACGTTTCTGCTGACACACTTTTTTTTTTTTTTTTTTTTTGCTGCTATTTCAATAGACTTCACCTTTAATGCTGTCTCTCGCCACTGTGCTGCATACACACTCCAGCACTAACTGTACCAGGCCCTGCGCTGCCCCAGCATTCTCCGCCAATTGTAAGCTTTCCGGGGGGTTTAGCTCTAGGATCGCTGTCTGGGTAGACAGAATGGCACGGAAACAGTTCATTCAGACAGCAGTTTGGTGAAAACTGGCCGCAACCAGTTTTATTAAAGTCCACAGCACACAGATAAAAACAAATCATAAACAGAAAACCTGGGCTTGTCTAGCCACTAAATTACACTTAGATAGATGGCCCTCTCTATCCGGGACCCAGACTCTACCAGTCTGTGCCCAAAACAACACATATCACATATGTTACCAGTATGGAGTTTCACAGACACTCCTCTTTATGTCCGAAGGCAACTCCAATGTCCAGACTTGAGAGAGGTCACCTCCTATTCAGTCGCTATTCGCACGGATTCTCACTGCGACTACTCCTGTGTCCGGGGTACTTCCTGCACCCAGACTGAGATAGCTCACACTCTTAGAGACTGCTTCCTTGTGCCAGGACACCTCCCTGTGTCCGGGCTAAAGACAGCTCCCACACTCTTGGAGACACCTTCTGTGTCTGGACCCCTTGTCCAGACTGAATGAGCTCTCTGACTGTGCTCACAAGCACCTACTTCTGGCTTCCTAATCAACACCTGAGTGGATTCAGGTCTGAGCTGCAAGCGTGTACTGAATGGCAGGTGTAGTGACCTTTCTTTACCACCAGGTTTACAAAGCCACACATTTCGCTCATACCAGTCAGCAAGGTACTTAGGTGAAATATACACCTCATTCACCACATATTCCTTCACTGTCTCACACCTTCTATGGCCCTATAAAGCCAGAACAGTCAATCATAATAGAGGGAGGGCAGAGATAAAGGGAAACAAGTAGATGGAAGGAGCATTGAACTGTTTGGCCACACCAAGGGTGCACCGAGCGCCTGTATTTGGTTTGAGCACTCATTCTGTAGGAAGATGGAAGTTATGACCACCTTTCCCCTTGAAGATGTGTATTGTTACAATGCATTTTGATGTACAATGTGTTTAGTAATGCATATTATTCATGATAGGTTATGTTCTGCCCAGCAACAGGTAGTTACTAAGGATAGTTAGGGTTTAGAGTTGGGAGTGGGACTAGCCCAGGGTGGGAGGGGTTAAAATGAAGGGACAGAGGGAGTTTCCTGTCAGGAGGCCAGATAAGACCCAAAGTTCATCAAAAACAGACCTATGGTCTGACTAGTTTGCAGAGCCTCATGAAGTGGATGTCTCCAAAGTAAGAAGAGATCAAGGCAACGGATAGTGTGATCCAAAGTAAAGATGAGAAAAAGTGATAAAAGGAGGGAGATATTCTCTGGAGACGGTATCTGGGGCAGTAGGCCTAGCTGTACGGCCCCGAGTTTGTAAGCCAAAGAGGTAGCGGAATGCATCCGAGCAGAGAACTTGAGATGAAGAGAGTTCCCTGGGCGGTAGTCCCAAGGCATCAACAAGCAGAGAAGCTAAGTAATGGCCTATGGGGAAAAGAATGTGGAACTGCCAGTTGACTGAACTGTGGTGCCGTAATTGGAGACAAGTGAAGCTCCCGAAGAATTGTGCTTGGTTGTAGTGAAGGCAGAGCATTTAACTGAGGCAGAACTGTTGTCATGAATTTGGGTATGAACCGTTGAGCCTGTACATTGTGGGCGGCTTTTCTGTCCAACGAATCAGAGCAAATACATCTTATCTCTGGGTGTTTAGTTTCTGTTATCCTTGCGTCAGTCTTTTTAGGGTAACAGGTGTTTTAATTTCTCATTTGTCTGCTCTATCAACTTTCAGGTGCAGCTTTAAATACTTTCCCCTGTTGGTATTTCCCGCTGGTGATAGTCTCATTTGGATGTCCAGCCAGTGAAAGACCAGCTAGGGTTTATCTGTCTGCTGTTTATGTTCTTTACCCTGCACCTATCTTCTGTTTCTTTTTAGGAAGTAGGCAGCATATTTTCTAACAGTAGGTACTTAATCCTTTATTTTGTGGTTTGTTTTACTTACTTTGAGATCTCTTTCTATTTCAGCACACTTTCCCTTCTGTGCGTAATTTACACAATGCTCTGTACTCAGTTCTTTAGGAGAAACAGAAAGCACATCGATGGCCTTTCAGGCAGCATAGATCCGAGTTACCTTCGTCTAGTCTGTGGTTAGAGCTTTCTCAGCTCATGCAGGAACCACTAGTGACTGTGAGGTCAGGATTTCTTGTCTGTACAGGAACTAGCGGGGTGAATTGCAGTTTTTAGTGTGTTTTCTATTTTACCTAGTGAGTTGCTACACTACCATAAAGAAAGAAAGAATATATATAAAGATGTTCCGTGTGTAAAAATAAACATGCATGAAGATTTGCACCTGCTATGCACTGTATATACTGCTTCTCACATTATGGTTCAGTAAAAGGCAGTTTATTTTTAAGTGGTGGTCTCCATCATTGAACTCTATAACATCCTGTCGTGGCCAGCTATGGTCACTGGCACCATGCGGCCTGCAATTACAAAGCGACCGCATAATTAAAATTCAGCCATGACCTCCATTTTCATGTAGCGTTTTGGGGCGTGAAACATGAGAACCTCGTCCACAGCTACTGCCCCCATCACGTTACAATTCTATGCAGAGATACTACCTTTAAGTCTGCTACAGCATCCTTGCACACATGTAATTAGTGGTAATGAATTATGGCTAATGAACTAGGATTGTAGAAAGTGAGTGCAGATTATCAGGAGACCAAGGAAAGATGGAGAAAACACAAGACTGAGTGGAGGTCAAACTAATTATAAGGCTGTGTTCAGATGAATGTATTAAAAATTGGCTGTTTTTCATCCAGAAAAACTGATTTTTCATCCTTATTATCATCTATGTATGTCTATTTTGTACATCTGTATGGAATACGATTTTTACATGAACAATTTATTAAATATAAATTGTTCATGTAAAATGAAAAACAGTTGCCAATGGTAATAACTGCCATCGATCTGTGAAAAACACATGACATACTGGCAATAACCCAGAGGTGATCATTTTTTGTGCACCCATTGACTTATAATGAGCAAGGGAATCAAAGTCGAGCATGCTGAGATTTTTTTAATGCACCCAATATGTTACTAAGTTTTTTATGGAATTTACTAAAGGGGCATTGCTAATTGACTTCTCTGGGGACGTGTCTTTAGGCTGCTCTGCAAAATGACCCTGTAAGCACTACACTCTAAGTAGAGCCCATACAGATTGGCACCAAATGAAAAAGCCCATATCTCTGGAACCGTATAATGGATTTAAAAATAAAATATATATATAGATATATGTATATCTATTATATATATATATATTGGGAGCAGTGGATATAAAATAAGATAAAAAAAACTGGACAGTTTTGGCCTGCTGACAGGTCCTCTTTCAATGTATTTAAAGGGAACCTGTCAGCAGGATTGTGCACAGTAACCTACAGACAGTGTCAGGTCTGCGCCATTATACTGATTAAAATTGGTTGATTAAATCCGTCTTGTGGTTGCTGTTTAATCTTTATTTTCAGTTTTGAGTTAATGATATGCTCGTGCTTCGAGGTGGCCTGTGGGGGGTCTTCATGTGGTGTGAAACCCAGACACTGACATCAGCGTGACCAGGAGACAATGATGAGAGCTGCTTTTAGCAGTCGAAGCCTGGGATCAGCACAAATTGTACTGCTTTTCCCAGGCACCGGTACGTGTCACACAGATGACACACAGACAGCACACGGATCATGTAACACATGGACACGCACACAGCAAACATGGATACATGGATGTCACACGGATGTCACATACTTACACACGGACACTGACCACGAATCTCAGCAGTGCTGTTTTTTCCTGTACAAGAATCACCAGGACATGTGAAGGAGGCCTAAGACAGGATACTAAGAAAATCTATTACTGCAGCTATATACAGTACAGACCAAAAGTTTGGACACACCTTCTCATTCAATGATTTTTCTGTATTTTCATGACTATAAAAATAGTAGAATCACACTGAAGGCATCAAAACTATGAAGTAACACATGTGGAATTATACATTACACTTTACAAAAAAGTGTGAAACAACTGAAAATATGTCTTATATTCTAGGTTCTTCAAAGTAGCCACCTTTTGCTTTGATTACTGCTTTGCACGCAGAAAAGGTGAACGGATGGACTCTACATGCCTGATTCCCACCGTGAAGCATGGAGGAGGTGGTGTGATGGTGTGGGGGTGCTTTGCTGGTGACACTGGGGATTTATTCAAAATTGAAGGCATAGTGAACCAGCATGGCTACAACAGCATCTTGCAGCAGCATGCTATTCCATCCGGTTTGCGTTTAGTTGGACCATCATTTATTTTTCAACAGGACAATGACCCCAAACACACCTCCAGGCTGTGTAAGGGCTATTTGACCAAGAAGGAGAGTGTTGGGGTGCTACGCCAGATGACCTGGCCTCCACAGTCACCAGACCTGAACCCAATCGAGATGGTTTCGGGTGAGCTGGACCGCTCACCACTTCAATTTTGAATAATCCCCAACAGTGTCAACAGCAAAGCACCCGCACACCATCACACCACCTCCTCCATGCTTCACGGTAAGAACCAGGCATGTAGAGTCCATCCATTCACCTTTTCTGCGTGCAAAGCAGTAATCAAAGCAAAAGGTGGCTACTTTGAAGAACCTAGAATATAAGACATATTTTCAGTTGTTTCACACTTTTTTGTAAAGTGTAATGTATAATTCCACATGTGTTAATTCATAGTTTTGATGCCTTCACTGTGATTCTACAATTTTCATAGTCATGAAAATACAGAAAAATCTTTGAATGAAAAGGTGTGTCCAAACTTTTGGTCTGTACCGTATATATACTGTATATATGTATACATATATATTTATATGTATATATATATTATACATATATATATATTGGTTCCAGAAGAAACTGTAATTTTAATGACCTGCCAGCGATTTGCCAGTTCAGCGTGGAATGTACACTGTATTTTTAGATCAATATTCTCAGCCCGCTTCTAAGCTAGTTCTGCTTGCTTGATGCTGTTTACATGAAAGTGACTCAGAACTGTGTTTTGCTGTAAGTAAAGATTGCTGCTGTGTACCCTGTGTGAAACCCAGACACTTTCTGTTAGTTCAATTTCACATTGTGTTTTCGTCAAAAACAAAGAAATTCATCTTATTATTAAAAAACTAACCAGGAATTAGAGCTGCCATAATTTACTCAGGAATGACCTTATCCTGGGCTTTTTTAATTCTGCTATCGATGTAGTTGTCATTGCTTTTTTACCAGACATACAAACTTGTTTAAAATACTTTTGTAATTACCGAGGACACTTTGATTAATCCACAATACCCACAGTTTTAACCATGCCCTAAAAACGGATTTCATTAGACTGACCTATCGCCTCAACATACTTATCTATCTATCCTGTTATAGACCATACAAAATTTTCTTCAAAACTAGGACTCTCGTATCATCTGTTCACTACATGCACGTAATAGCCCTCGTTGTCCGTGCACATACTGGTTGGTGACCGGTTCATGCAGCATTACGTGAACACACTTTTTATTATGTTGATGGCTGGACCATACAATACAAGCATTTTTTACCACTTTCCTTACTCCTCTTGGTATCTGTTGATTTATCTGATTATTGTTATTCTGTAATGTCTTTTATTGTTTGTACAAGTCACTTCTAAAATGTAAAGTGCTGCGGAATACGTTGGCACTATAGAAATAAAATTACTATTGTTATTATCAATTGTTTTTTGCATTACTACAGTCAGTGAACCATAAAGTTTATTCCTCTTTTTATGATAGCTTATTTTCTTGTAGCAAGAGTTAGCTACATAGTTACATTCTTCAATAGTACCATTTTAGGGTATGTCGTAGAGAAAAATTTATTATTTATATATTATGCTTTGCTTATATAGTGCTATCATATTTCGCAGTGCTTTACAGACATTATCATCACTGTTCCCATTGGAGCTCACGATCTAAATTCCCTTTCAGTATATCTTTGGAGTGTGGGAGGAAACCAGAGTACCCTTATGAAACCCACTCAATTAAAGGAGAACATACAAACTCCTTAGTTAAAATCCATACAGACTTCTGCAGGCAGGTGACATGTCTCCCTCACATTGAACATATGAAGTAGAACGCCACATTGAACATATGGGATTAATTAAAAATAATTATAACTAGGGAAGAGAAAGAGAGCTGACACTTTAATTTCCATTAAAGTAGGGGCATTCTGCAGTGAGCAATTAATTACAGCAGGGAGATTTGCTGGAAAGAAAACAAGAGCCTTTGCTCTCCTCCTTCACTCTCTGTCATGCCACACTATCTTCTAGCAGTGCTTCTAGTACATGTGCATAAATTATGTGTGAGTCCCCATAGCTGCATGATTTGTGGCTGCTAGACAGCCTGATTCTGTGGTCTCATCAGTGGCATCCGTATCCTACACGTTCCTGTAGCCACTTTGGCGGTATCCTACTCCGAGTCCATGTGCACCTGTCCTGAACTCGAAGTCCTTGGTGCTAGTGCAGCCTGTGCCTTCGTCAGCTGGTCGGCGTGTGGCTGGTATCAGCACTAGTATCAGGGACCAGTGTGTTTGTATGTCTTCCTCTGAATATTTCCTGTATCTGGACTGCTAAAACCAGTATCTGAAACAGCTCATTTTGAACATAGCCGAAGTCCGTGTCAGTGAACCCAACTCTTTGGATCGACAGCTGCAGTACAACTGACTGCCTAGGAGTGGTACCTGGTGGCTACCTGCTGCTCAGTCTACGAACAACGTGCACCACCTGCAGGTCTGACATTCTGTTTCCACATAGAAGTTCCATTCCCAGGGATAGGGCTTACTCTAATCAAAGAATCTTCTTAGACGTTTTGGAGCAGGTGTCAGTGACTAATATTGGGTTTGGCATTGATCAGTCAAAGCAAAGGGACGAACATAATGCATTCACTCACATTCACGTAAGGCCATTCTAACCCCTCCAACTGAATAACTTGTCTGATTGAATATGCTATGCAGGCCATGTTTCATCACTATAGATAGATAAAATAATTCATGATAAGAAATATAAAAATAACACTTGAAATTATTATTATTATTTATTTCTATAGCACCATTGATTCCATGGTGCTGTACATGACAAGGGGTTACATGCAAATTACAGGTATCACTTACAGTAAATAAACTAACAATGACAGACTGATACAGAGGGGAGAGGACCCTGCCCTTTCGGGCTTACATTCTACAGGATGGTGGGGAAGGAGACAGCAGGTTGGTGTGTTGTGAATGGACTTGAAATTAATTCTGAGCAGAGGCTCCCTCTGGTGGTTACAAGCGGTACTGGACTGTCCAGTGAAGATTGTGAGGATTGGGAATCAGGTGTTACTGACTGGTCTTATTTAAGGGAGTCGCCTTCCCATCAGGGTTGCCGGTGATCAATTGTTCTGGTCTCAATCCTTGATTCCTGTTTCCCTTGTAGCCTGCTGTGTCGTGTCTGCATCTCCTGCTAACAGATAAGACATTTTCTTCTTTTTGTTTTTGTGCTTGATTTTTACATTTTGTCCTGCACTTCTGTGGGGGCCTTTAGGGTCCCCTCCGGGGGCTTTTGCCCTCTCAGTTTAGTTCAGCCACTGATGTTTTGTACATTTGCTTTTTCCAGTTTTTTCAGTGGCTGCTGTTTTGATTTTGTTACACCAGAGAACTAATTTAAGTGGTAGAGGTCGTGTGATCTCAGGTGTTTTTGAAATTAGTAGAGTTGGTGCTTTTCAGGGTTTTTTGGGATTGCAGTAAGTGCCCTTCCTATCCTTTTCTATTTAGATAGTTTGGGCCCCAACATTTGCTCTTACTATTTTCTGTCTGTGTCAGTATTTCTTCTTGTCTAACCGCCATTACATGTTTGGGGGCTTTCTATGTTCTTTGGGGATCTGCTCCGGGGCAGATAGCTTTCCTCTTTCTATCTTTAGGTATAGTTAGTTTCTCAGGCTGTGACGAGGCGTCTAGGACCAACGTAGGAACGCTCCACGGCTGCCTCTAGTTGTGGTGGTTAGTCAGGGTACTGCAATCTCATAGATTCCAACTGCTCTGGTGTATTGCCTTTTTACCTGCGCTCCTCAGTTACCAAATCATAACAGTATCACCGGCCATAACTGAAAATTATATGGTACTCACAGAAGGGAAAAATATTGTGAAAGGAAAAAAAAAAGGTTGTCAGAGTTGTCAGAGATATTTTTCTGTTTGTTGCATTTTTTTTTTTCCCTCTGTATCTCTGGGTGCTGGGGAGGATTTTTTCTCTCAATGGAGTTTGCACAGTTGTCTGGCCGGGTGGATCAGCTTGCCACTGAGGTTCAGAGTATTGCTACCTATCTTGCTAGGTTGCCTGTTGTGGAACCTAGGATTCCCATGCCAGATTTGTTTTTGGGGGATCGAGCCAAGTTTCTGAATTTCAAAAATAATTGTAAATTGTTTTTTGCCTTAAAATCTAAGTCCTCAGGGAACGCAGCGCAGCAGGTTCAAATTGTCATCTCTCTCCTGCGCGGTGATCCTCAGGATTGGGCTTTTTCCCTGACACCTGGGGATCCTGTTTTGAATGATGTTGATGCATTTTTTCAGGCCTTGGGGTTATTGTACGATGAGCCTAATGTCACTGATCAAGCTGAAAAAGCCTTGTTGGCATTAAATCAGGGGCTTGATGACGCTGAGTTATACTGTCAGAGATTCCGCAGGTGGGCAGTCCTGACCAAATGGAATGACGACGCTTTGGCAGCCCTTTTTCGGAAGGGTCTGTCAGATAATGTAAAGGATGTTATGGTGGGATTCCCTGTCCCCTCTGGTCTCAATGATTCTATGTCATTAGCGATTCAAATTGACAGACGTTTGCGTGAGCGGAGAAGTATGCGTGGAATAGTGTTGCCTTGTGAACCTGCTTCTGAACCCATGCAGTGTGATAGAGTGGTTTCTGGGGCACAGCGTCATCAGTTTCGAAAGCGCAATGGGTTATGTTTCTACTGTGGTGATGCCTCTCATGCTATTTCAGTCTGCCCTAAGCGGGGAAGACGTTTTGCACGCTCAGTTGTCTTGGGTAGTGTTCAGACTAAGTTTTTATTAACTGTTACTCTGATATGCTTTCTGTCCTCATTTTCTGCTCAGGCTTTCGTTGATTCGGGAGCAGCTATTAACCTGATGGATTTTGATTTTGCTAAACATTGCGGGTTTCCCTTGATACCCCTACAGAAGTCTATTCCCCTACTGGGAATCGATTCCACCCCTTTGGCTGAGAATAAACCTCAGTTCTCTACTCAGGTGATAATGAGGGTTGAACCTGATCATCAGGAGAGCTGCAAATTTTTGGTTCTGTATAATCTGCATGACATTATCGTGCTGGGTTTCCCTTGGTTACAGTCTCATAATCCTGTTTTGGATTGGAAATCTGTGTCTGTAACCAGTTGGGGCTGCCAATGTGTTAATACCAACACTCCTGTTTTTTCTGCCTCCCCCCAGGCTCAGGATGTTCCTGACTTTTTGATTGATTTTTCTGATGTGTTTAGCGAAAGTAAATCTGCATCCTTGCCTCCCCATAGGAGCTATGACTGCGCTATTGAATTAGTGCCTGGTAGTAAATTCCCTAAAGGTCGCCTTTTTAACTTGTCTGTACCTGAACATGACGCTATGCGGTCTTATATCAAGGAGTCATTGGAGAAGGGTCATATCAGACCATCCTCTTCACCCTTAGGTGCCAGTTTTTTCTTTGTGGCCAAAAAGGATGGTTCATTAAGGCCGTGTATTGATTATCGTCTTTTGAACAATATTACTGTGAAATATCAATATCCGTTACCCTTGATTTCTGACCTGTTTTCCAGGGTGAAAAACGCTACTTGGTTTACCAAGCTTGACCTCAGAGGGGCATATAACCTTATTCGCATTAAGCACGGGGATGAATGGAAGACGGCATTTAACACCCCTGAGGGGGATTTTGAGTACCTTGTGATGCCCTTTGGGCTCACTAATGCTCCTTCTGTCTTCCAGTCCTTCATAAATGACATTTTCAGGGATTTTGTGGATAAATTTCTGATTGTTTATTTGGATGATATCTTGATTTTTTCTAATGACTGGGACTCTCATGTGAAACATGTTCGAACTGTATTCCAGATTTTGAGAGAGAATGCTTTGTATGTGAAGGGATCAAAGTGTCTTTTTGGCGTACAGAGGATCTCATTTTTGGGATTCATTTTGTCCCCATCTGTTATTGAAATGGACCCGGTCAAGGTTCAGGCCATCTGTGATTGGGTCCAACCTACTTCATTAAAGGCTCTTCAAAGATTTTTGGGTTTTGCCAATTTTTATCGTAAATTTATTGGTAATTTCTCGGTTATTGTTAAACCATTAACTGATTTGACCAAAAAGGGTTCTGATGTGGTGAATTGGCCTCCTGAGGCAGTCTCTGCATTTCAGGAACTTAAGCAGAGATTCACTTCTGCTCCTGTTCTACGGCAGCCTGATGTTTCTCTGCCATTTCAGGTGGAGGTTGATGCCTCTGAAATTGGGGCAGGTGCCGTTTTGTCCCAAAGAGATCCAGAGACCTCTAAAAGTAACCCTTGTGCCTTTTTCTCTCGAAAATTTTCTCCTACTGAACGTAATTATGACGTGGGTAATCGGGAGTTATTGGCCATGAAGTGGAGGCTTTTGAAGAGTGGAGACATTGGCTGGAGGGAGCCAAACATCAGGTGGTGGTCCTTACGGACCATAAGAATCTGGTTTATCTGGAATCTGCCAAGCGACTTAATCCTAGACAGGCCAGGTGGGCCTTGTTTTTCACACGTTTTAATTTTGTGGTTTCCTTTCTTCCTGGCACTAAGAATGTTAAGGCGGATGCCCTCTCGAGGAGTTTCCTTGCGGACTCTCCTGAGGTATCTGATCCTTCTGTTATTTTGAAAGAAGGTGTAGTTCTTTCCGCTATCTCGCCCAATTTGAGACTGGCTCTGGAGGGGTGTCAGGAGGATAGGCCCGAGCGCTGTCCTGTTGGGAAATTGTTTGTCCCGGACCAGTGGAAAAAGAGTGTGATGTCTGAGATTCATTGTTCCGCGTTGGCCGGTCATCCCGGAATTTTTGGTACCAGAGACTTGGTTAGTCGGTCCTTTTGGTTGCCTACCTTGTCTCGTGATGTCAGGGAATTTGTGCAGTCCTGCGGGACTTGCTCTCGCTCCAAGCCTTGCTCTCGCTCTAGTGGTTTGTTGATGCCATTGCCTGTGCCCAAGAGACCATGGACCCATATCTCTATGGATTTCATTTCCGACCTCCCTGTTTCTCAGAGAATGACCGTCATCTGGGTGATTTGTGATAGGTTTTCCAAGATGATACATCTTGTGCCATTACCTAAGTTGCCTTCCTCCTCTGAATTGGATCCTTTGTTCCTTCAGCACGTGGTTCGTTTACACGGCATTCCTGAGAACATTGTGTCTGACAGAGGAGTCCAGTTTGTTTCCAGATTTTGGAGGACCTTTTGTTCTAAGCTTGGTGTTCAGTTGTCTTTCTCCTCGGCGTTTCATCCTCAGACCAATGGTCAAACTGAGAGAACAAACCAGACATTGGAGACTTATCTAAGATGCTTTGTGTCTGCTGATCAGGATGACTGGGTCTCTTTTTTGCCTTTGGCTGAGTTTGCTCTTAATAATAGGGCTAGCTCTGCCACTTTGATGTCTCCATTTTTCTGTAATTCTGGGTTTCACCCTCGATTTTCTTCAGGACAGACGGAGGCTTCTGCCTGTCCAGGTGTTGACTCTGTTTTTGAGCATATGCAGCAGATTTGGGACCAGGTAGTGGAGAGGTTGTCCCTCTCTCAGGAGAGGGCCCAGCGGTTTGCTAACCGGCATAGGACTGATGGTCCTCGGTTTAAAGTAGGGGACTTGGTCTGGTTGTCCTCAAAAAATATTCCTATGAGAGTGGCATCTCCTAAATTTAAGCCTAGGTTCATTGGACCTTATAAGATCATGGAGATTATTAATCCTGTTTCTTTTCGTTTGCTTCTTCCAGGGACATTTAAGATCCATAACGTGTTCCACAAGTCCTTGTTGAAGAGGTTTGTTGAGCCAGTGGTTCCTACTGCTTTGCCTCCTGACCCTGTTCTGGTTGAGGGCAATATGGAGTTTGTGGTTGAGAAAATATTGAATTCTCGTTTTTCTAGACGGAAACTCCAGTATTTGGTTAAGTGGAGAGGTTATGGTCAGGAGGACAATTCTTGGGTGTTTGCTTCGGACATCCATGCTGGGAGACTCATCCGTGCGTATCATAGAGCTCATCCTGACCGACCTGGTTGCTCAAGTGAAGGTTCGGTGACCCCTCCTCAAGGGGGGGGTACTGTTGTGAATGGAGTTGAAATGAGTTCTGAGCAGAGGCTCCCTCTGGTGGTTACAAGCGGTACTGGACTGTCCAGTGAAGATTGTGAGGATTGGGAATCAGGTGTTACTGACTGGTCTTATTTAAGGGAGTCGCCTTCCCATCAGGGTTGCCGGTGATCAATTGTTCTGGTCTCAATCCTTGATTCCTGTTTCCCTTGTAGCCTGCTGTGTCGTGTCTGCATCTCCTGCTAACAGATAAGACATTTTCTTCTTTTTGTTTTTGTGCTTGATTTTTACATTTTGTCCTGCACTTCTGTGGGGGCCTTTAGGGTCCACTCCGGGGGCTTTTGCCCTCTCAGTTTAGTTCAGCCACTGATGTTTTGTACATTTGCTTTTTCCAGTTTTTTCAGTGGCTGCTGTTTTGATTTTGTTACACCAGAGAACTAATTTAGGTGGTAGAGGTCGTGTGATCTCAGGTGTTTTTGAAATTAGTAGAGTTGGTGCTTTTCAGGGTTTTTTGGGATTGCAGTAAGTGCCCTTCCTATCCTTTTCTATTTAGATAGTTTGGGCCCCAACGTTTGCTCTTACTATTTTCTGTCTGTGTCAGTATTTCTTCTTGTCTAACCGCCATTACATGTTTGGGGGCTTTCTATGTTCTTTGGGGATCTGCTCCGGGGCAGATAGCTTTCCTCTTTCTATCTTTAGGTATAGTTAGTTTCTCAGGCTGTGACGAGGCGTCTAGGACCA
Source organism: Oophaga sylvatica (assembly GCA_033576555.1). Taxonomy (NCBI): domain Eukaryota; kingdom Metazoa; phylum Chordata; class Amphibia; order Anura; family Dendrobatidae; genus Oophaga; species Oophaga sylvatica. The sequence continues at coordinate 94,836,958 of JARQOD010000002.1, read as the reverse complement.
ACGTAGGAACGCTCCACGGCTGCCTCTAGTTGTGGTGGTTAGTCAGGGTACTGCAATCTCATAGATTCCAACTGCTCTGGTGTATTGCCTTTTTACCTGCACTCCTCAGTTACCAAATCATAACATTGGTGGGTCGCAGCAGTTCCGGTGTTGGTTGAGGCGATATCTCCAGTAGTGGTGAGGAGGTAGCAGGGTCATTTCAGGCTGTAAGCTTTCCTGAGGAGGTGGGTTTTCAGGTTCCGTCTGAAGGATCCGAATGTGGTTGATAGTTGGACTTGTTGGGGCAAAGAATTCCAGAGGATGGGGGATATTCGGGAGAAGTCTTGGAGGCGGTTGGGTGAGGAGCGAATAAGTGTGGAGGAGAGAAGGAGGTCTTGGGAGGATCAGAGAATACGTGAGGGAAGATATCGGGAGATTAGTTCAGAGATATATGGAGGAGACAGGTTATAGATGGCCTTGTAGGTCAGTGTTAGTAATTTGAACTGGATACGCTGAGGGAATGGGAGCCAGTGAAGAGATTTGCAGAGGGGAGAAGCGAAGGAGTAGCGAGGAAAGAGATGAATTAGTCGGGCAGCAGAGTTAAGGATGGAATGGAGAGGTGCGAGGGTGTTAGCAGGGAGGCCAGAGAAAAGAGTGTTGCAGTAGTCAAGGCGGGAGATGATGAGGGCGTGCACAATCATTTTAGTAGATTGAGGGTTGAGGAAAGGACGGATTCTTGAAATATTTTTGAGCTGAAGGTGACAGGAGGTAGAAAGAGCTTGAATGTGCTGTTTGAAGGACAGGGCAGAGTCAAGGGTTACTCCGAGGCAGCGGACTTCTGGTACGGGGGAAAGCGTGATGTCGCTAATTGTGAAAGATAGGTCAGGTAAGGAAGATCTGTTGGATGGGGGAAAGATGATGAGTTCTGATTTGTCCACATTGAGTTTGAGGATATGGCTGATAGACACTCAGGGATTCTGGACAGCAGAGAGGTGACGTCTGGGCCAGAGAGGTAGATCTGAGTGTCATCAGCATAAAGGTGGTACTGGAATCCGTGAGACTTTATGAGTTGCCCAGGCCAAGTGTATAGATTGAGAAGAGTAGGGGTCCTAGAACAGAGCCTTGGGGGACTCCAACAAAGAGAGGGTGGGACGAGGAGGTAGTGTGGGAGTGGGAGACGCTGAATGTGCGGTTGGAAAGGTATGAGGAGATCCAGGATAGGGCGAATCCTTGACGCCAAAGGAGGAGAGAATCTGTAGTAGAAGGCAGTGTCAACTGTGTCAAAAGCAGAGGACAGGAGTATAGAGTATTGTCCGTTCGCTTTGGCTGTAAGTAGGTCATTAGTAATTTTGGTCAGGGCTGTCTCAGTGGAGTGATGGGGGCAGAAACAAGATTGTAGAGTGTCAAAGAGCAAGTTAGAAGAGAGGTGGTAGGAAAGCTCAGCGTGGATGTGCAGCTCCAGGAGTTTGGAAGCGAATGGGAGCAGCGATATTGGGCGATAGCTGGACATAGCGGTTGGGTCGAGGTTGGGGAGGAGGTGGGTTGGGATGGGGTCAAGTGCACAGGTTGTGAGGTGTGATTTGGAGAGGAGACAATTAAGCTCCCCTTCGGTTATGTTGGAGAGGGAGGTTATTGGGTTAGGGCATTGGTCTGGTATACAAAGGGGTTGTGGTGGTTGAACAATGAAGACTTGCCTTGTTTGGTCGATCTTATTTTTGAAGTGTGTGGCAAAGTCCTCAGCAGAGATGAGGAAGGTAGGAGGGGGCAGTGGTGGGTGGAGGAGGGAGTTAAAAGTTTTGAATAACTGTTTGGGGTTGTAGGATAGGGAAGATACGAGGGTTGTGAAGTAGGCCTGTTTAGCAGAGGTGAGGGCAGATTTGAAAGAGAGTGTTGCTTGTTTGAATGCAGTGAAGTCGTCTTGCGAATTTGTTTTCTTCCAACGCCGCTCTGTAGTCCTGGACACTTGCTGGAGCTTTTTAGTGGTGTTATTGTGCCAGGGTTGTCTGTTGGTACGTCGTACTCTGCCATGAACGAGAGGGGCGACCGTGTCAATAGCAGATGCGAGAGTGGCTTTGTAGAAAGCAGTGGCACTGTCTGTGTCGTGGAGTGAGGATATGGATGCCAGTGGTAGAATAGAGTCAGAGAGTGTGTGGATGTCTAGGTGTGCAAGGTTTCTGCGGGGGTGCACGTGTTGCTGGAAATGGGTGACAGGAGAGGAGGACAGGGATGAGAAAGTGAGTAGATGGTGGTCGGATACAGGGAGCGGGGAGGTTGTGAAGTTAGATAGAGAAGAGGCGGGTGAAGACCAGGTCTAATGTATGTCCGTCTGTGTGGGTGGCTGAGGAGGACCACTGAGTAAGTCTGTTTGTAATGACTATCTAAAATATGAGTTTCACTTTTTGTATTGAAGAGCTGAAATAAAATAACTTTTTGATGATATTCTAATTTTGTGAGATGCACTGAACATTCTTTGATTATTTTTTTTTGTCTTACCATGAGATGCAAGATAGGACTCCATAGAATGACACAATGACCCAGCAGAAGAACTGGCTTTGACACCAGTGACTTGTCACTAAGGTCTATTCCTTAAAGATAATTCCTAAATAACCTCAGAACTTTCTGATCGCATGTCCTGACTAAGATGAGTGAACTTGTTCGGAAAACGTTCGCCAATCTCAAATTTGACACGAATGTAGCACATTCCGATTCGTGTTCGCACACCCGAGCATTTTTGCAAAAAAATCGGCAAAATTTGGCTAAAGTTCATTACATGATCACTTCTCCACTAATGCTTTAGTTAGGACATTGGCTAGGATAGTGGTGCTGTATGATGAGCTGGGGGAGTGGCAGTCTGTTTTTTTTCTTAACTTAATGTGTGGAGATTCCAGCAGCCAATCATGGCGCAAAAATCATCCACAATGTCAACACAAGGTTGTGTCATTGGGCGCCGAAGTCACATGTCTCTCTCCATATAAAGACGAACATATTGTTTTGGGCCATTTGTCGTGTAACAGTGAAAGATCTGCTCTGCTGCTATTGATAGTCAATAGTTAGTAGTGGTTGATTGTCGTCAGCAGTTCAGATACATAGGATCCTGGTGCTGTGCAATCGACTTCAGCAGATCAATCAGTTTTGCTACTTGTGTGGTCCAGAGACACAAGGGCACATTTCAGCATATAATTTTTTTGTGCGGCTAATATTGTGCTCGAATCAGGAGTCCACATTTGAGAATCTAAATTGATTGTTCTAACAGCGTGCTCCAGAAAGAAAGGCACATTTCAGCATCTAATAATTTTGTGCTCATATTATTGCTTTGTCCAGGAGCCCAAATTTGAGAATATAAATTCCTTGTTTTAATAGCATCTTCCAGAAAGCACGCCACATTTCTGCAGAAAAATATTTTGTGCTGGTAATATATTTGGCTAGGCAAGAGTCCACATTTGAAAATATAAATTATTTGTGCTAATACCGTGTTCCTGAAACAAGGCCATATTTCCACAGAAAAATGTTTTGTGCTAGTAATATATTTGGCCACGCACGAGTCCACATTTGAAAATGCAAATTGTTTGAGCTAATAGTATTGTCAGAACTCGAACCCAGCAGCTCTTGTGCACCAGCTCTTCTCTCTGAGCTATTCAGGTAACTGGACAGTTCCTTGCTAAACCAGATACCTCAACCCTGTGATCTCCTGATTAGACATCCTACTTGGCACTACACTTCCTTGAGAGATTATTGAGCTCCCAACCTGTACTCTAGCTTCTTCCCACCTGCTGCTTATCCTTAAGATTCTACTGCTACTCCATGTACTGACTTCTGGCTATATCTTGACTATGTTACCTGCTTATCCTCCCAACAATACTGCTGCTCTGTGTACTGACCTCTGGCTATAACTTGATGACACTTTCTGCCAGTAATACCCCTAGTGGTTGCAAAATTACTACTCAGGTCAGTCCATAACAGAATAATCTCACACACAAAATGGAGTCTGCTGCAGCTCAACTGAGGCAACAACTTGCTGAACTTCAGAATTTTGGTGCCACGTACCTAGGAAAATGTTCTAAGTTGCAAACACAAGTGTTGAGTCAGCAAAAGGAAATTATTGAGTTACAGTGGCAACTTCTGGATTTGCATAACTCAGGCTCGGAATCAAACACACACATGCCGCTGCCCACAAAGTTCAGTGGGGATCATTATCATTATTGTAGATTCCTTAATCAATGTCGTATCTATTTCCAGATGCATCCTTTTCCGTTTACCAGTGATAGGAAAAAGGTCCTTTTCATCATTAATCTCCTGACTGATGAAGCTGTTGCATGGGCTTCACCTTATGTGGAAAATAATTCTGACCTCCTGAATGACTTTGTTTTCTTCATCACAGCTATGGATCAAGTATTTGATGACCCAAATCGTTGTGCTACAGCTGAAACCAAGTTGCATAACCTTCGTCAAGTGCAGCACTCTTTAGCTGAATATACCTCTGAATTCTGCTGCTGGGTGGCAGACATCACATGGAATTTAGCTGCCCAGAGGAGTCAATTTCGACGAGGATTATCAGAGCTAATTGAGGATGAACTTGCAAGAGTCGAAACCCCTGATAATTTACTGTACAGGACTTTATTCAATAATGCATCCAAATTGATCAGAGACTCACTGAACGAAGAAAGGAAATACTGTGAGTATTTGGAAACATCCTTAACTACTTCTTTACTCGATCAGCCTTAAAACACCAACAGGAAATGGAAAGTGTGCCTAAAGCTATGCAAATTGATGTAATCCATAAACCTCATTCTCTAGTAGAGAAGGAGAGGTCACGTACAGAAAATGTATGCCTCTATTGTGGGGGCACTGGACATTTTGCCATCAACTGTCCTAATAAAAGGACCATAGCTTTCACAAAGGCCTAAACTGAAAGTGATTTAGATCTTTTTGAATGGCCAGATCTGATTATGCAGACCATCTCATCTGTAATGCAGGATTAAGGCAAAGACCAATCACCATCGTCTCATTTTGTTATTCCCATACAGGTCATAATTGTGAGGCAAAAAATACAATGCTCTGCCATGTTAGATTCTGGAGCAGGAGGAAATTTTATTGAATTACAATTCACACTTGATAATAACATAGCAAGTAGAACTAAATCCATGCCAATCGATATGGAAACTATGATGGATCACCTTTATCTTCTGGACCTGTTACTCACGAAACAATTGAACTTGAAATCTGTATTGAACCAAATCATGATTAAGCTGTCAGTTTCCATCTGATTTCCTCTCCAAAATTTCCAGTTATTCTAGAAATTTCCTGGTTTTTAATCTATAACCCATCTACTACCTGGACATCGAGGACTATTACCTTTCCCTCTGAGTACTATAAGAACAATTGCCATTCTAATTTATCTGTTCTCAAACAAATTCAAGTATTCGAGATGTCTCAGCAGAATTATGATAAACTACCACTTCAGTGCCAGCAATTCAGTGAGGTCTGCAGTAAGAAGAAAGCCGATCGACTGCCTCCTCAACGTTCTTACGACTGTCCCATTGAAATGATTCCTGGAACATCCATCTGTTTGGGCGAATTTACAATCTTTCTGAACCGGAATTGAAAGTACTAATGGAATACCTACATGAAAATTTAGAGACAAGCTTAATTTAACCTTCTTCTTCGCCAGCTGGAGCACCCTCGTTTTTTGGAGAAAAGAAGGACTCAACCCTGTGGCCATGTATTGATTACAGGGAAATAAATAAGTTTACCATTAAAAATCGCTACCCATTGCCCTTAATTCCTAAGTTGCTTCAGAGACTGTATTCTGCCAAGATTTTTACAAAACTCAATCTAAGATGGGCTTATAATCTCATCTGAATTTGCCCGGAAGATGAGTGGAAAACCACCTTTAGAACTAGATATGGACATTTTGAATACCTAGTTATGCCTTGCGGCCTTAGCTATTCATTAATGATGTTTTTTGAGATTTCTTGGATCTATTTGTTGTTCTTTATCTCAATTACATTCTTATATTTTCAGATACCTTGGAGGAGCATTGCAGGCATGTCCAGTTAGTCCTGAAATGTCTGCAGGAGAATCAGCTCTATATCAAACTCAAAAAATTTGAATTTGAACAAACCATGACTCAATTTTTGGGATATATCATCTCCCCAGAAGGTATGAGCATGGATCCCAGTAAAATCAGACCAGTAGTTGACTATCCTACCACAATAAATCTAAAAGACATTCAGCCCTTTATAGGATTTGTACATTTCTACAGAAGATTCAATAAACACTTTTCAAAAATCATTTTACCCATTACTTCACTCACAAAGTAAACCAAGTGTTTTCCTGGTCCCCAGAGGAACAAGTGGCTTTTTACAAATTAAAGACTCTTTTTACTTCCGCACCATTACTAGTCCATCCAAATCCTGAACTGCCGTTTGTTGTTGAAGTAGACGCCTCAGACTCTGCGGTGGGAGCCGTTTTATCTGAGTGAGTTGGGGACAAGATTCAGCTTCATCCATGTGCATTACTTTCTCACACCAAGTCATCAGCAGAAAATAATTATGACATTGGAAATAAAGAACTTTTAGCTATTAATTCCGAATGGAAACATCTTTTGGAAAGGCAATCATCCGGTGATTGTCTTTACTGACCACAAAAACTTGAAATTCAGCTGTACAGCTAAGTGGTTGTCTGCAAGACAAGCATGTTGGGCCTTTTTTTCCCCAGAAAACCAACAAGAAAGCTTTACACAAGGCCATATCATAATAAACAACATGATCTTTACTAAAGAAGCAATAAGACAATAAAAACAAAAGGTAGATAGTACAGGAAACAGAAGGTGGGTATGCCCAGGCAATAACCCTTAATACAAATATGCAAGCGATATCAACAAAAATGTTTTTATACTATTATACACATACAAAATTCGGCACTGAATGTCATAATGATGATTTTATACATAATAATTCACTTGTTACATGCAGCAAAGGGAACATAGTGAGCAAAATAATAAGTTGTAAAAGCACAAATTGCACAAGTTTCGGCCACCCTGGACTGAGCATTTCATAGCGAAACGTGCGTTGGATGTGGTGGGTCCCCGGGTATATCCTCTAGGTAACTATACCTCTTTATATGTATGTATACTTGATTGGTAATAATACTTTTTTTCTGTTTGGCACTATAATGTAAAACATTACTCTGTGCTTTTCAGCATTTCTATTCCTCCTTGTAACTGGGAGCACATTTTTTCTATATATTGTTATCTATGTGATTTTAGCAACTTGTGCATTGGAATTTCTGACAATGTGTTCAGTTTACGTCAAAGTTTGGGAAAAGCTTCTGCACAGCTTTAGGAGTTACTGTCAATTTGTCTACTGCTTTTCCCCCACAATCCAATGGCCAAACTGAAAGAACTAGCCAAACTCTCGAACAATACCTACACTGTTTTATTTCTTACCTGCAGGATGACTGGGTGGACTATTTACCAACAGTTCTACATCCCAAAGCCCATTTTTTGCAAACTATGGCTTGCATCTGGTATTTATTCCTAATCTTCCATTAAATACTTTGCTAATGCTGTTATTGACAGACTTACAAAGTTGAGAAAAACTCAGGAATAACTAATTGAAATGTTACAAAAGGCCACAAAAGATTACAAAGAAACAGGGGATAAACATCGCAAAAGCCCCTCCTACCCTTCAGTTTGGTGACAAGGTTTGGCTATCTACAAAAAATCTGAAAACCAATGTACCGTCTTCTAAATTTAGTCAAAAATTCATAGGATCTTTTCAAACTTCTGCACAAATTAACCCAGTTGCTTACCATTTAAAACTTTCTATCAGCCTGAAAATACATCCTGTATTCCATGTATCCTTGCTCAAACCATTCAGTGAGAACCCGTTTCCAGGAAGAACTCAGACACCTCCTCCACCAGAAAAAGTCTATGGTGAAGAAGAGTACATTGTGGATAAAATTCTGGACTCTAGAAAATTTAGAGAAAGATTGCAATATTTGTTGCAATGGAGGGGTTACAAACCAGAAGATATCATGGGAGCCGTATGGCAATGTTCAGGAACCCAGGCTTACAAGAGCCTTTCACCAGAGACATCCAGAGAAGCCAGCAGCTGAGATGTCCAGAGGCCATCCTGGAAAGAGGGAGTACTGTCAGGACTCGAACCCAGCAGCTCTTGTGTGCTAGGTGGTAGCTCTTCAACAGACACTAGTACCTGTGTGGTCCCTGATTGTCTCCACCCCAAGTTCCTGATTGAATCAACCCTGTGGTATCCTGCGTGAACACCCTACTTAAACCTGGCACTGCACTTCTTTCCTTGAGAGATTATTGAGCTCCCTGCCTTTAGTTTATCTTCATCTCACCTGCTGCTTATCCTCAAGATTCTACTGCTGCTCCGTGTACTGACCTCTGGCTATATCCTGACTATGTTACATGCTTATCCTTCGAACTATACTGCTGCTCCGTGTACCTGCCGGTTCTGCTATATCCTACCTGCCGGCGCTGCCCCTAGTGGTTGCAATATTACTTCTCAAACTCAGGTCAATCCATAACGAGCATGTTCCTGAAACGAGGTCACATTTCTGCATTAAAATATTGTGTGCTGGTAATATATTTGGCTAGGCAGAAATCCATATTTGAAAATCCAAATTATTTGTGCTAATAGCATGTTCCTGAAACATGTCCACATTTCTGCAAAAAAATATTTTGAGCTGGTAATATATTTGGCCAGGCAATAGTCCATGTTTGAAAATACAAATTGTTTGTGCTAATAGCGTGTTTCTGAAACAAGGCCACATTTCAGTATATCATTATTTTGTGCTCATATTTTTGCTCCATCCAGGAGGCAACATTTGAGAATATAAATTGTTTGTTCAAATACCATTCTCCAGAAATCAGGCCACATTTCAGTATCTTATGATTTTTTGCTCATATTTTTCCTCCGTCCAGGAGACCACGTTTCAGAATCTAAGTTGTTAGTTCTAATAGAGTGCTCCACAAAGCAGGCTACATTTCTGCATAAAAATATTTTATGCTGGTAATATATTTGGCCAGGCAGGAGTCGAAAAAGCAAAGGACTCCAGTGTTGGCCGGAGTAGATTTAGGACCAAATCACCAAATATAAATATAATATACAGCAAAGGTGAAAATAAAATATAACTTTTAATAGTAATTCATAAAACCACAAATTCAGTGAGTCACCCAATAAAAAACATTGAAAATGCTATCAACTCAGTAAATAGTGTATTTACTTAGAAATGTAAGAAACTGAGACAAGCAACTTCACTTAGGATATAGTTAGTCACTTATAATCAAAAGGTGGCAACAATATACCGAGGTGCAACCAAATGGGGGAGTTTACAATAAATCACCCTCCAAAATTCAAAGGCTGTCACCAAGGAAACACATATATAACACACAAGAATTATAAATGTGAAAAATTGCACAATATATGATGAGAGAGAAAAATTGGAACGATCTCACCATTAATATGAAGAGGTAGCGGGAGCTGTTCTGTCTCCGACATCTAATTGTTGTTTTTTCTACTGTTTATGTAGGAGTTTAACAATCTAGTGTTTGGCTCCCTCTAGTGACCAGTGTCATATTCGCACTTATAATGTTTTCTTTCACTTTCAGCAAAATCCTTTTCCCTCCCTTTGCAATGCATGATGGTAGCTTAAGCAATGCATGATGGTAGCTTAGCAATGTATTCTGGGAGCTTTCCCTCCATTTTCTTCCATTTTCCTTCAGCCTGCATCCAGGAAGCAACTCATCTTTTCCTCTCCTCTTGCGATAGCATCACCGGTATGTACTTATGTCTCTCTAGTTAATTCCTGTCCTATATTAGCACTGTCTAATCAGTTCTGCCTCTGGTTAGGTATTAGTCTGCAAATGTTTATTCACAGGGTACTATGTATATGTATTTCCACTATGCCCGTGTTCTGATTGTATGTATATATGTTTGTATTATAGTTTCACCGCGCCAAAATATCAAGTTCAATAAAAGCACAGATTCAATCACAATCTCCTTATTGGACCCTGGTATAGCGGTTTACCTGTCTGTATAACTGCAATGACGTCTGCCTCATTCAGTGAGGACAGAACAGTGAAACAGCGACCATCCAGCTAGTGGGAATTCAGTGAAAAGTCAGTCATCCAGCTTGCAGGAATTAGTGAAACTGCTCCCATCTACCTAGTGAGATTCAAGTCAACGGCTACACAGAGACTTAATACAGCTACAGCAATCTCTGCACAGCCAAGCATTCCCCCAAGACACCATGTCCCACAAATCACACAGGACAAAATCTGCTACTTCCATCTCCTCAAAGACACCATCCATCAGCAGCGCAGTCGCCATTGCCAGCGCAAAAGCTGTAGCCGCCGAAATGCGAGCAAACTTTGCTGAAGAAGAGATGCGACTTAAGTTAGAGAAGGCTGAAATAGAGAGCAGGACGCAGTTAGAGAAAGCACGCGTGGATGCCGAGAAAGCACGAGTGGATGCCGAGAGAGCCGATCAAGAGCGAAGGTCACAGTTAGAGAAGGCACGCATAGATGCCGCCTTAGAGAGTCTAGCAGCACAAAGAGAAGCTGCCGCAGCCCTCGCCGAGGCAGAATCTCTAGAAGCCACACAAAACCCTAAACAGCATAGCCGAAGCAGTACGTCAAGTCTGGAGTTTCCACTGCAAGATTCACCACAACGCACATCTCAGTATGTTAATGGACTTCATGATCCAAACTATAACCCTGAACCGGCATCGGAACAAGAACATGATGTCTCCAGTGAAGCGAGCGAGAGTCATCATGAGGCTCAGCTCCAAGACAGATACAAACACGAAAACGTGGAGCAAAATAACTCTACTAATGACTACCTTGCCCATCATCAGGTAACCAACGTGAATCATCTTGCTGACACACCGCACTTCAGACTGAAGCATCACGACACCGGCTGGCGCCACCCAGAGGATACTAACAGGTACGAACGCACCTCACATCACTATCAGGCTGGTCCATCACCAGTATACTCTGCTGACAACCGGTTCACAACAGAATTTGCTAAGTTCTTCACACGACGTGATCTGGTTGCCAAGGGACTCATGAAATTCACTGACCAAGCTGAAGGTTACAGAGCTTGGAAAGCTTCCTTCCAAAATGTCACTAGAGACTTGGGGCTACAACACAGGGAAGAGATAGACCTCCTAGTCAAATACCTGGGGGAAGAGTCAATCAAACACGCAGTAAGGATCAGAGACATTAATATAAACCGCCCTGAGACTGGCCTCAAAGAGATCTGGAAGAGGCTGGATGAGTGTTACGGCTCAGCAGAGGAAATAGAAAGAGCCTTGTTCAAAAGAATATTAATGACTTTCCTAAAGTATCTAACAAAGAGCTCCAGAAACTTAGAGAATTAAGTGACTTGCTAAAGGAAGTCCAAGTTGCCAAATGTGAAGATGATCTACAAGGACTTGCATACCTTGACACAGCAAGAGGTGTTAACCCTATAGTCCAAAAGTTGCCCTACAATCTACAGGAGAGGTGGCTCACACATGGTTCCACATACAAATACAAACACAGTGTTCCATTTCCTCCCTTCTCAGTTTTTGTAGACTTTGTACACCAACAAGCGAGAATCAGAAACGATCCCAGCTTTGACTTTGCATTGTCATATGCCACACCGTCACCAACTGCAAACCCACGCAGAACGTCTGTGGCAGTGCACAAGACTTATGTTTCTTCTCCAGGTTCTAATTACAGGTGTCACGCTGTCTAATGATATGAATACAATGTCAGTAAACTATTTATACAGGAACCACACTCTATACAACATATAGTTTAGCAACATCAGAATGTAAGTATAAAATAGATTTACCTGACACAATCTCTGCAGAACTTAGGGTTAATCTTGAGGACTAGATGTGCAGAAACAATATAGTTGAACTCAGGGTTAATCTTGAGGACTTGATGAGCTGTAACAGGAAAGAGGAGGACCGGGGTCTAACCTGACCCTGCACTGGGGTCCTAACTAATCCCTTACCTTGGAGGTACTGATAATGGTTCAGAGGTCCAAGTCTCCAGCCTAACCCTGTCTCCTGTCAGACCCTGAACCCTGTAATCAGTCCTAAGAAGGATCCTGATTACCACCAAAGGGATATGGGCTGATCTCAGCTAAATACACAGATTAGACATATAAGACAGACAGGATAGCACTCACTTGCATACACACTCAAACACCGAAGGAACATAAATGGTCTGGGGAATAAACTCTAAGCAAGTTGAGCTTAAAACAGCTAAGGAGCTCTCAACTTAAGTCTATACAGATTCATTCCTATCTGTGGTCTGCATGAAGGATTTCACTGGCAACTCCCAAAGCAGACAACCAGGAATTTAAAGGAAACCAATCAACAAATAATCAATTGCAGCCGGGAGAAACTGCACCCAGTCCCAGCACCGAGCACAGACAGAATTAACTCCCTAGCTGCCAAACACAAAGAAACAGCAACTCAGCTGTGAGAAGTCAAAATGTGCAACTGCGACGATCTTCGTGGTAATGCACACATGACAACAGGTCTGCTGGCTGCTCCCAATCAAAGACAAAGGTGCAGGACCCTGACAAGCAGTGCCCGATCCATCAGAAGCCTCACCCTCTCCTGAAATGCAGAGTCTTCAGAGGAAAATCTATGCCAGATCACAGAAGCTTCCTGAAAGAGAACGGTAACTGCTACAAGTGCTGCTCATCCACAACTCATCTCGCCAAGGATTGCAAGGTTAGTGTAAAATGCACAGAATGTGGCACCACAGATCATAACACTGCCCTACATCCTGGCCCAGCTCCATGGAGTACACAAAAACACGCCAGCTGACAGTGAGCATGGCGGGAGGAAAGGAACACTGATGCAGCTACGCCAGAGATCACTTCACAATGTACTGAAGTCTGTAAAGGGACAATAGACAGCAGATCCTGTTCAAAAATATGCCTTGTCAGAGTGTATCCAAAAGGCCATAGAGACAAAGCTGTAAAACTGTATGCTATCTTGGATGATCAAAGTAATCGATCCATGGCTAGATCAACATTCTTTGACCTATTCAACATCAAAGGGCCAAGCATCCCCTACTCATTAAAGATGTGTGCAGGTACTGTGACAACAGCAGGTAGGAAAGCTACTGACTACCAAGCTGAGTCCTTAGACGGACAATTCTGCCTACCACTACCTACGATCATCGAGTGTAATCAGATCCCAGACAACAGATTTGAAATACCTACGCCAGATGTGGCAATCCATCACGCTCACTTAAAACGCATAGTACACCTCATACCGGAACTCGACCATCAGGCCCAGATAATTCTGCTGTTGGGGAGAGACATCCTGCAGGTTCATAAAGTGAGACGTCATATTAATGGACTCCACAATGCTCCCTATGCCCAAAAGCTAGACCTAGGATGGGTCATAATAGGAAACGTATGCTTGGGATGCATGCACACCCCATCTTCTGTGATAAGCATGCTGACAAATACATTGGAGAAAGGACACCCATCTCTGTTTCAACCTTGTAACAATGAATTCCATGTCAGAGAGCTACCACATAGCATCCAACTGCCCAATCATCTAATAGACTTTACTCATGACAGCAGTATAGTGTCAGGAAGCTATGAGGATCAGTTAGGGTGCACAGTCTTCCAGAGAACTAAGCAAGACAACCAAGTGGCAATGTCAGTAGAGGATAAGTTGTTCTTAGAGGTAATGGACAAGGGACTTGTTAAAGATGAGACCAACAGCTGGGTCGCACCTCTTCCCTTCAGAACTCACAGACCACGTCTACCGAACAACAGAAATCAGGCATTAAAGCATTTCTCCTCTCTCATACATAATCTGCAAAGGAAGCCAGAGATGAAAGATCACTTTTTCTTTTTCATGTTAAAGATCTTTGAGAATTGTCATGCAGAGCTAGCTCCCACTCTCAAAGACTCTGAAGAATGCTGGTTCCTACCCATGTTTGGAGTATACCACCCTAAGAAACCAGGCCAAATTAGAGTGGTGTTTGACTCCAGTGCTAAGTTTGATGATATCTCCCTGAATGATGTTCTACTGACAGGACCACACCTCAATAACAAACTGCTGGGAGTACTTATGTGTTTCCGTAAGGATTCCATTGCCTTCATCGCTGACATCCAGCAAATGTTCCATTGTTTCCTTGTGAGAGAGAGAGACAGGAACTTCCTAAGATTCTTCTGGTACAGAGACAATGATCCTGCTAAAGAAGTCACAGAGTATCGCATGAGAGTGCACATCGTTGGCAACAGTCCTTCACCTTCAGTCGCCATTTATGGACTCAAAAGGTCGGCTCAAGGAGAAACAGAATATGGACCAGATGTCAGACAATTCATAGAAAAAGACTTTTATGTTGACGACTGTCTGAAAGCCATGCCTTCAAATGAGACTGCCATCAGTCTACTCAGGAGAGCACAAGAGATGCTTGCTTGCTCGAACCTCAGGCTTCACAAAATAGCCTCAAACAGCCAGGAACTCATGGAAGCATTCCCTTCACAAGACTTATGTAACAGTCTCAGAGACTTGGACTTGGGGTCAGAACCCACACCCATGCAACGCAGCCTCGGGCTTCTCTGGAATCTACAGTCAGACACTTTCACCTTCCAGATCAGCCAAGAAGAAAAGCCTTTCACACTTAGAGGTGTCCTATCCACCATCAACAGTCTGTATGATCCCTTGGGTTTCACAGCTCCTGTCACTATACAAGGCAAGGCCTTACTAAGGCACTTAACCAAGGAAACATCTGACTGGGATGCACCTTTGCCACCTGATAAGAGAATACAGTGGGAAGGATGGAAGAACTCTTTAGCAGCCCTCTCCAACCTGAATGTGCCAAGACCATACACCCCTGTGCCGTCTACAGAAATACAAAGCCAAAAACTGTACGTGTTTGCAGATGCTTCTATCAAAGCAATTGCTGCTGTCGCCTATCTCAAAACTGTAGACTCCAAATGTCAGAGCCACATTGGATTCGTTATGGGGAAAGCCAAACTTGATCCACAGTCAGAGCACACTATACCCAGGTTAGAGCTTTGTGCTGCAGTCTTAGCTGTTGAAATAGCAGAGTTCATCGCATCCGAGATGGATATCGACTTGACACAGGCCAAGTTCTACTCAGACAGCAAAGTAGTCCTTGGATATATCCACAATGAAACTAGGCGATTCTATGTTTATGTCAACAACAGAGTGCTACGAATTAGGAGATCAGTTCATCCAAAACAGTGGCATTACATACCCACTGACCAAAATCCTGCAGATCACGCAACTAGAGCAGTTGACGCAAGTAGACTAGGAAACACAACATGGCTCTCAGGACCAAAATTACTGTACACTGAGGAACATTTCCCAGACACCTTTGAACTAGTAGGAGAGGACTCAGATGCTGAAATCCGCCCTCAGGTGTCTACACTTCATACAACGACCTCTGCTATCCAGCTTGGATCTCACAGATTTGACAAATTTTCAAGTTGAAAGTCACTTATTCGAGCTATTACCTGCCTGACTCATATAGCTCACTCATTCAGGACCATCAGAGCTTGTGACACAGAAAAATGTAAAAGTTGGATTCTTTGTAAAAATACCTATGCTACCTCAGACATGGAATTCTCCAGAAACCACATCATCTTCACTGTTCAAAGAGAAACCTACCCTGTAGAAATCCAATGTCTCATTAACAAAGCTCCAATACCGGAGAGCAGCGTATTGAGGAAACTCGACCCATTCATCGACAACAATGGCCTGCCGAGAGTAGGATGGCCAAAGGGAATGAACCTAAGACAGGGGTCTCAAACTCGCGGCCCGCGGGCCAACTGCGGCCCTCCGGACAATAGTTTGCGGTCCTCACCTCATGGGCCCTTGGGACAATACTTTTCGGCCCTCACCTCGGCCGGGATCACACATGCGAGAAACACAGCCGAGTCTCGCATGTGAAATCCCAGTCACACGTAGTACCGCTCATTAAGGTCATGAATATGGACGCCACTCCACTCTCATAGGCGTGGCACCCATATTCATGAGCTTAATGAGCGGTACCACAGAAAGAAGATGTCAGCGCTCCGGGCGCTGGACCATCGGAGCTGCAGCAGGAGGAGGTGAGGTGAGTATGTGCGGCGGGCGGCGGCAGGGAGCAATCCCAGCAGCTCCGCAGCCTGCAAGACAAAATAAGCAGGAGCGGAGCTGCAAGGATCCTTCCTGCCTGGCCCCCGCTTCCTGTCTCTGACACAGAGAGCAGCGCCGCTAAATGATGACGTCTGTGTCAGAGCGAGGAAGCGCGGGCACCAGTGATGCTGCGGACAGGTGAGAGGTGGTGTGTGTGTGTGTGTGTGTGTGTGTAGGTGGAGGAGAGTGATGGGGAAAAAGCAGTGATGGGGAAAAGCAATGGGGAAAAACAATGATGGGAGTGATGAGGAAAAGCAATGATGAGAGTGATGGGGAAAAGCAATGATGGGAGTGATGGGGAAAAGCAATGATGGTAGTGATGGGGAAAAGCAATGGGGAAAAACAATGATGGGAGTGATGGGGAAAAGCAATGATGGGAGTGATGGGGAAAAGCAATGATAGTAGTGATGGGGAAAAGCAATGGGGAAAAGAAATGAGGAAAAACGATGGGAGTGATGGGGGAAAAGCAATGATGGGAGTGATGGGGAAAAGCAATGATGGGAGTGATGGGGAAAAGCAATGATGGGAGTGATGGGGAAAAGCAATGATGGGAGTGATGGGGAAAAGCAATGATGGGAAAAAGCAATGATGGGAGTGATGGGGAAAAAGCAGTGATGGGGAAAAGCAGTGATGGGGAAAAAGAAATGATGGGAGTGATGGTGAAAAGCAATGATGGGAGTGATGGTGAAAAGAAATGATGGGAGTGATGGGGAAAAGCAATTATGGGAGTGATGTGGGAAAAGCAATGATGGGAAAAAGCAATGATGGGAGTGATGGGGAAAAGCAACGATGGGGTGATGGGGAAAAAGCAATGGGGGAGAATGAGCGCTGGGGAGAATGACTTCTTGCTGTTAACCAGTTAATGTTTTCTTGTCCACCACACTGCAGTGTCAAAAGAGGAAGACAGCGAGACAGTGTCACGCGGTCTTATGATATGTGTACGATGTCAGTAAACTATTCTTAAAAGAACAACACTCTATACAACATATAGATTAGCAACATCAGCATGTAAATATAGAATGGATTTACCTGACACGATATCCGTTGAACTCAGGGTTAATCTTGAGGACTTGATACACTGTCACAGGAAAGAGGAGGACCGGGGGTCTAACCTGACCCTAAACTGGGGTCCTAACTAATCCCTCACCTTGGAGGTACTAATAATGGTTCAGAGGTCCAAGTCTCCAGCCTAACCCTGTCTCCTATCAGTCCCTGAACCCTGTAATCAGTCCTAAGAAGGATACTGATTACCACCAAAGGGATATGGGCTGATCTCTGCTAAATACACAGATTAGACATATAAGACAGACTGGAGAAAACACAGACTTGCATACACACTCAAACACAGAAGGAACATAAATGATCTGGGATATTAAACTCTAAGCAAGGTGAGCTTAAAACAACTAAGGAGCTCTTTAACTTAAGTCTATACAGATACAATCCTATCTGTGGTCTGCATGAAGAATTTCACTGGCAACTCCCAACACAGACAACCAGAGATTTAAAGGAAACCAATCAACAAATAATTAATTGCAGCCGGGAGAAACTGCACCCAGTCACAGAACTGAGCACAGACAGAATTAACTCCCTAACTGCCAAACACAAAGAAACAGCAACTCAGCTGTGAGAAGTCAGAATGTGCAACCGCGACGATCTTCGTGGCGATGCACACATGACAGTACCCCCCCTTCTACGAGGGCCTCCGGACCCTCAGGGCCAGGTTTGCCCGGGTGAGTTCTGTGGAAGGTCCGCACCAAACGATCTGCGTTAATGTCAGACGCAGGAACCCACGTCCTCTCCTCTGGACCATACCCCTTCCAATGCACCAAGTACTGAAGGGACCGGCGATTCAGACGTGAGTCAATGATCTTTGACACTTGAAACTCCAAGTTACCATTGACCACCACTGGAGGAGGAGGTAGAGGTGATGGTATGACTGGTGCCACGTACCTCTTAAGTAATGACTTGTGGAACACATTGTGGATTTTAAACGTAGGAGGGAGGTCCAGACGAAATGCCACAGGATTAATTATGGAACTGATCCTGTACGGCCCGATGAATCTGGGACCCAGCTTCCAGGAGGGAACTTTAAGTTTTATATTCCTGGTAGACAACCATACCAGATCGTTCACATTAAGATCTGGACCAGAAACTCTCCTCCTATCAGCCATACGTTTATAACGGTTCCCCATAGCACTCAGATTATTCAATACACCTATCCACACTGAAGCAAGTGACGACGAGAAACGCTCCTCCTCAGGAACCCCAGAAGGGCCCCCCCCATTGAAAGTACAAAACTGGGGATGAAAACCATATGCCCCAAAAAACGGGGACTTACCAGTGGACTCACTCCGCCTGTTGTTAAGAGCGAACTCTGCCAGAGGCAAGAAAGAAGACCAGTCCTCCTGGTTCTCTGAGACAAAACACCGAAGATAAGTCTCTAGGCTTTGATTCAGACGCTCTGTCTGACCATTGGTCTGCGGATGAAAAGCCGAGGAAAATGACAATTGCATCCCCCGACGTAAACAAAATGCCCTCCAAAACTTGGACACAAACTGAGACCCCCTATCTGACACCACATCAGAAGGCAACCCATGAAGTCTCACAATCTCCCCAATGAACACCTGCGCCAGAGTTTTAGCATTAGGGAGGGCAGGAAGAGCAATGAAATGTGCCATCTTACTGAACCTGTCAACAACCACCAGTATGACAGTCTTCCCTGACGACTGAGGAAGGTCCGTGATGAAGTCCATAGACAAATGAGTCCATGGACGCTCCGGAAGTTTCAAGGGTAAGAGGGTCCCAGACGGACGGGTATGAGGGGTCTTAGAGCGAGCACAAACCCCACAGGACGCGACAAAAGTTAAAACATCTTTATTAACGTTAGGCCACCAAAACGGCGAGAAAGGAGATCTAAAGTAGCCTTACTCCCTGGATGTCCTGCTAAAGCAGAATTATGATGTGCCTCAATAACCTTTTGTCTCAACTGATTTGGGACAAACAGTCTCCCTGGAGGTCCTGCAGGGGCGTCCCCCTGAACCTCTAATACCTCCTCCTCAAGCTCAGAACATACAGCCGACACTACTACCCCCTCCTGAAGGATAGGAATCGGGTCATCCATTTTCCCGGCCCCTGGGAAACTGCGAGACAAGGCATCCGCCTTAACATTCTTAGATCCAGGGCGATAAGTGACAACAAAATTAAACCTGGTAAAAAACAACGACCATCGAGCTTGTCTGGAATTCAGACGCTTAGCAGATTCCAAATACAGCAGGTTCTTGTGATCAGTAATGACGGTGACCGGGTGGACTGCCCCCTCCAAAAAGTGACGCCATTCTTCAAAAGCCAACTTAATGGCCAAAAGTTCCCTATTGCCGATATCATAATTCCTTTCGGCGGACGACAATTTTTTAGAAAAGAAAGCGCACGGATGCCATTTACCAGGGGACGGACCCTGGGACAATATTGCACCCACCCCTACGTCAGACGCGTCCACCTCCACAACGAACGGCTGTGATGCATCTGGTTGGATGAGAACGGGTGCCGAAGCAAAACATTTTTTTAAAGAGGAAAAAGCTTGGCAAGCTTTGTCCGACCATTTAGAAAAATCCGTCCCTTTTCTCGTCATGTCAGTGAGAGGTTTGACAACAGATGAGAAATTACAAATAAATTTCCGGTAGTAGTTAGCAAACCCCAGAAAACGCTGCAGAGCCTTAGATCCTCTGGCTGATCCCATTCAAGCACTGCTCTCACCTTTTCAGGGTCCATACGGAAACCGGAGGCTGACACCAAGAAACCCAAAAACTGAAGTTCCTGTACGGCGAATACACACTTTTCCAGTTTGGCGTATAGTTTATTGTCTCGCAAGATCTGCAACACCTGTCTCACATGCTCCTGGTGAGACACAAGATCTGGTGAGTAAATTAAAATGTCATCCAAATATACGACCACAAACAGCCCCACCAGATGACGAAAAATGTCATTAACAAAATGTTGGAATACTGCTGGTGCAGTAGTCAGACCAAAAGGCATGACAAGGTTCTCATAATGTCCCTCCGGCGTGTTAAACGCCGTTTTCCACTCATCCCCCTCTTTTATCCTAATCAGATTATACGCCCCCCTGAGATCCAATTTAGAGAACCATTTAGCGCCAACAATTTGATTGAAGAGATCAGGAATCAGAGGGAGTGGATACGGATCTCGAACAGTAATCCGATTAAGTTCGCGGAAATCCAAGCAAGGGCGTAGGCCTCCATCTTTTTTCTTCACAAAGAAGAACCCCGCGGCCACTGGGGAAGATGAAGGTCTAATATGCCCTTTGGCCAGACTTTCCGAAATATAATCTTTCATAGCCTGCCTCTCAGGACCAGAAAGGTTATATAACCTAGCTTTAGGTAACTTAGCATCAGGAAGTAAATTAATAGAGCAGTCATACACGCGATGAGGAGGCAACTCCTGACACCCCTCCTCAGAGAACACATCCCCAAAGTCCTCCAAAAAAGGAGGCAAAGTACTAGGTACGACCGCACTGATGACTGTGTTCATGCAGTTACTTTTGCAAAACTCACCCCATTGGCTTATCTCTCTGGACTGCCAATTAATCACAGGGTTATGTTTAACCAACCAAGGAAGTCCCAACACAATAGGAGTAGGTAGACCCTCCAACACATAACAAGATAATAGTTCCCTATGTATTGCCCCTACCCGAAGGTCAATGTTATGAACCTCATGAACAAAGCTACCTTGGCCGAGAGGCCTGGCGTCAATGGAGAATATAGGGATCGGTTTGACCAATACACTCAGATGCATACCTTGAGCCTGAGCAAACTGAGCGTCAACCAGATTAGCCCCGGACCCACTATCAAGAAGAACAGAAAATCTCTCCACTCTCGTACCAACCACCACCTCCACTGGTACAAGGAACTGAGAAGAACTAGCGGACGAAATACATACTCCCAGGTTGTCGTCCACCACACAACCTGGGATTAACAGTTTTCCGGCGACTTATTGCTCAACAAGGCACGGGATGGACATCCCCCAACAAAATGTCCCTCTTTCCCGCAGAAGAAACACCTTCTAGTCCTGCGGCGTACCGCCAATCCCCTCCTACGAAATGATGTCCCTCCCAACTGCATAGGCTCCTCCGAACAGACAAGGGGAACCTCAACATAAGGGACTTTAGTAGTAGGTGGAGTAACAACAGGGGGCGGAGTTACCTCGCACCTCTCCCGGAGCCGTCTATCAGTACGGATAGCTAGGGCCATAGCAGCCTCCAGTGATGGAGGAGAATCATACTGAGCCAAAACGTCCTTTAATTTGTCAGAAAGCCCATGACAAAACTGGCTCCTAAGAGCTGGGTCATTCCACTGAGTATCTGTGGCCCATCTACGGAACTCAGAAGCAAATTCCTACTCTCTGCTCTTCACTCCCTGATGATCGAGGCCGAAGCCGAAAATACAATTTACATGCTTCCCGGAATGTGAAAAATTTGTCTCGCCCACCAGTGAACCTGTCCGGGAGAGCTACTTTAGGTTCAAATCTGGTTTGCTCCAGGGGAGACAAAACTTTGGACTTAATGTCCGTCAGCTCCATGGATAATCCCTGCAACTGCAGAGCCAGCTGGGCTACTGGATCCATGGCAACTGGGGATAATTTTATAGGCCAGTGAAAATGTCACGCGGTCTTATGATATGTGTACGATGTCAGTAAACTATTCTTAAAAGAACAACACTCTATACAACATATAGATTAGCAACATCAGCATGTAAATATAGAATAGATTTACCTGACACGATATCCGTTGAACTCAGGGTTAATCTTGAGGACTTGATACACTGTCACAGGAAAGAGGAGGACCGGGGTCTAACCTGACCCTAAACTGGGGTCCTAACTAATCCCTCACCTTGGAGGTACTGATAATGGTTCAGAGGTCCAAGTCTCCAGCCTAACCCTGTCTCCTATCAGTCCCTGAACCCTGTAATCAGTCCTAAGAAGGATACTGATTACCACCAAAGGGATATGGGCTGATCTCTGCTAAATACACAGATTAGACATATAAGACAGACTGGAGAAAACACAGACTTGCATACACACTCAAACACAGAAGGAACATAAATGATCTGGGATATTAAACTCTAAGCAAGGTGAGCTTAAAACAACTAAGGAGCTCTTTAACTTAAGTCTATACAGATACAATCCTATCTGTGGTCTGCATGAAGAATTTCACTGGCAACTCCCAACACAGACAACCAGAGATTTAAAGGAAACCAATCAACAAATAATTAATTGCAGCCGGGAGAAACTGCACCCAGTCCCAGAACTGAGCACAGACAGAATTAACTCCCTAACTGCCAAACACAAACAAACAGCAACTCAGCTGTGAGAAGTCAGAATGTGCAACCGCGACGATCTTCGTGGCGATGCACACATGACAGACAGGCAGCAACATCACATCAGAGAGCTCTTGACCTCGAAACAGAAAATCCTCAGATCCTGGTATTGAAACCTAATATTAAGAATAATATTTATTCATTAATATTGCACTATTAACTCCACAGCACTTTACATACATCATCAACACTGTCCCCATTGGGACATTTGATAACATTGGAATGTTTTTGTAAAAGCTTTTCTTGTGGAAAACCTGATGCGGCCCAGCCTCACCCAGATTCTACCTCCAGTGGCCCCGGGTAAATTGAGTTTGAGACCCCTGACCTAAGACATTCTTCAGACCAGTATCTGAACTGTTCTTATTGTTGCCTTCGGAAGAAAGGGATAGTGACATCCGTTGATGCCAGACGGGGAGTGTTCTGTCTCCGATATCTAATTGTTGTTTTTCTACTGTTTATGTAGGAGTTTAACAATCTAGTTTTGGCTCCCTCTAGTGACCAGTGTCA
The DNA here is from genome assembly GCA_033576555.1 of Oophaga sylvatica. NCBI lineage: Eukaryota > Metazoa > Chordata > Amphibia > Anura > Dendrobatidae > Oophaga > Oophaga sylvatica. Next base: position 94,813,880 of record JARQOD010000002.1, on the reverse strand, counting down.
TATTCACACTTATAATGTTTTCTTTCACTTTCAGCAAAATCCTTTTCCCTCCCTTTGCAATGCATGATGGTAGCTTAAGCAATGCATGATGGTAGCTTAGCAATGTATTCTGGGAGCTTTACCTCCATTTTCTTCCATTTTCCTTCAGCACAGCCTGCATCCAGGAAGCAGCTCATCTTTTCCTCTCCTCTTGCGATAGCATCGCCGGTATGTACTTACGTTCTCTCTAGTTAATTCCTGTCCTATATTAGCACGGTCTAATCAGTTCTGCCTCTGGTTAGGTATTAGTCTGCAAATGTTTATTCACAGTGTATTATGTATATGTATTTCCACTATGCCCGTGTACTGATTGTATGTATATTATGTTTGTATTATAGTTTCACCGCGCCAATATATCAAGTTCAATAAAAGCACAGAATTCAATCACAATCTCCTTATTGGACCCCGGTATAGCAGTTTAGCTGTCTGTATAACTGCAATGACGTCTGCCTCATTCAGTAAAGACAGAACAGGAGCCTTTACAGGAATCACATAGAAAACCATGGATCCCTGATGTATCCAGTGGGAAGACAATCCCCTGTCATTCCCTATGGGGCTATCAACAGACTATCCCCCAAGCTCCCGCCCTAACAAGGGCAGTGCACAACTAGCCCTATAATAGAATTTGCCCTGCACTTTCCCTATATGGGTGTCCCGACGCGTTTCCTTCAAGCATATTCATCAGGGGACTGGCTTATAGTAAAGTGCTATAGTGCTAAACTGGATAGACATAAGGCCCTTCTGCTCTCAATACTGTCTGCAGAGAGCAAAATGGCCAAAGGGGCATTTAAATAAAGTATGATGTATTGCATAATTTCCTGAAGTATTGTCCAATACAGTCGCTATGTTTACCTAAAAAAAATGTATGGTCTGATCACTTCCGTCAGGTGGAGAAATTGCCACATGGAAAAAATCATCTGAGTTACCAGTTTCAGTTACTGGAGCGCACACCAGGGGAAGCCACCATCAGTGGAACGCAAACCAAAAGACACATGACAGAACGTCACGCTTCTTGAGTACAAACCCCTTCCGGAATGGCCGCTTACTTCCGAAACCTGGACCGCATGATGCTGCACGCAGCGAGGCCAAGAGAAAGCCAGGGGGCGTGTCCCATCACCGCATCATCAGAAAGGAGGCGTGTCCAAGCGTCATATCAGCAGAGCGGTCAGGAGGAGGCCAGAAGGCGCATACCAGGACCCCGTCAACAAAGAGGAAGGCTTGTCAGAACGCCGCATGAAAGAGGTGTACGCCCCTACTAGGAATAGGGCAATCAGCAACACAAGAATGGCATTCACTAAAGCACCACATACAAAATAAAAGGGCGCAATGAACAAACACTGGAAAGTGTTTATGTCACAACGATGGTATAGCATCATATAAAAGTGTATAAGAGCACCAGCAAATGACAGTTTACACAGTCCACTAGGGGTGCTAAATCTACATCTACAATAAGGAGAGCACTCACACAGCGCACAGTAGAGCCCGCAATATCGAGACACAATAAAGTGCGGTGTATGAATAAGTGCCAATGGGCACATGTACCAGCAAGATATCATAACGCAATGTAAAATTAACAAAGGTACTGTAGGGAAGGGGAAGAAAAAGCATGCATATCCACAATGAAAGAGGAATATGCAATGCTGTATAAGGATAATAAACAACGACAATTGGAGCAGTAGGAGTCATGGGAAATATATGCAAATCCTAATGTAGGGTGACATCATAGGTTATTGGCATAAATATTCAAAAAAGTGGGTCAGAAAAGGGGCAGGCGAAAACCAAAAAGGAATCAAATGAAACAACCATAATTGATCTGGTCATTTAGGCCCTTAGGTGTCCAAGTAAAAGATCCACTTGGCCTCCCTCTGCAATAATAGTTTATCCCAGTTGCCCCCCCCTTAGGGGTTTGAGTACTCTATCAATAGCCATAAATTTTATGGAATTGATTTTGCCATTCTGGAGACTATGGATATGTCTGGAAATGGGAGTGTCCCTCTTATGTGTGACATAACCAACGTGGTCACCAATTCTCCTTTTAAATTCATGAATTGTTTTCCCCACACATTCCAGTCCGCAAGTACAGGTGGCTTTGTAGATAACCCCCTTAGTACTACAGTTCATGAAGAGTTTAATGGGGTAATTCTTGCCTGTCATATTACTAACAAACGTATTGCCAGTGTCTACATGTTGGCAGGCAACATTGTGTCCACATTTGTAACAACCAGTCACATCGCTATGGAGCCATGTTCTGGTAACTGGAGCAGAGAAGTGACTATGAACAAGTCTGTCATTTAGAGACCGTGCTTTTTTATAAGTGATCAACGGATCCTTACTAAGGTAGGACGAAATGTCACCGTCCATTTGAGTCGTCCGCCAGGGCCGTGGGGTACTCGGCACCGAGCCCGTTGATTTCTATGGAGAATGTCACGGGTAGCAGAGCTCGGTCCATTGCCCTGGGCGCTCACTGAAAATGGGGGATATTTACAGGTGAATTGTACATTGATATGGGGATTCGTGACGCCACTTGTGGTATCTGGTCAGGATGACCAGCGCTGCTATGCAGATCCACTGAAGGGTTAATATTGTGCATTTAGATGTTAAGCCTTCCACAAGTAAGGCTGATTCCTCCAGGGCAGATAGATGTATAGGAATGCAGGACAGACGGGGACCCGGCAGTCAGGGGCAATAAGGGAGACACACACATAAGTCACTTTGGTACCTTTACTGAAGATGTTGCAGGCGCTTCCCGGAGCACTGTAGGGTGAAGGGTGCACATCCAGATTCCTCCACTGAGTAGGTGTGTGGCCTCCTGTTCTCTGCCTTTTTGTAATGAAGTCTTGGCCTGCGTGTAGCTGGGCCTAACTTAGTCTCCGTCTTGTACCTGGCTGACCTTGTGGTTGGACCTCTTCTTGAAGTACACAGTCTCTATTTGCCGTGCACGGCTAGACTCCGTCCTCCTGATCCTGCTACGTATCAGCTCTGTGGTACTCCTGGGACTTGTAGTCCTCCAGGAACTCCGGTGTTCTCCTAATGGGTCGTGGAGATCCCTATAGGCTCGGACCCCGGTGTCCGGTGAATACTTGCTGAGGTAAGTTATAAAGGCTTTTCTACCTCATTAACTTTCCACTCGCCTTCGGCCTACCCGGATCCTCACACGATCACACACTGGCAGTTGGCGGTTTGCCTCTTCACCGCTCTTTAAGCGTCGGCACGCTTCTCACTGAGCTGCACTCGTAGATTCAGCTCTGACTAGGCTGGAGTGATTGCTGTTTCACTCTTTACTAGACTCCACTTGCTTGTGAACTGAATAGCTCTGCAGCCTCTCAATCTCAGCTCTGCACTTCACCTTCCTGCAGACTGACTGACTGAGCCCTCTAAGATGGCTGCACTGAACTAACTAGATGTTTCCTGTGTAACTGTCTTTTATATGTCTAAAACAGCTCTCTCTGGTGGTCTTTGGGATAAGTGAACGTGTGTGCATGTGTATAATGACCTCTAGTGGGATATTCTTTCAGTGCACCCTTCTGGGAGATATGGATTCAGTCGCAGCTGGGCTCCACACATTTGCTAGATGGACCAATGCTTTTTAATAATGTTTCTCACTTGTACAGAGCCATTGTCAAACATGGTGATAAATCTAAGGGCATTATTTTCCGACTCATTTTTCTTAACAGTATTCAACAGTTCAGAACGGACACACGACTTAGCTTCCTGATATGCTTTAGTTAAGATGTTACGGGGTAGCCCCTGTCCAAGAACCTGTCCCTCAAGTCCTTGGCCTGAGATTCAAAGGCCAAATTATTGGAACAATTCCTTCGGACTCTGAGATATTGCCCTTTGGGGATACCCCTCTTCAGATGTTGGGGGTGGTGGCTACTCCAATGCAATAAAGCATTAGTGGATGTGGGTTTCCTATATAGTAACATAGTAACATAGTTATTAAGGTTGAAGGAAGACTTTAAGTCCATCTAGTTCAACCCATATCCTATCCTAACCTGCCCTAACATGTTGATCCAGAGGAAGGCAAAAAAAACCCCAAGTGGCAAACAGTAAGCTTCACATTGGGGAAAAAAATTCATTCCCGACTCCACATACGGCAATCAGACAAGCTCCCTGGATCAACGCAGTATCTAGGAAACTAGTGAATATAGCCTGTAATATTATACTTTTCAAGAAAGGCATCCAGTCCCTTCTTAACTTTTAGTAAGGAATCACTCATTACAACATTAGACGGCAGAGAGTTCCATAGTCTCACTGCTCTGCTCTATGTGGAGGTCACCAACTCACCGTTCTCACCTTTCTTTAAGAATGTCAAGAAACGGCAATGTTGTTTCATCGATCACCGATGTAAAAAACAGACCAATGTGGTTATGATTAAGATTAGCCACAAAATTGTTGAAATCTTCAACAGAACCCTTCCAAACAATAAAAATATTGTCTATGTATCGTGTCCATATCTCAAAGACACAACACAGAGAATTCAGCATCTTCAAGATCACCACAAACCATGGTCTCCTCCCACCAGCCAAGGAGGAGATTTGCATAGGCCAGGGCACAAGAACTGCCCATTGCGGTCCCCCTCAGCTGGTGGTAGACCACATGGTTAAATGTGAAAAAATTGTGTGTCAAACAAAACCGAAGAAACCTCAGTACAAAATGGTTGTGTTCTTGATACTGACATCCCCTCATATTCAGAAAGTGTCTCACTGCTTCTAGGCCAAAGTCATGTGGAATAGATGAGTATAGTGCTTCCACATCTATACTCGCCGGAAGTGATTCCGGACTTACAGTGAGGCAGTCATGACGGCGTAGGAGATCAGGAGTGTCACGTACAAAAGACTGTAAGGAGGACACGAATGGAGACAAAATCAGATCCAAATAAATGCCGGCATTGTGGCATAAACTGCCTACACCCGATACTATTGGCCGGCCCTTAAGTGGGTGAATCCCCTTATGAACCTTGGGCAGGCAATAAAAGGTGGCAGTAACAGGGTGGCTCGGAAATATAAAATCAAATTCTGTTTTAGTAATGATCCTCTTTTCCAGTGCCTCAGAAAGAATTTGTTGTAATTCCTCACGATAAATGTTGGTCGGATTATATGCCAAGACATCATAAGTATCCCTATCACTTAGGATAGAATCACACATTTGTTGATACTGGTCGACTTTTTCCACCTGATTTTACGAAGAAATAGATTCAGATACTTAACGGTCCTGAAGACATCAAAATCAGTATTAGGGACAAAAGAAAGGCCCTTACTCAGAACCCACATTTCACAATTATTAATAACCCTCTCAGACAAATTAATAATTTGAATTCCATTGGTTATTCGAGGGCTAGAAGGTGTAACTCCACTTATTTCTTTGCTTGTGGTAGCCGGTTTCTGAGGGTATAAACTTGGTCTAAAAATTGTCCACTAGGAGTATTATCAGGTCTATCTGAAGTGTTGCGTGTGCCCCGACCTCTCCCCCGACCTCTATTCCTACCTCTTGATGACCGATTTCTATTTTCTGATTCAGAAAAATCGGTGTCAGTAGTAGATGAAAGTTCAGACTCCCTATCGAGGGGAACAGTACGTGGGGTTAGGACTAAATAAGCTTTATTGTCCTTAAAGTCTTGGACATCACGCAAATACTGTTTGTGTTTCCTCTCTTATTGGAGGTATTGGAAACGTTCAATATGAGTTTGAAGTTTAGCTTCTTTAGTACCAAACTCGGCTTCTGCTGAAAATTTTTTTGTTACTTCAATATGTTCCTTCAATTTATCATTTAATGAGTTAAGGGTAACCTTCTCTTCTTCAAGTAATATTTGCATAAAGCGCAGGGAACTCTCAGTTGCCTCACGTTCCCATTTATGAATGAAGTCTGGAGTCCACATTTGAAAATATAAATTCTTTGTTCTAATACCGTGATCTTGAAACAAGGTCACATTTTTACATTAAAACATTTGGTGCTGGCAAAATTTTTCACCAAGCAGGAGTCCATATTTGAAAATACAAATTGTTTGTGTTAATAGCATGTTCCTGAAACAAGCCACATTTCAGTATATCATAATTTATAGTGCTACTAGTTTGGCTCCAGCCAGGACTCCACATTTCTGAATCTAAATTGTTCATGCGAATAGCATGCTGCAGAAAGCAGGATACATTTCAGTATATAAATCATTTGTGATAATTGTGTGGTCCAGCCAGCAGGCTATATTTCAGCATGGGACATGGCCTGGCACAGAGCTTGGACTATCATTTCTAGCTTAAGCTTTGATCAGTAACAGGTGGGATGAATGACAGCTGTAGGCCTAGTGGTCTGTGAGCCCTGCCAAATTTAGGCACCACACATGGAGAAGACCCAACTTGGAGTCCAAACATTTCCAAAAATTAGGGACAGACACCAATAAAGTGGCATCAATCTATTTTATTTATTTTACTCACGTACATAGTGCCATTAATTCCACAGCACTTTACATACATTATTAATTTCCTCAGAGTAGAAATAGTGTAATGGGGCTATGCCACCCCTTCCACTACAGGTAGACCACCAGAAGCAGACCAAACTTCGAGTCTCCACATTTCATGAAATTGTTTGTAAAATCAGCAGCAGTAGCAACAACAGGCACAGAAGTCATGACAAAGGTGTCACAGACAGCAATAACGCAAGATTGATGCAGCACACTAAAAACAACACCATCACCTAGTCTGCCCAGTCTACGATTGGGGTGCAAAAGCCATTGGAAATCCATGACTTGTTCACCTTCAGGGAACATCCGGATGCGCTTATCCATCAGGATACCACCAGCAGCGCTGAAGACATGTTCTGAGAGAATGCTGGCTGCCAGGCATGACAAAATCTCCAAGGTGTGACAGGCGAGCTCCGATCACTCTTCCATTTTTGAAGGTCAGAATGCAAAAGAGTCCAAACACCCCTTGATGACATTGATATTGAGCTCAAGATACTCCTGCACCATCGTCTCCAGTCGTTCACTACGTGTAAGACTTGTACTCTGCTCTGCTGGTGCACGGGCTGGTCTAAAAAATGTGTGGAACGACTCACCAAAATTGCTTTTTTTTTAATTGATTTTACTCACATATATAACACAATTAATTACCATACTATACAAAATGTCATACTGCTGCCACAGTCGCTGCAGCATGTACAGAGAGGAATTCCACCGTGTTGGCACAGGGCATATCAACCGGTTAACCACCTAACGACCAAGACTATTTCATTATTTGCGTTTTCGTGTTTTGCTCCCCTTCTTCCAAGAGCCATAGCTTTTTTATTTTTCTGTCAATATGGTCATGTGAGGGCTCGTTTTTGCAGGACAAGTTGTACTTTTGAAGGACTCCATTGGTTTTAACATATCATGTCCTAGAAAATAGTAAAACAATTCCAAGTGTGGTTAAATTGCAAAAAAAAGTGCAATTCCACAGTTGTTTTTTTTTTTTACCATGTACACTAAATGCTAAAATTGACCTGCCATTATGATTCTACAGGACATTATGAGTTCATAGACACCAAATATGTCTAGGTTCTTTTTTATCTAAGTGGTGAAAAAAAAAAAAAATTTTGATAAAAAAAACAAAAACAAAAAACAATTGTGCCATTTTCTAATACCCGTAGCGTCTCCATTTTTCATGATCTTGGCTTGGATGAGGGCTTATTTTATGCAAGGTGATGGTTTTAATTAAACTATTTTAGTGCAGATAAAATCTTTTGATCGCCCGTTATTGCATTTTAATGCAATGTTGCGGCAACAAAAAAAACATAATTCTATCATTTTTACTTGTTACGCCGTTTAGCGATCAGGTTAATTCCTTTTTATATTGATAGATCGGGCGATTCTGAATGCAGCAATACCAAATATGTGTATATTTGATTTTTTTATTGTTTTATTTTGAACAGGGCGGCCAAAGGGGGGTGATTTGAACTTTTATATATTTTTTATTTTTTTTATATTTTTAAAACTTTTTTTAAACTTTTTGCATGCTTCAATATTCTACATGGGAGTCTAGAAGCTGCAGCTGTCTGATCTCCTCTGCTACACACAGGCGATGATCAGATCGCCTGTGTGTAGCAGAAATGCTCACTTGCTATGAGCGCCGATCACAATACCAACCTGGCTATGACAATCATAGAGGTCTGCTGGAGACCTCTGGTTGTCATGCTGACCCATTGGTGACCCACGCTCATGTGATAGGGTCACCGATGGGTGGGATTTCTGACCTACAAAAATTAAATGTAGCTGTGATAAATTGACAGCAACATTTAACTAGTTAACAGCGGCTGTTGCAGGCACATGTCAGCTGTACAGATCAGCTGACATGTACCCGGAAAGAGTCCAACGTGAGAGTATTATTATGCCCAACGTTGGAAAGAAGTTAAACAGTTGTCGAAAGACCACTGTAGCGATGCAAGTCTATGACACACGAGGTGTTGATACCAGAAATGAGCACACAGCGACTGTGCTTTCTGGAGCAGGGCATCCAGACTGGGATAGTGGTGTAGAAATTGCTGTACCATCAGGTTGAGGATGTGAGCCATGCAAGGCACGTGTCTGTTCACCACCAGGTTCACACCGTTATCGCATATGGTCTTCCCTGAATCCAGGTTCAGTGGATAAAGCCATTGCTCAAACTTGGCCTGAAAAGCTAGCTACAACTCTTAAACTGTGTTACTGCGATAGCCAAGGCATATTAATTTGAACATTGCCTGATTCCCGCTGTGCAGTACAGAGGTGGGGGTATGTTGGAAAGCATGTCTCATTAAGGAATAGGCTGAGGATTCAGGTGGAGGCCCTACAGCAGAAGCAGTGGAAGAAGTGTTAGATACAGAGGTTTGTCCTGCAAACCTTAGGGATTCCAAGATTTGCTGTCTAGTAACACCTTGGTGTCTAGTGTTTTAGTTCACTATCCCTTGGTGTGTAGTGGTTTAGTTCTCCATCCCTTCGTGCGTAGTGGTTTGATTCGCCAACCCTAAGTGTTTAGTGAAGTAGTTGTGCAACCCCTGTTGTCTGGTAGTTTAGTTCTCCATCTTCTGGTGTATAGTGGTTTAGCTATCCAACCCTAGGTGTTTATTAGTTTATTTCTCCAAACCCTGTTGTCTAGTTGTTTAGTTCTCCATCTTTTGGTGTGCAGTAGTTTAGTTATCCAACCCCTGTTGTTTAGTAGTTTAGTTCTCCATCTTCCGGTGTATAGTGGTTTAATTAATGTTATCCAACCCTAGGTGTTTAGCAGTTTAGTTCTCCAACCCGTTGTCTAGTAGTTTAATTCTCCATCTTATGCTGTGTAGTGGATTAGTTCTCCATCCCCAAACATCCTGCAAGCCTTGTGGATTCCGAGACTTTTGAAGCAGCCGCTTTTTCACCTGCCCCCACAGCCACCAGAGTCACCCAGTGCCCAATTAGTGAAATGTAATGCCCCTAGCCATGCTTGTTCGTCCAGGTGTCAGTGTTGATATTCACCTTGTCAGACATAGATTTTTTTATGAAATGGGTGATTTTGTCTGCGCCATGCTGATGTATCGCAGGCACATCTTTCTTACAGAAGTAATGGTGACTGGTCAACTGGTATTGGGGGACTACGACGGCCATCAGCTTTCGGAAACCATCTGTATGCAGCAGGCGAAAAGGCTGCATTTCCATGTCCAACAGATTGGATTGGCCAACCAATTTGTCAAGGATTTCTTTCAATTATCACAAAGATCACAGGCTGGGAGTCACGCAGAAACATCTGCTGTGATCTTTGGAGCGAACAGCTCTCAGCTGCCCCTTATTGTCAAGACAATTACATGATTGGGCGATGATCAAGTGAGGAGGCCGCAGGCTGTTCCCAATAATTAGTTATCGCAAAACTAACAGTGAGCCTATGGCATATACACCTCTGGATTATAACTCATGGAATATGTGTGTATACTGCTGTACGATCACTGCTAACACCACAATAACCGCATACTACTCGCTACCACCACTAACCCTTTTTTTAAAAAAAATATATAAATACAGGCCATTTGGACATCATTCTTTGTTGAGGTCAACACTATCAGGTTCTTCCATCCCCTCCACCTTATAGTAGCGGTCATAAACCATCCCCCTGGCTCATCTACCCACTTCCTTGACCACTTTTTTGCCTGGATGCCTCACTTCATGTCCTCAGAATTACCCAACCTTATCCTGGGAGACTTCAGCAACTCCATAAACAGCCCCACCTCTCCATCTGCATCCCAGCTTCTATCTCTGACCACTTCTCTCAGCCCCTCACAGCTTTCAACCTCTGAGACACACAAAGACGGTAACCCGCTGTAATGTATGTGGTACAGTTCATATAGCGTCTTGTGCTTGGGTGCGATGAAAATACTTGAGACACAGGTTGATAAAGAAAGTCTTGTATTGCTTCATACAAATTGGCAAAAATAAACACACAGGTTGCAAACACAGAAGCAGGAGACACAGCAGGCCAGAGTAATCTAAGCTCAGCAATAACTCTCCACAACAGATTCAGATCTTCTTCTCTGTTACCGCAAGTCCATGCAAACGTGAGGCTCTCAAGAGCAGAGTTCAGAGTCCACAAGTGCTTCAGAGTTCCTCAGAAGGAATGGCTGGAATACAAGGTCCAAGGCTTCAGGAGTCAGAACACAGGTTCACTGCAGGCTAGATTCTGAAGCACTGATTACTCAGCTGTGGCTGTTTAAGAAGCAAACGGAGAGAATCAGGGCGGGAACATGCAAGCTGGAAAACTCCATTTTGACTGAGGGCAAGATAGCTGCAGCAAAACAGAAAGCAAAATGGCAGACGAACAAACTGAGTTTCAGAAACAGATACACAGAACCTTACATTACTCCCCCCTTAGGGACAACCTCCGGATGACCTCAGACCAGGCTTGTGTGGGTACCTCTGATGAAACTGACGGAGCAAGCGAGGAGCATTAACGTTATTGACTGGCTCCCATGAGTTGTCCTCCACTGGGTAGCCCTGCCATTTAATCAGATATTGTAACTGATTTCTATACAACCTGGAATCTAAAATCCTTTCCACCACAAATTCTTCCTGACCATCGACTAGCACTGGGTCAGGGCAAGGAGAAGAACGTCCAGGAAACGTATTGGGTGTCGCAGCCTTTAGTAGGGATACATGAAAGACAGGGTGGATTCTCATAGTTCTGGGCAATTGAAGACGACAAGCAACGGCACTTATAATCTTACTGATTTTATAGGGTCCAATGTACTTATGTCCCAACTTAGACGATGGAATCCTTAACTTAAGATTTCTGGTTGACAGCCAGACCAGGTCTCCTACCTTAAAAGCTGGTGCAGGTTTACGAAATTTATCTGCTGCCTTCTTGTACCTTTCCTGAGCCGATTCCAGATTCTCCTTTAGAAGATCCATATTCTTCTGTAAAGTCGTGACTCTTTCAGCCACTGCTGGCAAAGGCGTCTCTATGGGAAATCGTGGTAGAATGTTAGGATGATAACCTAGATTAGAGTAAAAAGGAGACTGTTTAGTGGAGGCACTCTGAGAGTTGTTGTAAGAGAACTCAGCCAATGGAAGTAGATCCACCCAATCATCCTGTAGGTGGCAGATAAAGCAGCGGAGATACTGCTCCAGGGTTTGATTGGTTCGTTCGGTTTGTCCATTAGTCTGGGGATGAAAAGCAGAAGAAAGGTTTACTTTAATGTCCAATGCTGCACAGAAATTTTGCCAAAACCTAGAAGTGAATTGCACCCCTCGATCCGAAATAACCTCATCCGGTACTCCATGTAAACGAAACACATCTTTAATCATCAAATCTGATGTCTGTTTTGCAGTGGGTAAGCCGACACAAGGGATAAAATGAGCTGCCTTTGTTAAACGGTCAACCACCACTAGAATAGTGTTCTTCCTTGAGAGGTTGGTAATTCCACAATGAAGTCCATAGAAATGGATCCCCACGGGCGGGACGGGGTGGGAAGAGGCTGTAACAGACCAGTTGGTGAAGAGCGAGGTGTTTTGCATCTTGCACAAACCTCACACGAAGTGACATAGTCCAAAACATCCTTCCTACAAGTGGGCCACCAAAAGAAACGAGAAAGAAATTCCTGTGTCTTTAGAATTCCTCTATGCCCGGCTATTTTGGAATCGTGAATGAGTTGCAATACTCTCAATCTGACTGTTTCAGGTATATACAGACGTTGTCCCAGAATCCACACACCATTCTTAAAGACAAGACTTACGTCCCTTGGGGGTTGAGCCAAAAAAGAATCCGCATGGTATGCTTCCTTGATGTCTTTAATTAGGTCTTGATGATGAATCACTCCTAGGAATCTAGAGTCAGGAAGAATAGTCTTAGGAGGAGTAATTGGACGTGTCTCTGCTGAGTAAATCCTAGAGAGTGCATCAGCCTTTCCATTGCGCGATCCTGGTCTATAAGAAATAATAAAATTAAATTGGTTTAAGAAAAGATTCCAGCGAGCCTGGCGAGGAGTCAGGCACTTAGCCGACCTGATAAACTCAAGATTACGATGGTCTGTCAGAACGACTATTTGCTGTGCAGCTCCTTGAAGAAGGTGTCTCCATTCTTTGAAGGCGGCAATAATGGCCAACAACTCTCTATTGCCCACATCGTAGTTCTTCTCAGCCGAAGACAACTGCTGGGAAAAGAAGGCACAGGGATGCAAGACATTCTTCTCACCTGTTCTCTGAGAGAGTATAGCTCCACGGCACAGTCTGAAGCATCCACCTCTATTATGAAGGCAAGCTCTGGGTTGGGATGTACTAAGATAGGTGCAGTGGTAAATTTATCTTTTAGACGGGAAAATGCTTCCTGGGCTTGGGGAGTCCAGGAGAACTTAGACTCTTTCCGGGTAAGTTGGGTGATAGGTGACACTACCTCAGAGAAATTCTAATGAAACGTCTATAGAAGTTGGCAAACCCGATGAAGCGCTGTACCTCCTTCACATTTCTAGGACTTGGCCAATCCTTGATGGCTTGGGTTTGCTTCCATCCATACTAATTCCTTGTGTAGACAGTACATACCCCAGAAATTGAATTTCGGTCTTATGGAATTCACACTTTTCAAGTTTGATGTAAAGATGATTTTGTCTTAGACGTTCCAAGACCATTCTCACATGTCCATGATGTTCCTCTGTGGAGTTAGAAAAAATTAGAAATATCATCCAAATAAATTACCACGAATGTATCTAGGAGATCCCTGAAGATGTCATTCACCAAGTGTTGGAAAGTGGCTGGGGCGGTACTCAGACCAAAAGGCATAACTAATATTCAAAGTGTCCATAGCGTGACCTGAATGCAGTCTTCCATTCATCCCCAGGTCTAATACGGACTAAGTTATAGGCCCCACGAAGATCTAGTTTAGAGAAAATTTTGGCATGTCGCACTCTCTCCAATAACTCAGGGATTAAAGGCAATGGATAACGGTTTCTAATAGTAACCTTATTGAGTTCCCTATAGTCTACGCATGGTCTCAGGATCCATCTTTCTTCTTACAAAGAAATGGTGCACCTGCAGGAGATGAAGAGGGGCGTATGAAGCCCTTGGCTAGATTTTCGTCTATGTATCCTTTTAAAGCCTTTAGCTCGGGCCCCGCCAGGGGGTAGATCTTACCAAAAGGTATCTCTGCTCCAGGCAATAATTCAATTGGACAATCATATGGACGGTGAGGGGGAAGCTGGTCAGCGTTCTTCTTGTCACATAAATCCACATAGTCCTGGTATACAGCTGGTAGTTCAGGGACTGACATGGTTCCTTTAGGAACAGAGCAAGCTGAAACTTTTGGACTCATCTGTTTCTCTGGAAAGTGTAATTCCTTGGTCTCCCAGTTAATGGTAGGTTCTGAGCCTGCAGCCATGGTAGCCCTAGAATAATGGGAAAGTGGGAGAAGAGATAAGCATAAAGGACAGTTTCTCTTGATGATCTTTACCCATAAGAACCTTTCAAAGGCTCGTTTCCTGATCCACTGGTCCAGAGGTCAGCAGGAGACCATCCACAGTTTCCATCTGTACTGGAGTAGCCTTCTTCACTGAACGTATCCCTGTTTCAGAGCAAAGGAGACATCCATAAAATTTCCACTTGCACCTGAGTCGATCATAGCAGAGCTAGACACCCAGCTGAGTCAACCCAGAGTTTGATGGAAAGAAGCAATGAGAATTGTTTTTCCTACAACTCAGCTGGGACACCGCTGAGGAAACTTGAAAAATGAGCGTTTACACAGTCATACGTCCTCAGAGGTAACGGAGTTTAAGTCCGAGAAATCAATATCTGTTGCTGCAGATCTCTCTGGAGCCTGAGGCTCGGACCTGACAGATCCCTCTCGCAACACTCACAATGAATGAGTGCTGCAGTAGTCTTACGAGAACGGCTGGGCATTTATAATGAAGTGCCCTGACTTACCACAATAAAACATAGATTTTCCTTAAAACGATGTTCCTTGCGTGCATCACTAACCCGTCGTTGTAAAGAGTCTACCTGCATGGGTTCAGGTTCAGGTTCCCGTGTAATCCTACTCAAAGGTTCCTTAGCTGGGGAGGAAGGTAGGAAAAGGTTAGTACGATTGCTTTCGAACCATCTCTCTTGCCTGCGTTCAGTCAGACGAGCATCAATCGGATGCAGTAGTTAATAAAGTCACCTAACGCAGTGGGAGGGTCGGCACGAGCTAGTTCATCCTTAATAGTGGAGAAACCCTTTCGAAAAATAGATTTTTTGGCGGAACTGTCCCAAGTGGTATCAAGGGCCCATCTCCTGAAATCCAAGGCATATTCAGCTACCGAGTGCTTACCTTGGCGCAAAGTAACATGGCTGCTTCAGCTGTTGCACCTCGATTGGGGTCATCAAACACCTGCCCCATGGCTGAAATAAAGCATCAAGATGATTCAAACATCATCCTCAGTCTCAATCAGAGGGTTTGCCCACATCAAAGCTTGTTGGTAAGCAACATAATTATAGTAAGCACTTTAGATCGTTCAGTAGGAAATTGTGAAGCATGTGCAGAAAAAAAAAGATTGCATTGATTAATAAATCCCCTGAATTTCTCACGTTCACCGCCAAAACGAAAAGGGGGCAACTTGGGAATCCCAGAACTCGGGGCTACCGCAGGAGCCTGGACTCGCTCCTCTAGAACCTCAATCCTGGCTCGCAAATCCTGGGCAGTCTGTCCAAACACTTGTAAATTGTGATTAGTGAGGTCCTGTAGGTTTGTAAAACGGGTTTTTATAGTCTGTAAATCTGCAAGGATATTATCAGTCACTCCGCAAAGTTCCTTTATGCGGGCTTCCATCTTCCAGATCTTTTAAGACAGGAGTACTGGAAGGAGAAGAGAAAAAGAGGGAAAAAAAAAAAACAATAGTGTTTACCTGTGGTAACACTGCAGAGAAAAAAAAAATTAAGGGAACTGCTCACCTGGAATGGTTGTGAGAAGTCACAACCACTATCATCACAGAAAGTACAACCGAACATCTGATATCCACAGTTACAGCAGACACAGCTTTCCCAGACCCAGCAGACACTAACGTTTGGCTTCAGAATCTTGTAATGTATGGAGTACAGTTCATATAGCGTCTTGTGCTTGGGTGCGATGAAAACACATGAGTCACAGGTTTGATATAGAAGATCTTGTATTACTTCATACAAGTGGCAAAAATAGTCACACAGTTTGCAGATACAAAAGCAGGAGACACAGCAGGCCAGAGTAACTTAAGCTCAGCAATCACTCTCCACAACAGGTTCAGGATCTCTTCTCTGTTACCGTAATTCATGCAAACGTGGATTTATCAAATAGCAGGGTTCCAGAGTCCATGAGTGTTCCAAAGTTCCTTAGTAGGAAATAGCTGGAGAACAAAGTCCAAGGCTTCCAGGAGTCAGTCACAGGTTCACTGCAGGCTTGATTCTGAAGCATGATTGCTCAGCTGTGGCTGCTTAAGAAGCAAGAGGGAGAGAATCAGGGCGGGAACATGAAAGCTGGAAACTCCATATTGACTGAGGGCAAGATAGCTGCAGCAAGACAGAAAGTAAAATGGCTGACGGAAAAACTGAGTTTCAAGAAACATGTACAAAGAACCTTACACTGAGTCTCTATCCAGACTCCATCTCTTTCTCTGCAGCCTCCCCTCACTGGAAGCTGCTCAATACACGTCCTACTCCTTCCTCTTCCTCCTCAGGACTTCTCCTCCTGCCTACTGCTTCCTCAAGCTTCACTCCTCCTTGCTACTGCTACTTCACCCACCCATACACCCCTTTGTTATGTTACGGTAGCTGAGGAGTGCAGGTAAAAAAGGAAATACACCAGAGCAGTTGGAATCCACGAGACCGCAGCACCCTGACCAACCACCACAACTAGAGGCAGCCGCGGAGCGCCCCTACGATGGTCCTAGACGCCTCGTCACAGCCTGAGAAACTAACTACACCTAAAGATAGAAATAGGAAAGCTATCTGCCCCGGAGCAGAACCCCAAAGATAATAGAAAGCCCCCAAACATGTAATGGCGGTTAGACAAGAGGAAATACTGACACAGAAAGAAAATAGTATGAGCAAACGCTGGGGCCCAAACTATCTAAATAGAAAAGGACAGGAAGGGTACTTACTGCAATCCCAGAAAACCCTGAAAAACACCAACTCTACTAATTTCAAAATCAACTGAGATCACACGACCTCTACCACCTAAATTAGTTCTCTGGTGTAACAAAAACAGCAGCCACTGAAAAAACTGCAAAAAGCAAAAGTACAAAACACAGTGGCTGGACTAAACTGAGAGGGCAAAAGCCCCCGGAGGGGACCCAGAAGGCCCCCACAGAAGTGCAGGACAAAATGCAAAAATATAGCAAAAACACAAAATAAGAAATTGTCTTATCTGATAGCAGGAGATGCAGACACGACACAGCAGGCTACAAGGGAAACTGGAAAGAAGGATTCAGACCAGAACAATTGATCACCGGCAACCCTGATGGGAAAATGATTCCCTTAAATAAGACCAATCAGTAACACCTGATTCCCAATCCTCACTAGTACCGCTTGTAACCACCAGAGGGAGCCTCTGCTCAGAACTCATCTCAAACCCATTCACAACAGTACCCCCCCTTGAGGAGGGGTCACCGAACCCTCATTTGAGCAACAAGGTCGGTCAGGATGAGTTCTATGATACGCACGGATAAGTCTCCTAGCATGGATGTCCGAAGCAAACACCCAAGAATTATCTTCCTGACCATAACCTCTCCATTTAACCAAATACTGGAGTCTTCGTCTAGAAAAACGAGAATCCAATATTTTCTCAACCACATACTCCAGATTGCCCTCAACCAAAACAGGGTCAGGAGGCACAGCAGCAGGAACCACTGGCTCAACAAACCTCTTCAACAAGGACTTGTGGAACACGTTATGGATCTTAAATGTCCCTGGAAGAAGCAAACGAAAAGAAACAGGATTAATAATCTCCATGATCTTATAAGGTCCAATGAACCTAGGCTTAAATTTAGGAGATGCTACTCTCATAGGAATATTCTTTGAGGACAACCAGACCAAGTCCCCCACTTTAAACCGAGGACCATCAGTCCTATGCCGGTTAGCAAACCGCTGGGCCTTCTCCTGAGAGAGGGACAACCTCTCCACTACCTGGTCCCAAATCTGCTGCATACGCTCAACAACAGAGTCAACACCTGGACAGACAGAAGCCTCCGTCTGTCCTGAAGAAAATCGAGGGTGAAACCCAGAATTACAGAAAAACGGAGACATCAAAGTGGCAGAGCTAGCCCTATTATTAAGAGCAAACTCAGCCAAAGGCAAAAAAGAGACCCAGTCATCCTGATCAGCAGACACAAAGCATCTTAGATAAGTCTCCAATGTCTGGTTTGTTCTCTCAGTTTGACCATTGGTCTGAGGATGAAATGCCGAGGAGAAAGACAATTGAACACCCAGTTTAGAACAAAAAGTCCTCCAAAATCTGGAAACAAACTGGACTCCTCTGTCAGACACAATGTTCTCAGGAATGCCGTGTAAACGAACCACGTGCTGAAGGAACAACGGCACCAATTCAGAGGAGGAAGGCAACTTAGGTAATGGCACAAGATGTATCATTTTGGAAAACCTATCACAAATTACCCAGATGGTGGTCATTCTCTGAGAAACAGGAAGATCGGAAATGAAATCCATAGAGATATGGGTCCATGGTCTCTTGGGCACAGGCAATGGCATCAACAAACCACTAGAGCGAGAGCAAGGCTTGGAGCGAGAGCAAGTCCCGCAGGACTGCACAAATTCCCTGACATCGCGAGACAAGGTAGGCCACCAAAAGGACCGACTAACCAAGTCTCTGGTACCAAAAATTCCGGGATGCCCAGCCAATGCGGAACAATGAATCTCAGACATCACACTCTTTTTCCATTGGTCCGGGACAAACAATTTTCCAACAGGGCAGCGCTCGGGCCTATCCTCCTGACACCCCTCCAGAGCAAGTCTCAAATTAGGCGAGATGGCGGAAAGAACTACACCCTCCTTCAAAATAACAGAGGGATCAGATAGCTCAGGAGAGTCCGCAAGGAAACTCCTCGAGAGGGCATCCGCCTTAACATTCTTAGTGCCAGGAAGAAAGGAAACCACAAAATTAAAACGTGTGAAAAACAAGGCCCACCTGGCCTGTCTAGGATTGAGTCGCTTGGCAGATTCCAGATAGACCAGATTCTTATGGTCCGTAAGGACCACCACCTGATGTTTGGCTCCCTCCAGCCAATGTCTCCACTCTTCAAAAGCCCACTTCATGGCCAATAACTCCCGATTACCCACGTCATAATTACGTTCAGTAGGAGAAAATTTTCGAGAGAAAAAGGCACAAGGGTTACTTTTAGAGGTCTCTGGATCTTTTTGGGACAAAACGGCACCTGCCCCAATTTCAGAGGCATCAACCTCCACCTGAAATGGCAGAGAAACATCAGGCTGCCGTAGAACAGGAGCAGAAGTGAATCTCTGCTTAAGTTCCTGAAACGCAGAGACTGCCTCAGGAGGCCAATTCACCACATCAGAACCCTTTCTGGTCAAATCAGTTAATGGTTTAACAATAACCGAGAAATTACCAATAAATTTACGATAAAAATTGGCAAAACCCAAAAATCTCTGAAGAGCCTTTAATGAAGTAGGTTGGACCCAATCACAGATGGCCTGAACCTTGACCGGGTCCATTTCAATAACAGATGGGGACAAAATGAATCCCAGAAATGAGATCTTCTGTACGCCAAAAAGACACTTTGATCCCTTCACATACAGAGCATTCTCTCTCAAAATCTGGAATACAGTTCGAACATGTTTCACATGAGAGTCCCAGTCATTAGAAAAAATCAAGATATCATCCAAATAAACAATCAGAAACTTGTCCACAAAATCCCTGAAAATGTCATTCATGAAGGACTGGAAGACGGAAGGAGCATTAGTGAGCCCAAAGGGCATCACAAGGTACTCAAAATGCCCTTCAGGGGTGTTAAATGCCGTCTTCCATTCATCCCCGTGCTTAATGCGAATAAGGTTATACCCCCCCTGAGGTCAAGCTTGGTAAACCAAGTAGCGTTTTTCACCCTGGAAAACAGGTCAGAAATCAAGGGTAACGGGTATTGATATTTCACAGTAATATTGTTCAAGAGACGATAATCAATACACGGCCTTAATGAACCATCTTTTTTGGCCACAAAGAAAAAACCGGCACCTAAGGGTGAAGAGGATGGTCTGATATGACCCTTCTCCAATGATTCCTTGATATAAGACCGCATAGCGTCATGTTCAGGTACAGACAAGTTAAAAAGGCGACCCTTAGGGAATTTACTACCTGGCACTAATTCAATAGCGCAGTCATAGCTCCTATGGGGAGGTAAGGATGCAGATTTACTTTCGCTAAACACATCAGAAAAATCAAACAAAAAGTCAGGAACATCCTCAGCCTGGGGGAGGCAGAAAAAACAGGAGTGTTGGTATTAACACATTGGCAGCCCCAACTGGTTACAGACACAGATTTCCAATCCAAAACAGGATTATGAGACTGTAACCAAGGGAAACCCAGCACGATAATGTCATGCAGATTATATAGAACCAAAAATTTGCAGCACTCCTGGTGATCAGGTTCAACCCTCATTATCACCTGAGTAGAAAACTGGGGTTTATTCTCAGCCAAAGGGGTAGAATCGATCCCCAGTAGGGGAATAGACTTCTGTAGGGGTATCAAGGGAAATCCACAACGTTTAGCAAAATCATAATCCATCAGGTTAATAGCTGCTCCAGAATCAACGAAAGCCTGAGCAGAAAATGAGGACAGAGAGCATATCAGAGTGACAGTTAATAAAAACTTAGTCTGAACACTACCCAAGACAACTGAGCGTGCAAAACGTCTTCCCCGCTTAGGGCAGACTGAAATAGCATGAGAGGCATCACCACAGTAGAAACATAACCCATTGCGCTTTCGAAACTCATGACGCTGTGCCCCAGACACCACTCCATCACACTGCATGGGCTCAGCAGCTGGCTCACAAGGCAACACCACTCCACGCATACTTCTCCGCTCACGCAAACGTCTGTCAATTTGAATCGCTAATGACATAGAATCATTGAGACCAGAGGGGACAGGGAATCCCACCATAACATCCTTTACATTATCCGACAGACCCTTCCGGAAAAGGGCCGCCAAAGCGTCGTCATTCCATTTGGTCAGGACTGCCCACCTACGGAATCTCTGACAGTATAACTCAGCGTCATCAAGCCCCTGATTTAATGCCAACAAGGCTTTTTCAGCTTGATCAGTGATATTAGGCTCATCGTACAATAACCCCAAAGCTTGAAAAAATACATCAACATCACTCAAAACAGGATCCCCAGGTGTCAGGGAAAAAGCCCAATCCTGAGGATCGCTGCGCAGGAGAGAGATGACAATTTGAACCTGCTGCGCTGCGTTTCCTGAGGACTTAGATTTTAAGGCAAGAAACAATTTACAATTATTTTTGAAATTCTGAAACTTAGCTCGATCCCCTAAAAACAAATCTGGCATGGGGATCCTAGGTTCCACAACAGGCAACCTAGCAAGATATGCAGCAATACTCTGAACCTCAGTGGCAAGCTGATCCACACGGCCAGACAACTGTGCAAACTCCATTGGGAGAAAAGATCCTCCCCAGCACCCAGAGATACAGAGGGAAAAAAAAAAAAAAAATGCAACAAACAGAAAAATATCTCTGACAACTTTTCTTCCTTCAAAATATTTTTTTTTCCCTTCTGTGAGTACCATACAATTTTTAAGGCCGGTGATACTGTTATGTTACGGTAGCTGAGGAGTGCAGGTAAAAAAGGAAATACACCAGAGCAGTTGGAATCCACGAGACCGCAGCACCCTGACCAACCACCACAACTAGAGGCAGCCGCGGAGCGCCCCTACGATGGTCCTAGACGCCTCGTCACAGCCTGAGAAACTAACTACACCTAAAGATAGAAATAGGAAAGCTATCTGCCCCGGAGCAGAACCCCAAAGATAATAGAAAGCCCCCAAACATGTAATGGCGGTTAGACAAGAGGAAATACTGACACAGAAAGAAAATAGTATGAGCAAACGTGGGGCCCAAACTATCTAAATAGAAAAGGACAGGAAGGGTACTTACTGCAATCCCAGAAAACCCTGAAAAACACCAACTCTACTAATTTCAAAATCAACTGAGATCACACGACCTCTACCACCTAAATTAGTTCTCTGGTGTAACAAAAACAGCAGCCACTGAAAAAACTGCAAAAAGCAAAAGTACAAAACACAGTGGCTGGACTAAACTGAGAGGGCAAAAGCCCCCGGAGGGGACCCAGAAGGCCCCCACAGAAGTGCAGGACAAAATGCAAAAATATAGCAAAAACACAAAATAAGAAATTGTCTTATCTGATAGCAGGAGATGCAGACACGACACAGCAGGCTACAAGGGAAACTGGAAAGAAGGATTCAGACCAGAACAATTGATCACCGGCAACCCTGATGGAAAATGATTCCCTTAAATAAGACCAATCAGTAACACCTGATTCCCAATCCTCACTAGTACCGCTTGTAACCACCAGAGGGAGCCTCTGCTCAGAACTCATCTCAAACCCATTCACAACACCCCTTCCTATCTCAGCCTGGGATGAGACCATCCTCCCATAGGGTCCGTCCAGGGTGCCCTGCGGTTCTAATGTGTGTTGGGTGCAGGTGTTAGAGTCCCTGGTGGTGCTCCCTCCTTACCTGGGGATGGATTATCACACCTCTGGGTGAGGTGCAATACCTCTGTGGCGACTGAACCCTCAGGGGCGCCACACAATCACATTCTTTAATCACAGTCCTTTTTTATATAGCCCATTCTTTACTTCTTTGAACATAATTTGCCATCAAACTCCACTGCACCCGAAAGCAGTGCAAATATTGGCTGGTGACTAGTGTTGAGCATTCCGATACTGCAAATATCGGGTATCGGCCGATATTAGCTGTATCGGAATTCCGATTCCGAGTTCCGATATTTTCGTCTTATCGGATACCGGAATCGGGATTGTCACTGTCACTGTCAGTGTCCGTCTGTCGGGTCTGTCAGGAGTCAGCGGCACTTACCTGGCAGAAGATCTCCGGCGGTCACGGGCTGGACTGCTTCATGGCCGCAATCTTCTTTCCCCGGCGGTCACATGCAGTTTCTCGCGATAACTGCAGTGACTGCTGGGTAATCCCGGCCGTAAAGCAGTCAGTCCGATGACGTCACCGCCGGAGAAGCAGGTAATCAGCTGTGCTGCGCCGGGATGACAGGCTCTGCCTGTCATTGCGATGTAGCAGAGCTGGATCGTCGTGGGACTATCGTTATGGACTGCGTCGGACAGGTGGTATACTGTTGGTTTGTTTTTTTTCTTTTTTTACAGGAGATCGATGGCGTCGCAGGAATGAGAGAGTAATAAAAGAAATGAAAACTGTGTTGTCTCTTTTATTTCATTAAAATACTTTTTTCTTGCTTTGTCTTTTTTTTACACATTTAATAACTTTGGGATTAATAATGGATCGGTGTCTTATTGACGCCTCTCCATTATTAACCGGGCTTATTGTCACCGTGCAATCAACGGTGACAATAACCCCTTATTACCCCGCTTGCCACCGCTACAGGGCAAGTGGGAAGAGCCGGGTAAAGTGCCACAATTGGCACATCTTTTGATGCGCCAAATGTGGGGCTGCTGTAGCCTGGTATTATCAGGCTGTTGAGGGCCAAAATCCATGGGCCTTGACAGTCTTTTAATACCAGGCCGCAGCAGTCTGCATTTTACTTGGCTGGTTAACAAAAATAGGGGGGATCCCCACGCCGTTTTTTTTTCGAGGGGATCCCCTATTTTTGTTAACCAGCCAAGCTAAGCAGACTGCTGTGGCCTGGTATTATCAGGCTTGCAAGGTCCATGGATATTGGATCCTTACCAGCCTGAAAAACCAGGCCTCAGCGGTCTGCTTCATCTGGCTGGTTAACAAAAATAGGGGGGACCCCACGCTAATTTTTTTCGAGGGGATCCCCTATTTTTGTTAATCAGCCAAGATATGCAGACTGCTGTGGCCTGGTATTATCAGGCTGGCAAGGTCCATGGATCTTGGCTCCTTAACAGCCTGAAAATCCAGGCCTCAGCGGTCTGCTTCATCTGGCTGGTTAACAAAAATAGGGGGGACCCCACGCCAATTTTTTTCGAGGGGATCCCCTATTTTTGTTAATCAGCCAAGATATGCAGACTGCTGTGGCCTGGTATTATCAGGCTGGCAAGGTCCATGGATCTTGGCTCCTTAACAGCCTGAAAATCCAGGCCTCAGCGGTCTGCTTCATCTGGCTGGTTAACAAAAATAGGGGGGACCCCACGCCATTTTTTTTTCGAAGGGAACCCCTATTTTTGTTAATCAGTTCCCTCTGACGTCACTGATTGTGTCCCTGGCTGACCTGAAGTGAAAGTGGAAAGCAATCAATTAAGCTTTCCACTTAAGGGCCCGTCTCACATAGCGATATCGCTACCGAGATCGCTGCTGAGTCACTAGTTTTGTGACGCAGCAGCGAGCTCACCAGCGATATCGCTGTGTGTGACATTCAGCGACGATCAGCCCCCCTGCTGGGTATCGCTGATCGTCGCTGAAATGTCAGGACCTTTGATCGCTGGTTTCCCGCCTGTCACACGCAGCGATGCGTGCCTGTCAGAGGGAAACCAGCGATCAAAAAAAGGTCCTGACATTTCTGCGACGATCAGCGATACCCGGCAGGGGGGCTGATCGTCGCTGAATGTCACACACAGCGATATCGCTGGTGAGCTCGCTGCTGCGTCACAAAACTAGTGACTCAGCAGCGATCTCGGTAGCGATATCGCTATGTGAGACGGGCCCTTAAGCGATGTTACCCGCAGTGTCGCTGTCCCAGATCGCTGCCTGAGCTGCCTGTTTGGCAGCTCAGCAGCGATCATGTAGCGATACACCAGCGATCCTGACAAGTGCATATCGTTGTCGGGATCGCTGGTGTATCGTTATGTGACACCCAGCCTTTACTCTCCTGTCAGGCAGGAGAGGAACTCATTCATTTGGGGTTTACTGTGAGGCTGCAGCATTAGCTGCGGTCCCTGCAGTAAACATTAACCCTTTCTGAAGGATTACACCGTGGGACCTGACTGTGCATGGGATAGGTAAGAATAATTTTGCTTTTTTATTTATTTTTATTACAGGAAATGGTTTTTTGCAGTAAAATAAAAGATGGTCAAAAACATGTGTCTTTATTTCATTAAAATGATTTTTAATTAAAGTGTGTGTGTTTTATTTTTATTTCATGCAATAGGATTAATAATTGATAGTTGTCTAATTGACAGCTCTCAATTATTAACCTGGCTTAAGGTCACCTTTCAATAGCAAGGTGGCTTTAACCCCATATTAACCCATTCGCCACCGCTACAGGGCAATGGGAATAGACGGGCAAAGTGCCAGAAAGGCGAATCTAATTATAGATTTGTCTTTCCTGGGGTGTCTGGGGGCAGATGTTAGTAGCCGGGGGGGGCAAAAATAATGGTCCCTCTCTGGGCTATTATTATCTGCCCCCACTCACTGGCTTTGTCTGTCTGGTTGCGAAAATAGGGCGGGAGCCCACGCATTTTTTTTCAGCAATTTTACACCTCATATATATATATACATGTCATTGAATTTGTGACACATATATATATATATTTATATTTGTAGTTCATACACTTCTACATAGTATAATAGCCGCTAATTCAATTGCCGGCTTTTGTGAAAATGCAGAACCCGACATGAAATGACACTTGGTGTACATAGGGTTAACCATGTCTTTTCATGTCCTTTGCTATCTAATTTGCACAAACAATTAAATCAGACTATGTGTGCAAAATTTCACACCTGTAGGGTTAATTAAAGGTGTAAATTCGTAGCAAAAAAGTCCGGTTTTTTTACAACGAATTTACACCTTTAATTTAACCCCTAGAGGTGTGAAATTTTGCACACATAGTCTGATTTAATTGTTTGTGCAAATTAGATAGCAAAGGACATGAAAAGAAATGTTTAACCCTATGTACACCAAGTGTCATTTCATGTCGGGTGACCCACATGAAATGACACTTGGTGTACATAGGGTTAACCATGTCTTCATGTCCTTTGCTATCTAATTGCACAAACAATTAATCAGACTATTGTGCAAAATTTCACACCTCTAGGGTTAATTAAAGTGTAAATTCGTAGCAAAAAAGTCGTTTTTTTACAACGAATTTACACCTTTAATTAACCCCTACAGGTGTGAAATTTTGCACACATAGTCTGATTTAATTGTTTGTGCAAATTAGATAGCAAAGGACATGAAAAGAAATGTTTAACCCTATGTACACCAAGTGTCATTTCATGTCGGGTGCTTCTGTCTTTTCACTGAAGCCGGCTTTACCCGGCAATTGAATCAAAGGATATTTTACTATGTAGAAGTGTATAAACTATACATATATGTATATATATATGTCACAATGACATGTATATATTATATATGTATTCTATGTGTGTATATTTAGTGTTTACAAGGAAAGAATGGGGTTTTTTTAGTTGCGATATTTTGTTCCCATAGACTTACATGGGACTTCCGGTATCGGTATCGGGTATCGCCGATATTTTAGTGATATCGGCGATACCATTCCGATTCCGATACTTTAGCATATCGGAAAGTATCGCTCAACTCTACTGGTGACTAAATCATACAGCTTTTATATACCTTCATTTCCACCAGATGGCTGTATCATCATTGAAAATAAGCACCTGTACTTTGTGTCACCCCACCTCATTGGAGATTGCAAGCCCTTATGAGCAGTATCATCATTATTTTTACTTTAATTATTGCATTATCTTTAACTTTGCTACTTATGTGTTATGATTTGGTAGCTGAGGAGAGCAGGCAAAAAAAGGCAATACACCAGAGAGGTTGGAATCTACTGGATTGCAGTACCCTGACTAACCACCACAACTAAAGGCAGCCGTGGAGCGTACCTACGTTGGTCCTAGACGCCTCGTCACAGCCTGAGAAGCTAACTACACCTAAAGATAGAAAGAGGAAAACTATCTGCCCCGGAGCAGATCCCCAAAGAACATAGGAAGCCCCCAAACATGTAATGGCGGTTAGACAAGAGGAAATACAGACACAGACAGAAAATAGTATGAGCAAACGTTGGGGCCAAATCTTCCTAGAAAGAAAAGGATAGGAAGGACACTTACTGCAATCCAAAAAACTATAAAAAAATACCAACTCACTAATTGCAAAAACACCTTGAGATCACACGACCTCTACCACCTAAATTAGTTCTCTGGTGTAACAAAACTAAGCAGCAGCCACTGAAAAAACTGGAAAAGGCAAATGAACAAATAACAGTGACTCAGATAAACTGAGAGGAGCACAAGCCCCCGGAGGGGACCTGGCTGACCTCCACAGAAGTGCAGGACAAAATGCAAAAAGCAAGCACAAAAATAAAAGCAGAAAATATCTTATCTGTTAGCAGAAGATGCAGGCAAGACACAGCAAGCTTCCAAGTGAACCAGGAGCCAAAGTTGAGACAAGAACAATTGATCACCGGCAACCCTGATGGGAGGGAACCTCCCTTATATAAGACCAGTCTGTAACACCTGATTGCCAATCTTCACAATCTTCATTGAATAGTTCAATACTGTTTGTAACCACCAGAGGGAGCTTCTGCTCAGAATTCATTTCTAACACATTCACAACACTTATGAGTACTGTTTCATATGAATTGCTGACTTGTAGAGCGCTACGGAATAAGTTTGCTTTATATAAATAAAGATTATTATTAGATTGGAGATGATGAAGTTCAAGCTCTTAGCTTTGTCATGTGTAGGAGATTTTTTTAGGTGACCAGAACTGAGCAATCGAAAGCTGGCTGTTGTGCTGACAGAGGGTAGAGTAGGGTGAACATAACAAACTGCTGTCCTGTGAGTGAGTTGCAGGCGGGGATGGCATGGTGGATTGAGAAAGACGTGATATGCTCAGTGTCTAAGATCTGTCAAAAACAGCAGGCATGTCCACTTCTGTAACAGCTGCCATGATCTTTCCAGCTTGAAAGATGGACACAAAATTTCTATGTATTCAGTGATCTCTTGTGCTTCCCGTGCATGGGCACTTGTTTGGTGTCAGGATCATGGTGGTGGTCTTATGTTTCAACACCCGAAATAATTAGATAATTTTTCTTGATTTTCTCAGTTTTTTTTACTCAGGCATCAACATTCGTGGCACCCACCAGGAAGTGACTTTTGATATCACCATAACATCATGAATGATCCTGGAAACAGTGCCACTTGAAATGCCTAATAGATAAGCTATAATACTGACTTTGATTCAACGATTTTCCAAAATCATGGCCTCCACTTTACAATATACTTCCTCTGAAGATGTTTCGACACTCCTAACACTTGAATAATACATTGCATCTGACAACCTGTGGGGCTGCAGCAGCTGGAAACTTTTTTCTGGAAACCTATTTAGTGTTGTATCCCACAAAACCCCATCAGGTGAGCAGAACCATTTTTCCTTCAACGCTGTTGTCTGGATAACACTCTTGCACTGCTTTGTCCCCGCAGCCATTTCTCAAAATTATTTTTTAAAAGATGATAACTTTTCAAAATAGTCAATAATGTGCAGGAAGTTCCCTTTAATCTTTGAAAAAGAAGCTCTGCAGCAGCTTATGTATTACAACACACTACTGCATATTTATCTTTGCGCTCAGATAAGAAAAACGGAAATGACTATTTGGTAGTACAGTAGCTCCTGTGGGTGGATCGTAGCTCTCTGCAGTATTTCTAGGTAGTTACACTATATATTAATAATCATTTTCTTTTGTGTCTGTTCTATTTTCACACATCTAATGGAAAGAGATGAGGCTTTCTGCAAATTAAATACACAAAGCTGGAGATCAAGCTGACAGGGGACTAGCTAGAAAAGTGCTGTAAAACAATGTTCTGACACAAACTGCCTAACAAGAGCCTTCCTTATCTTTCCCTGTTCTCCTTGGCACCTGTCTTCAATCTGTTGTGTAGAAATAGTCTTTTCACTTTCATTATGTTGCCATAGTATTTTCTCTAAAAATTAATTTATGTTCCACAATTCTTTCTTCATTTTTAGTGATTTCTGACTTTGAGTTTCCTTTTCTTTTGCCCTCTGTATCTTTATTCCTTGGCATTTTAATTATCCACTTCCATGAACCATCATTTTACATCTGGTTTGTCTCCCCAAGCAATAGGCAGCTAAACCCATGTTGATCATTACGACGACTGAGTACACAACTAAATAAGCACTTGATATTTTCTACCAGGATCAGCAACCATCATCTTAATTTGAATCAGCCATAATAAAACATAAAACATAAGTGTCAGATAATTGGACTGCATTGTGTTCCAATTTCCATTCTTTTGGATTTCTAAATCTATTTATAATATTTTTTTTGCAAAGTTTTGAATTCCTTGCATGTATTTAAATGTGAATTAATCAACCTTACTAAAATATTTTCGTGGCCAATATTTTGAGACTTACATAAATTCTGGCTTAATCCAGTGTCCAAGTTCCATGCACCAATGATAAATTCTATGCTGGCTTGGTATGAAGATGTTTTGGCCATATTTGTCCTTTCTCAAGCATCAAAATACAGCTATATGGCAAAAATGTTGCCTTTTCTTCCTATTATTGTGATTATTTGATATTATGGAATAAAGATCTAACTTTTTTAGGATTATCCTCTGGTGCCTCAGAATTCTTGGATATTTGACCTAAATTCTGGTTCACAAAGTATGCTACTTCAGTGTTTTTAAATCTTTTATTCTGATGTTTCTATAATTACTATAATGATAAGTACAGGGTGATTCACTTGCTATGTTATCAGGAAAAAATTGCTATAACTTCTAAAAGAGATGATTTATTACACTGAAATTTGAACTGCACAAATCTTAGTTCTAGTGATGAGCGAACATGCTCTCCAATACTCGTTACTCGCCCGAGCATCACGGTACTCGATGTACTTGGCGAACACCGAGCATTTCCGGGATTACTCGGCGGGAATTCGGGTCTCCACCCAGCTTTTTTGGGGGACTTTACAGACCCAATCACAATGCAGGGATTGTCTGCCAGGCAATGAAACACCACAAACATCTTTGTTGTGGTCGTGCAGTGATTGGCTGGCCGCATAGCATCATCAGGGGTATAAGAAACCGGATGCGCCCTGCACGGGGCATTCAGCTCCGGATTTAGATAGTATAGGGAGAGCTGCTGCCGAAATAGGGTCAGAATTGGGGATTTATTAGTTAGTGTGTGGTCTACCATCGTAAACTACTCAAATCCAGATAAACCAACAGTCCTTCTAAGGACTAATTACGGAGTATATAGGTTCCGGTGTTAGGCAGGCAGGGGAGTGAGCGTCGCTCTATACACATCAGTGCAAGGCCTGCAGGCACTGTATGTGTGTATATAGATCATTTCATACATCAAGAGGGTCCATTCCCTTCCTTTGTTCTGGAGCTGCTGCTGCTACCTGCAGGATATATTGGTCGCATATACCTAGCTCCAGGTGTAATTGGCTTTGAAAATTTTTTGGGCCAGGGCTAATAGAGCTTTTTTTATTGCAAAGCAATCCAGAGCACTTTTTTTTTCCTCCATTTGCTTTTTGACAGTGCACAATACAGCCAGATCCTTTTCCTAGCACAGCGTGAAAATCCAGCAATTTTAAAGGGGTCCCAAACATCCCTTTTGAGTGCGCAGAGAAATATTTTATTTTTATGTGGTATGGTTGAGTAGATTTTTTTTTGCGTGTCTTACACAATTTCTTGACACTATTTTACTGAACCCCCTAAAAAATACATACAGGCCACATATTTTACAGTGTGGTATATCTGTGACACGCCTCATCCATCCGTCTGCTAAACATTTTGGTCTTTTTAGCCCTCAATTCAATTCTTTTTTGCTGTCTGGCACAGTACTTATATACTGCAGTATTTCGCAAAAAAATAAAAAAAAATATAGGCCTCACATTTTTCATAGTGGTATCGCTGTGCCAGCTGATATCTGTGCATGCTTAAGGTTTGGCCAGTTTACCGCGGTATTCTTTTTTTGTCCTGGGTGTCACTGTACTTATAATACAGCAGTATTTAGCCAAAAAAACAAAACAAAAACAGGCCACACATTTTTCGGTGTGGTATCTCCATGCCAGCTCATATCTGTGTGTGCTCAATGTTTCTCCAGTTTACGGCAGTTTTTTTTTGTCCTGGGTGTCACAGTATTTATATTATTGGTGTAGCTGTTGTTTTCTTGAAAAAGAAACTTAATAACATCAATGAGGTGGTTAGCCGCACACAGAATGGAGAAAAAGATGACAATTGACAAGTAGTTTCACATTTGAGGTAAAACACACTTCAACAAGTTGCTTTAACTCTTACATTATATTCCAAAGCATGGTGAAGAAAAGAGAATACATTGTGAACCAAATAGGTATGAATAATTAATCACACAAATGATATAACACAATTCTAAACATACACAAGCTATCAGTGGGGAAAATTATTTCCACCAAAAATTTTAAGTATGAGACTAGTGTCATCTTGTGGAATGATATGAGCCACAAAAGTCCTTCAAATTGAAACTGTTCTGGATGTACTCTACAATTTTCTCTAGAAAATTAGAAGCACATGCCTTCTATGCTACTTGCATTAAAGAACTGATTTGCCAGATATGTACGGAGTCAGGATGACCGGGCTGCGGGTACCTGTGCTGAACCGTGTCCTAAACTGTCAAGGCTACGTCCCCTGTTTCCCGGTGGAAGGAATAGGGTAACGGACAGGCCCCTTTACACAGAAAGAGGGGTCGTGTGTAGACAGGGAACCTGGCCATAAGCTGAGGGAAAAAAAAGCAAAGCAGGAGTGAATCCCCAGCTGTGACCATGTGAGCAGCAAGGGGGGGAAGTACATTATGCACCCGAAGCGCTGACGCTGTGGCGAAATGCAGCAGACAGACCCGGTGACCTAGAGGCATGGGGCCAGCTTAAGAGAAAGTGGGCAAGACATCAAAGATTTGTGGCGTGGTCAAGCAGTGCATAGGAGGCTGAGTAGTGTGCTCCGTCCTTAGAGCAGTGGCGCTGCAAAGGGCAGTTCCCATTGTCTCCTGCCACTAAAAGTGGTACTGCCATTTACGAAGGCGCCGTTTGCCCATTAACTGTCAGAGAGCGAGGCACCGCGCGATCCTTGACCGTGAGTACAGTGCACGTGCGCAGTAGAGAGAGCCAGTTTATGCCACATGTTCAGCGTGGATAACCAATAATTAGAAGGCACAGAGGAATGACAGAGGACATTGGTACGGTCAGCAAGGTTCTCCCTCAGCATTTTCAAAAACTTTCACTCCATGTGAGAGTCCCCTGCGCCTCAGGGACAGGGCGATGGGAGGGACTGAGAAAACTCTCCCCAAACTTTGCCAGTGTTCCACTGCCTTTGCTGGCTTGGAGTTATATCTCTCTCAGCTGTACTCCTTGCTTGGCCAATAAACTTTGAACTCTGCTGCCAGCGTTTTCAGATGTGAATTTTTTTTTAATAATTCCGCAAGAAGGGCCCTCTGTTCTTCCAACATTTTAGTACACCTGTCTGCCTCAGGAATAAGAGATGTAAAGTTCTCCTTGTAGCACGGGTCTAGAAGTGTCACCAATCAGTATTGCCCATCACCCAAAATTTTGATAATGCTAGGGTGACGGAAAAGGCAGCGTAACATAACCTCAGCCATGCGTGCAAGACTGCTAACAGTCAATACTTACGTGTCCTCACCAAGAGGATGACTGACCATCCTCTCCTCCTCCTCCTTGTCATCAGGCCTCCAACACTTAGAACTAACCTCAGTAATATCATTGTACAAACATCATTGTAAATACCTTCTTGTAAATACACCCCTGAATTTTTTTTATCACCCCCACCTCATTTTAGATCGTAAGTTGTCACGAGCAGGATTATTTTGTTTGGGTTTAATTATTGTTATCATTGTTACTTAGTGTAGATTGTAAGCTGTCACCAGCAGGGTAGTTTTGTTTTGGTTTAACCCCTTAATGACCGCTGATACGCCTTTTAACAGTGGTGGTTAAGGGTACTTAAACCACAGCGCCGTGAAATCACGGCGCTGTGGAGAAAGTATATAGCGCCCCCTAGAGTCGGATTTTCTCTGTGGTCTCGGTTACCGGGGGTAGCCGACACCCCAGAGAACATGATTCGGGTCATTTTTTACTGACCCCGCTTTTGCAATCGCCGTTATTAACCATATAACGGCGACCGCAAAAAAAAAAGCAGCGATTTCGCATTTAATTTCTCTCTCCTCTGATGTGATCGCACATCAGAGGGGAGAGAAATAGGGTCCCCGGGTCCCCCGATCTGTCTCCTGTACCTCCCGGTGTCCCCCCCATCCTCCCATGGCTCCCGCAGCTCCAGGTGTCTTCTTCCTGCAAAGAAAACGGTGGGCACATGCGCAGTGCGCCCGCTGAATCTGCCGGCCGTCAGATTCATTCATTCAGTGCAGGTGCATTTTGATCACTGTGATAAACGCTATCACAGTGATCAAAATAAAAAAAAATAGTAAATAAACCCCCCCTTTATCATCCCCTTAGTTAGGGACATATAATAAAATAAAGAAAATATATTTATTTTCATTTTTCCATTAGGGTTAGGGTTAAGGTTAGGGTTATAATTATGGTTAGGGTTGGAATTAGGGTTAGAATTAGGAATAGGTTTACAATTATGGTTAGGGTTACAGTTAGGGTTAGGGTTACAATAATGGTTGGAATTAGGGTTGGGATTAGGTTTAGGATTAGGGTTGGGATTAGGGTTAGGGGTGTGTTGGGGTTAGGGTTGGAGCTAGAATTGAGGGGTTTCCACTATTTATGCACATCAGGGGGTCTCCAAACACGACATGGCGTTCAAAAAGTCAAATGGTGCTCCTTCCCTTCCGAGCCCTGCCGTGTGCCCAAAAAGTGGTTTACCCCAACATATTGGGTATCAGCGTACTCAGGACAAATTGCACACCAATTTTTGGGTTCTAATTTCTCCTGTTACCCTTAGGAAAATAAAAAATAGCTGGCAAAAAAATCATTTTTGAGGAAAAAAATGATTTTATTTTCACGGCTCTGCGTTTATAAACTTCTGTGAAGCACTTGGGGGTTCAAAGTGCTCACCACACATCTAGATAAGCTCCTTGGGGGGTCTAGTTTCCAAAATTGTGTCACTTGCGGGGAGTTTCTACTGTTTAGGCACATCAAGGGCTCTGCAAACACAACATGACACCCGCAGAACATTCCATCAAAGTCTGCATTACAAAATGGTGCTCCTTCCCTTCCAAGCTCTCCCATGCACCCAAACAGTGGTTCCCTCCCCACATATGGGGTATCAGCATACTCAGGAAAAATTGCACAACAACTTTTGTGATCCAATTTCTCCTGTTACCCTCGGGTAAATAAAAAATAACGGGCCAAAAAATCATTTCAGAGGAAAAAAAATGATTTTTTATTTTTTCGGCTCTACGTTATAAACTTCTGTGAAGCACTTGGAGGTTCAAAGTGCTCACCACGCATTAATATAAGTTCCTTAAGGGATCTAGTTTCCAAAATGGGGTCACTTGTTGGGGCTTTCCAAAAAGTGACAGTGGTCAGAATTGTAAAAATTGGCCCGGTCATTAAGCTGCAAATTGGCTCTGTCACTAAGGGGTTATTGGATTATTGTTATTGTTGTTACTTAGGACTGTTGTGTTTGAAACTGTTAAACTGTAAATATGTTTTCGCTCTATAATAACTCTCAATCTTCAAATTAGAACACAGATAAGCATGATGGAGACGTTAATTATGGTGTCATTGACGCTCACAATCTTTGTGGAATCTTTAAAGTTTTGGAGGATGTTACATATGTCAGACATCCATGTCCACTCCTCAGATGTTATGTATCCTCACCTCGATACCTGTCTTTTGGTGTTCCCCAAGGCTCTGTTCTAGGACCCCTACTCTTCTCCCTCTACACCTTCGGCCCGGGACAGCGGACGTAATGGCACGGTTTGCAATATCATCACTACGCCGATGGCACGCAGATCTGCCTATCTGTACCTGACATCACCTCCTTACTGACCAAAATTACACGTCTTCCCGATATATCATCCTTCTTTTCTGCTCTCTTTCAAAAAGTGGACATGGACAAATTAGAATACACCATCTTTCAAGCATCTCACCTGAGAGCAGTGTATGCCTCATTCGGTACCATGTTAGTAAGAGTTACACCTTGCCCTAGAGAAAATGATTTTCCAGACATTCACTGTCTTTTTTGCACATTTTTTGCAGCTGTGATCTTCATCTTATTGGTTTGGATGTGGTAAATTTCTAAGTCGTCATCAATACCATCACCGTCCATATGTTTAAAAGAGGAAATCAGGTGTTTCCAAGGGTCGTGGTTATGTACGTTTTGTGCCATTCCTTTAACAGTGTTTGTTACACTAGGACTATTAATTTTAGACTGGAACATTAGGATATTATTGGTAATATGTATGGGTGAAAATGAAGAACCTTGTGCCACGGGTGTGTTTATAGTTACGGATGGTGCACTCCTCTTTAAACTTAATTTTTCACGAGCATCCATCAGTTTGTTTGGTTTTCCTCCGACACTGATCTGTTTTCTCTAATTCAGCATCTCACGAACATGTTGCATTTTGCCCTTTATAGACACGTGCGTGTTTGGCAACATATTTTGGACGGGCATTTCTTAGGTCGAGTCTCAGACGAGCATGAAACCGATTCTGGTAATTGATGGTGGCTAAATGACGAATCATTGTAGGCTGTACACTGGATCTCATCCCATAGCCACTGCTGTTATTAATCATGTACTTTCCCATTCCTACATCACCATGCCCCTGTTCCTGTTCACTTCATCCAACGATTCGTCCGCCATATTTTTACTAAAAACCTGCACCTTCCCAACAGAAACTGTGTAGGAAACCACGTTGCAGTTTTGCAAGATGTTTAGGATGCCCCTAAAAATTTTTTACACACTATGTTGATATCTACCACCAGGAGGAAATGTTTGCCAGCCTGTGAATGGGCATTCCAAGTCTAGGAGACCCGCTCCTTTAAATTTGGCATAGTTTTTAATCAGGCTTTCCTCCACATCTCATCATCCGCCGCCACTAGATCACCAGCGTTAACGTGTTCCATTCTGCTACAGCCAATGTCGAATACCAAACAAGGGTGGGTGGTTTTGATGGGCTAAAAATAGTTGTTATGGAAAAGGTGGAGGTGTACCCCACAGGGGAAAATGTTTGTTAGCCCAATACACTTAGTGTATGGGCATTTCAAGTCTAAGAAACAAGCTCCTTTAAATTGGGCATAGTTTTTAATCAGGCCTTCCTCCACGTCTCATCATCCGCTGCCACTAGATCACCAGCATTAACATGTTCCATGCTGCTACAGCCAGTGTCGAATTCCAAACAAGGGCGGGTGGTTTTGATGGGCCTAAAATACTTGTTATGTAAAAGGTTAAGGTGTACCCCACAGGGAAATGTTTGCCAGCTCAATACACTTAGTGTATGGGCTTTACAAGTCTAGGAGACTCACTCCTTTACATTGGGCCTATTTTTTAATAAGGCCTTCCTCCAAGTCTCATTATCCGCCACCACTAGATCACCAGCGTTAACGTGTTCCATGCTGCTACAGCCAGTGTCGAAATCCTAACAAGGGTGGGTGGTTATGCTGTGCGTAAAATACTTGTTATGAAAACGGTTGAAGTGTACCCCACAAGGGAAAATGTTTGTCAGCCCAAAACACTTAGTGTATGGGCATTACAAGTCTAGGAGACCCGCTCCTTTTTAATGGGACATTTTTTTTTAACAGGCCCTCCTACATGTTTCTTCCAAGGGGGATTGGGGTTATTGGGGTGCATATGACTTGGTAGCAGGGCAGGCCTTGCAGTCAATGCATAAGGAAAGGAAATGGGAGTCCAAAATGAATAATGTGAAGTTGATTTTCCTGTGCCCATCCAGTATGTGGGTTCAAAGGCTTATTGGGGTGCATATGACTTGGTAGCAGGGCAGGCCTTGCAGTCAATGCATAAGAAAACAGAATGGGAGTACAAAATGAATAATGTGATGTGGATTTTTCGGTGGCCATCCAGTATGCAGCTTGAAAAGCTTATTGGGGTGCATGTAACTTTGGGGCAAGCCAGGCCTTGCATTCAATGCAACATTTTTTCTGGAAGCCCTCCTGTACCTCTCGTGAAAGGGGTATTGTGGTGCATCGTAATTCTTGACAGCCCATGCACTCACTGCATAGGCAATAACAGTTTAGGAGACCCACTGTTTAATTATGGCCCTTTAAGAAGATTAATGCCGCCTGATGCCCCAATAAAAATAGGCTCTCTGACTTTGAGTCCCTCATTCATAAATGAAACAAGATGTGTCTGCTTATGTGTCACACACCACATGGCCAGCTAGGGTTGGTAAATGTTACAATGATATTTCCAAGTAAATGCATTTGTATTGGTTGAAAGCAATGTTAAAGTTGAAAAACGCTTCAAAAACGCTGCGTCTGAACATAGCCCAAGTGGGGGAGAAACATTTTGGTCTGGGGTTAATTATTTTGCCTTATATACAAGTCATTAACCTGCAAAGGATGTACCTTTACTAATGTTGAGCGATATTGCTCGATATCTAAAAATATCGTATCGAAATTGTATCGCCGATAGCACTAAATATCGTCGATATCCGATTTCGATAGCGGAAGTCCCATGTAAGTCTATGGGAACAAAATATTGAAATTAAAAAAAAAACATTATTTCCTTGTAAACACTAAATATACACACATAGAATACATATATATATATATATACATGTCATTGTGACATATATATATACATATATGTATAGTTTATACACTTCTACATAGTAAAATATCCTCTGATTCAATTGCCGGGTAAAGCCGGCTTCTGTGAAAAGACAGAAGCACCCGACATGAAATGACACTTGGTGTACATAGGGTTAACCATGTCTTTTCATGTCGTTTGCAATCTGATTTGCACAAACAATTACATCAGTCTATGTGTGCAAAATTTCACACCTGTAGGGGTTAATTAAAGGTGTAAATTCGTTGTAAAAAAAACGGACTTTTTTGCTACGAATTTACACCTTTAATTAACCCCTACAGGTGTGAAATTTTGCACACTTACACTCATGTAATTGTTTGTGCAAATCAGATATCAAACTACATGAAAAGACATGGTTAACTCTATGTAAACCAAGTGTCATTTCATGTCGGGTTCTGCATTTTCACAAAAGCCGGCAATTGATTAGCGGCTATTATACTATGTAGAAGTGTATGAACTATAAATATATATATATATATATGTGTCACAAATTCAATGACATGTATATATATATATATGAGGTGTAAAATTGCTGAAAAAAAATGCGTGGGCTCCCACCCTATTTTCGCAACCAGACAGACAAAGCCAGTGAGTGGGGGCAGATAATAATAGCCCAGAGAGGGACCATTATTTTTGGCCCCCCCAGCTACTAAAATCTGCCCCAGACACCCCAGAAAAGACAAATCTATAATTAGATTCGCCCTTTCTGGCACTTTGCCCGTCTATTCCCATTGCCCTGTAGCGGTGGCGAATGGGTTAATAAGGGGTTAAAAAGACCTTGCAATTGAAAGGTCACTTTAAGCCAGGTTAATAATTGAGAGCTGTCAATCAGACAACTATCAATTATTAATCCTATTGTATGAAAGAAAAATCAAACACACACACTTTAATAAAAAAGAAGTTTAATGAAATAATCACACAGTTTTTGACCATATTTTATTTACCTGCTAAAACCATTTCCTGTAATAAAAATAAAATAATAAAGCAAAATTATTCTTACCAATCCGATGTACAGTCAGGTCCCACGGTGTAATCCATCAGAAAGGATTAATGTTTACTGCAGGGACCGCAGCTAATGCTGCAGCCTCACAGTAAACCCCCAAATGAATGAGTTCCTCTCCTAGCTGACAGGAGAGGAAGTGGAAAGCTTAATTGATTGCTTTCCACTTTCACTTCAGGTCAGCCAGGGACACAATCAGTGACGTCAGAGGGAACTGGTTAACAAAAATAGGGGATCCCCTCGAAAAAAAATGGCGTGGGGTCCCCCCTATTTTTGTTAACCAGCCAGATGAAGCAGACCGCTGAGGCCTGGATTTTCAGGCTGTTAAGGAGCCAAGATCCATGGACCTTGCCAGCCTGATAATACCAGGCCACAGCAGTCTGCATATCTTGGCTGATTAACAAAAATAGGGGATCTCCTCGAAAAAAATTGGCGTGGGGTCCTCCCTATTTTTGTTAACCAGCCAGATGAAGCAGACCGCTGAGGCCTGGATTTTCAGGCTGTTAAGGAGCCAAGATCCATGGACCTTGCCAGCCTGATAATACCAGGCCACAGCAGTCTGCATATCTTGGCTGATTAACAAAAATAGGGGATCCCCTCGAAAAAAAATTGGCGTGGGGTCCCCCCTATTTTTGTTAACCAGCCAGATGAAGCAGACCACTGAGGCCTGGTTTTTCAGGCTGGTAAGGATCCAATATCCATGGACCTTGCAAGCCTGATAATACCAGGCCACAGCAGTCTGCTTAGCTTGGCTGGTTAACAAAAATAGGGGATCCCCTCGAAAAAAAAAAACGGCGTAGGGGTCCCCTATTTTTGTTAACCAGCCAAGTAAAATGCAGACTGCTGCGGCCTGGTATTAAAAGACTGTCAAGGCCCATGGATTTTGGCCCTCAACAGCCTGATAATACCAGGCTACAGCAGCCCCACATTTGGCGCATCAAAAGATGTGCCAATTGTGGCACTTTACCCGGCTCTTCCCACTTGCCCTGTAGCGGTGGCAAGCGGGGTAATAAGAGGTTAATGTCACCGTTGATTGCACAGTGACAATAAGCCCGGTTAATAATGGAGAGGCGTCAATAAGACACCGATCCATTATTAATCCCAAAGTTATTAAATGCATAAAAAAAAGACAAAGCAAGAAAAAAGTATTTTAATGAAATAAAAGAGACAACACAGTTTTCATTAATTTTATTATACTCTCATTCCTGCGACGCCATCGATCTCCTGTAAAAAAAAAAAAAAACAAACCAACAGTATACCACCTGTCCGACGCAGTCCATAGTAACGACAGTCCCACGACGATCCAGCTCTGCTACATCGCAATGACAGGCAGAGCCTGTCATCGCGACGCAGCACAGCTGATTACCTGCTTCCCCGGCGGTGACGTCATCGGACTGACTGCTTTACGGCCGGGATTACCCAGCAGTCACTGCAGTTATCGCGAGAAACTGCATGTGACCGCCGGGGAGAAGAGGATGGCGGCCATGAAGCAGTCCAGGACGTGACCGCCGGAGATCTTCTGCCAGGTAAGTGCCGCTGACTCCTGACAGACCCGACCGACGGACACTGACAGTGACAGACTCGACCGACGGACACAGACAGTGACAGTGACAAATCCGATTACGGTATTCAATAAGACGAAAATATCGAAACGAATTATCGAAAGGCCGATAGAGCTAATATCGGCCGATAGCCGATATTTGCATTATCGTATCGCTCAACACTAACCTTTACATATTTCCCAGCAAAATCTGTTTTGATTTCGTTTTTATATGTTTTTTGCTGCATCGGTAATAATGGCATGAAACTCTGACAACGTTATTTAACCCCTTAAGGACCAAGCCAGTTTGTAGGTTAATGACCAGGCCTTAATTTTGAAATTGGACCACTGTCACTTTATGTGCTTATAATTCTGGAAAGCTTCAACGGATCCCTCTGATTCTGAGATTGTTTTTTCGTGACATATTGTACTTCATGATAGTGGTAAAATTTCTACGATGTGACTAGCGTTTACTTATGAAAAAAACGGAAATATTGCAATAATTTTTAAAATTTTGCAATTTTCAAACTTATAATTTTTATGCACCTAAAATCAGAGAGCTATGTCACAAAAAATAGTTAATAAATAACATTTCCCACATGTCTACTTTACATCAGCACAATTTTGGAACCAAAATTTTATTTTTTTAGGAAGTTATAAGGGTTAAAATTGAACAGCTATTTCTCATTTTTACAACAAAATTTACAAAACCAATTTTTTTAGGGACCACCTCACATTTGAAGTCACTTTGAGGGGTCAATATGACAGAAAATACCCAAAAGTGACACCATTCTAAAAACTGCACCCCTCAACGTGTTCAAAACCACATTCAAGAAGTTTATTAACCCTTTAGGTACTTCACAAGAATTGAAGCAATGTGGAAGGAAAAAAATGAACATTTAACTTTTTTCCCCCCAATTTTTTTCGGACAAAATATTTTTTATTTTGTCAATGGTATCAGGAAAAAATGAACCACAATATTTGTTGTGCAATTTTTCCTGAGTACACCGATACCCCATGTGTGGAGGAAGACCAATCTTTAGGCACATGGCAGGGCTCAGAAGGGAAGGAGCATCATTTGAGATTTTGAATGTCAAATTGGCTGGAATCGAGAGCGGACACCATGTCGTGTTTGGAGAGCACCTGATGTACCTAAACAGTGGAAACCCCCATAAGTGACCCCATTTTGGAAACTATATCCCCCAAGGAACTTATCTAAATGTGTGGTGAGCACTTTGAACCCCCAAGGGCTTCACAGAAGGTTATAACGTAGAGCCGTAAAATTAATAAATCATATTTTTTCCACAAAAATGATCTTTTCACCCCCAATTTTTATTTTCCCAAGGGTAACAGGACCCCAAAAGGTATTGTGCAATTTGTCCTTAGTACGCTGATACTCCATATGTGGGGGTAAACCACTATTTTGGCGCATGGCAGAGCTCGGAAGGGAACGGGCGCCATTTGACTTTTTTGGCTGGAATTGAGATCGGACGCCATGTCACGTTTGGAGAGCCCCTGATGTGCCTAAACAGTAGAAACCCCCCACAAGTGACACCATTTTGGAAACTGGACCCCCCAAGGAGCTTATCTAGATGTGTGGTGAGCACTTTGAACCCCCAAGTGCTTCACAGAAGAGAAACGATAACAGCGATAACAGATTTACATCCTTTTTTCATGTTTAGCTTCTGTCAATATTTATAATTGAGAGTCCTCAGTGGTTGATACCTTTTAATGGCTAAGGCCGGCGTCACACTGGC
The DNA here is from genome assembly GCA_033576555.1 of Oophaga sylvatica. Taxonomy (NCBI): domain Eukaryota; kingdom Metazoa; phylum Chordata; class Amphibia; order Anura; family Dendrobatidae; genus Oophaga; species Oophaga sylvatica. The sequence goes on along the minus strand of JARQOD010000002.1, from coordinate 94,772,147 downwards.
GACAAAATCGGACGACTGCAATGCGATGAAATATCGCATTGCAGTCGGACCTATGTTAATCTATGGAGCAGCTCCCAGTATCAGATTTTTTGTGATCCGTTTTAAACGTCCGCGTGCAATCGCAGCATGCTGCGATTGTCACCGATTGTGGGTCGACTATCGCCAATGCAAGTCTATGGGAGCGATGAAAAATCGGATTACAAATGGACCGCACATGTGACTTGCGATTTAATCGCACCACTATTCCAGGTGACAGGAAATTGCATCAGGATAATTGTCAGGAAGGGCTGACATGCTAATTAGGCTACGATAATTCAAATACAAACAGGAAACTGCCTCCACGGAGTCCAGAACCATGGCCAGTCATATCACTGTTGAAATGTTGATAGTTCTGGTCCAGGAGAGACCAGAACTTTGGGACCAGCGGGATCCCAATTATTCAAACAGGTCGCGGAAGGAGGCTGCTTGGCGGAAAATATGTTCACAGATGTTCCCGGATTTTGGCGACAGGTCTAGGGAGGACCAAGAACGCATCAGTAAGTAACATAATGAAAACGCATACAATACTGTATGACTACTCTGTATGTACCAACAACAATGTATTATAATGTCCCTCTACCCTTGTATGTGAAAATAAAATGTGGCCAATACAATAGTTATGAGTCTATGACTGTTCAAACCCTCAGTGCTATGTCAGTGTGTAGCCCAGCTGCGCTTGGTGCCACATTTACCCTGGAGGATGCACAGAAGGTAAACCCACACAAACACCTGATATGCATTCACACCTTCACTTTTCCCTGGAGCCACCAGAGGGAGCCCTTGAAGAGTATCTAGATATATAAGGGTTGTGGAGAGACGACGGCAGTTAGAGAGAGAGATCTAGTCAGATCTTGTCAGGCAGTCTAGCTGAGAGTTTGGCTAGTTGTTGGTGTTACCTCAGACGAGCAGAGAGGAAAGTTACCTTAGAACGCGACAAGCTGATAGTTCCCTAGTGGAAAGTAGCTCTCGAAGTGAGCGTAGATCAGTCTGACGGAAGGTCCTGATAGCTACTTCGGACAGAGCCTCAGAAGGAAGCGAAGGAAAGGGAACTGCAGTGTTTGTAAGACTAAAGTTTTCAGCTTGGACTTAGTTTATTCTGTGTGGAGTCCAGTAATGGTGGGAGAGATTGCCACTTAGCCTGGTCAAAACTGAGTCAACTGAGGTATTGTTAGTGAGCAAGCGTGCCGACGCTTTGAGAGCGGTGAAGAGAAGGAGAAACTGCCATCTACTGCTAGAGTGTGCTTATGTTAAAGGTGAGAGTAGGACGAAAGGCGAGTGGAAGAAAGAAGAGAGTGACAGAGGTTGAAACAGCATTGATCGCTTACCTCTACTCTGCACTACCGGACACCGGGTCCGAGCTTGCTAGCATCTACACGACTAGTAGGAGATACCGGAGACCCTGTGGGACTTCATGTCGCAGGGGCCCAGCAGTGCTGATACGTAACCGAGGTCAGGAAGACAGGGGTCTAGCAGGACGCTGCATACAGAGACACTGTTCTGTCCACAAGAAGGCTTCACCACAAAGTCAGCCGGGCGTATATGAGAAGACAGAGTTAGACTTCATTCTATACAGGTCAGAAACTCACACACATACAGGAGTTCGGAGGCCCTACACCTACTCAGTGGGATTACTGGAAGTGCATCCTCCACCCTGACAGCTTCCCGGGACGTGCCTGCAACTACCATCAGTAAAGGTACAGAAAGAGACTTTTGTGTGTGTGTCTGCCTTATTGATCCTGCACCCCTACACCGCCATATACTCTGAGGGATCCAGTCTTGCCTGTGGAAGACTTAACACTTGCTGCCCAATAACAACCCCTCAGAGGATCTACCCTGCAGCGCTGGTCATCCTGACCAAGTACCACAGGTGGCGTCACGAACATTTCTACAAACCTATAATCCCCTGTAAATATCCCACATTTGAGGTGAGCCCCCAGGGCAACGGACCGAGCTGCGCTACCCGTGACATCCCCCATTGAAGTGAACGGGCTCGGTGCCGAGTACCACACAGGCCCTGGCTACGGGCGACTCATCAGCACACCAACCACATTCTAATATTTACATCCAACTGTAATGGTCGCCTACTTAAGCTTTAAAATGTTTGCATACGCAATAAATGTGTAGGTGATGTACTTAATGTGTGTCCCTTTTGTTAATGCCATCGCTCTGTCACAAATTAATGGTAATTATTGTGACACATATCTCATAGAGCTTTGTTTGTATGTATGAACCCTTCTAATATGATATAACCAAAAGAGCACTAGAAGAGCACTAGAAGCAAACTGCAAATCTTGAATGGGATAACCATATAAATTAACCTGAACTGAATCCATACACTATGTATATATAGCTGCTTTTTTTCGTGCATACATTACAACAATTTTTGCTGTGATACTTTTTCCAGATATATGTTGGGAGGTATTTTCTGATTATGTGCCTTTTTAGATATTTTGATCATCTTATTGACTAGAACACTTGGTTCTTTATAAAAACGGCAATGTAGCCTGTGTGATATATATTACTACTTGCAGACAGATTAAATATTTTCATGTCCGTACCTATGGGAGCATATTGGATATACATCACATTTTTAAATGTCTTTTGTCATTTGTGTAATTATTTTTCAAATAAAGTGTATTTTTTATGGCAGTTTGCTTCTAGTGCTCTTTTGGTTATACTATATTATTGGAAGCGCCATTTATTTAGGCCTATGATTATAGGATACCTTCTAATATGATGTTGTTAGCTTAGCTACATACAATTTGTAGTGGTGTTGTGTACATATAACACGGCAAACAAATATAATATTGCTGGTGTAGGGTGTTTCTGTTTTTAGTAAATTACGAGGGCATATAAGTATATATTTTTTTGTTGCCTTATTTTTCCAGTGGCAGATGTCACAAGGCGTTGGCACAGCTGTAGAGACTGCTACAGGCGAGAGAGACAGCTGAGGGGGCGCAGTGGGGCAGCAGCAACCAGTAAACGCAAATATGTCTATTATGATAGACTTAATTTTCTCGCCCCAGCTATGGATGTGCGACCGTAAGTTAATGTCTGTAGAAAGTCTATGACTATTTTTTGGATACAATTTTAAACAAATTTTTTACTCTCTAGCACAGAGTCAAACCTTACGGAGAGAGAGCCAGCTTCTGACTCTGAGGCAGTCATTGACCCCGTGGGGGATGATGAGGAGGCTGGACCGTCCTCGTCAGCAAGCGCAGCAGCAGCAGCAGCATCACCACCACCACCACCAGCAGTGGAGTCAGAGAGCTTGCCTCAAGAGTCCCAATACCCTCCCCTCAGCAGCAGCCCTGGTAGGCCACAGGATGTGGCTTCGCCTCCTGCAGTTGTGTCACGGCGAGCCAGGCGTAGAAGAGAAGGAATTGGTTCTGGCACAAGGAGGCAGGTGGACAGAGGAGTTCTTGACTACTTGTCCACTGTTGCCCATGATGATGGGGAGGAGGCATTTGGACGCAGTCTGACTCGGTACCTCAGGACTATTCCCCGTCAGCACAGACTGCGGATCAGAGCTGGCCTACAAATTGTGCTGGATGCAGGAACCCCACCAAATGATCCCAACAACGTACTAGATTTACTGGAAAGGTGGCAACGTTCCAATGAAAATCTACTACGTTTGTTGGAAAGCCAGCAAGGGGAGTCTGCATCAGCCTCTGATCCTCCTCCTCATCATCATGCTCCTCCTCCACCTCCTCCTTGTGTACCACAGAGACCAACTCCTCCTCCTCAAAGTGAGTCCTATCAAAGTGTACCACAACAGGTACAACAGATGGGACAGAGTGGCCATTCTCAATATGCCCACTCGACCATACCCAATGTTCAATGCTGGCCACAACATGGGTATGGTCGACATGGGCATTTTGGGGGCTACAGTCTAAGTGGCCAGTCATATTATGACTACCCACAACAGTTCCCAACCTTGCCTTACCCAAACCCCCATCAAGATCAAGCAAGAAGCAGCCAGCAAACTGCCCATTCAGCCACCACTCATGGTGACACAGTGGCTGGAGAGCAGTATAGCCACCCCTCACAAGCTGCGCCTCCACCTTCACCACCCCACACCTACCACCAGTTATAGGTGTAATGTATGTTTTGTTAATTTTTGTTATGTTATTAACATTGTACTTTGTTTTACTGCTGCCAATTTAGCAGCAAATATGTGAAAGAAAGCTTAGGACACATTAGTCCTTTAGCATTATGTTTACAGCGACTAAAGAAGAGATAATACATAAAAATAATGTTGAAGTCGCATTGATTGTATGTGATGATTTCAATACCTGATGGGCTGCGTAACTTAGACACAACATGAGACAAAAAACACCACAACATCTACAATTTGGTGAAGCAAAGTGTCTTTATGACAGAGCAACATAGGCAGACTACATCTGTAATAATGCCTCCTCTCGCCAGGCAGTAGCACCCTCGGAGGACACAAAATATTGAGTGAACACATCACGTACTTTTATGACTGAAGGTGGACGACGGGGATGGATGGGTGGTGACATAGGGACACATTAACAGAGGCAATGTCACCCACATCATGTGAGGAGCATTCATGGATTCGACAGAAATTATGTAGGACCACACATGCTTTAGGACCACATTAACATTGTCTTCATTGAGTTGAATTGCAGATTGTAGTACCCGCGATTTAGCACAAAGAATTCCAAATGTGCACTCCACCAGGCGTCGAGCACGTGACAGGCGACAATTAAATATTCTACGTCGATGGGTGAGATAGCGACGGGGATATGGCCTCATAACATTACGTGTTAATTGAAATGCCCTATCCGCTACTATAACATAAGGCACACGTTCTGGAATAGAGTCTGTAAGTTGACTTGCTGGTGGGAGGTCCAGTTGGTTATTACGTATCCGCCTACCCATTATGGAAGTATTGAATACTCTTGAGTCTCCAGTCCTTCCATAGGCCCCAATGTCTACAATTATAAACCTGTAGTTTGTGTCGACCAAGGCCAACAAAACTACGGAAAAATATTGCGTATAATTGAAGAATTGGGAGCCTGAGTTTGGCGGTTTACGAACACGTATGTGCTTGCCGTCCAGGGCTCCTATACAGTGTGGAAACTGGCAAGTTTCTTCAAAACCCTGTGCTATCCTCAACCAGTCACTCATTTTGGGTTCAGGCATGACGTCTTGATGTAGTCTGCTCCAAATTTCCACACAAGTTGACCGCACAATGCCTGAAATTGTTGATCGCCCTATTAAGAACTCTAAGTGCAGAGCAGCGTAGGACATGCCAGTAGAAAGGAACCTGTAACACACAAAGAACATAGAACATGTAGACATCAGCAACAAAAACAAGAACCACAGCATTCACAACACTTACAATGCCTCAGCTTGTTAAAGCACACATGCTGGAAATGATATTACAAGCCATGCCTTCTGTGGAATACACCAAAGGCAATAATTTATATAGGTAAGCTTGAGATATACATCACTCACATTATAACTGTACAATAAGTGTGTTACAACACTTGCAAAGTCACTATGTCGAGGCAAACATCATCAACATATCGTTGACACACATACCTTATTGTTAGGAGTAGACGTTCCTCGGCAGAAATTGCTTTTCTCATCCTGGTGTCATGAAATGTAATCCCAGGGCGCACAATGTTAAGCAACGTATCAAAGGTAGCTATGCTCATTTGACAATATTGGAAAAACTTATCTCCATGGCTATGCAGTGACAAATATAGGCGGTGAAAATGGCCTTTAGTTATCCTTCTTGTCAAAAGTGGATGTACCCACATTCTTGTGCGTCTTCTTGGATCTGCTATTACAGGATATGGCTCCCCAAAACGTCGGGATATAACCCAATGAAACAGCACACGCTCAGTGGGAGTAAATCTGAGTGTGTCGCTCATGTTTGGGATGAAGCAGCTAGAAAGCACTAAGCACAAGGAACAAAATGACACCAGTGCAAAGGTGGGAGGGTCACAGCTGTAGCACAGCACTTAAATATAGCTCTGCCTAATGATTTAAATGAGTATCAGGCCTCAAAACCGTTATTGGTCCTTTTTGGTAAGCTGTAACAAAAAAAACGGTGGTCGGATGGAAATCGGATGTTACAAGGTACACACACATGCGACTAAATCGCATCTTTGAAGGAAAATCGGATGCCAGACAGATGTGTGTTCATTACATTTTGGTCCGATAACGACCGACTAAAACGGTCCGATTTTTTGTTGTTGTTGTTGTGTGACTCCGGCCTAACTGAAAAGATGGTAAGAAATTGCAAGTTTTTGAGACTACCCAACCACTGAGGACTCTCAATTCTAAATATTTTTCTATCTACTGGCTAACACGGTACAAAGATATACATCTTTGCTGTAGCTTCTGTTACACACTAAAAGACACTTTTTTTGTAAGAAATGTTATCTTTGCTGTATTTTGAGAGCTATAATATTTCCATATTTCAGCCGACAGAGTGTTGTGAGGTCTTGTTTTTTGCGGGACGAGCTGACGTTTTTATTGGTACCATTTTCAGGCACATAACGTGTTTTGATCACTTTCTATTCCGATTTTTGTGGAGGCAGAATGAACAAAAACCAGCAATTCAGGAATTGTTTTATTTTTTTTCTCTCCATTCCGCGTGTGGTAAAATTGATAAAGCAGCTTTATTCTTCGGGTCACTACGATTACAATGATACCTCATTTATATCTTTTTTTTATGTTTTGGCGTTTTTTACACAATAAAAGCTTTCATAGAAAAAATAATTATTTTTGCATCAGTTTATTCTGCGAGCTATAACTTTTTTAATTTTTTGCTGATGATGCTGTGTAGCAGCTTGTTTTTTTGAGGGACAAGATGACGTTTTCAGCGGTACCATGTTTATTTATATCCATCTTTTTGATTGCGTGTTATTGTACTTTTTCCAAGCGTTATTATACCGCTTGAAAAAAGTATAATTTGCTGCTTTTATGTGTTTTTTTTACGGCATTCACTGAAGGGGTTAACTAGGGTGACACTTTTATAGATGGGATGTTTATGGACGCAGCGATACCACACATTTGTATTTTTTTTGTTTATTTTTTTTTTTTTTACATAAAAATGTGTATTTATTAGGGAATTTTTAAAATTATTTTTATTATTTTTAAATATTTTTTTTTACCTAGTCCGTTTATGGGACTTTCACTTTTGTTGCAGGTATAATGCATTGCAATGCTCCAGCATTGCAATGCATTAAACCTCTATGCAGAAAGCTGCTGAGACCATGCTGTGAGCATGGTCTCAGAGGTTTTCCGTAGCTGGATGACCTGGGGGTTGTCATGACAACCCCAGGTCATCATGGCTGAGATCGGGCCCTGCGATAACATCGCGTGGACGCCGATCTGAGGCAGAGGGAGCTCCCGACCCTCAGCCTGCCCCCCTGAATGCTGCGATCGCACCCGATGGCAGCAGTCAGGGAGTTAACAGCCAGGGGCGCCGCGGACGCCGATCCTGGCTGTCAGTGCAGGAAGCTCAGCCACTGCAGCGCTGAGCTCCTGCACTGATCGGGCAGGAGATGCAGAAATACTGCTGGGAAGCAGCAAGCAGGGACTCAGGGACTGATTAACCCCCAAGATGGATTTACGCCGTGGGACTTGACTGATCGCTGGACAGGTATGGGATATTGTTGCTTTTTTATTTTATAATTTTTCCAGGAGAACGAGGGCATCATTAAGGAATGACAGTATAATAAAGAATTAAAACCTGTGTAGTGTAGTCATTCATTAAAAGACTTTATTGTTACTGTGTGTGTGTTTATGTAACCCTTTTGGGCAGGGCCGGCTCCAGGTTTTTATGGGCCCCGGGCGAAAGAGCCTCAGTGGGCCCCTTTAACACAGACCACGATTCATGATGCACAGATACAGCAGAGAAATATGGGTATAGTACAATGCCAAACACTTCACTTCTTCCATTACATGAGTGATATCTATTGTAAATTGTACAATAGCTCAAAAACCGCCAAATCCTCACAGCGCACAGAACAGACTGGACAGTACAGTCCTCCATACAATATTATGGGCACCACAGTCTCCCCCTCATCACTCATATAATACCCCATGCAGGATGTCACCCCCCATATAATGCTCCATACAGAATACTGGACCCAAAATAATGCTCCATACAGAATACTGGACCCAATATAATGCTCCATACAGGATACTGGTCCCCATATAATGCTCCATACAGGATACTGGTCCCCATATAATGCTCCATACAAAATATGGAGCTCTCCTCTGCGCTGTACTGCGTTCTGCACTGTTACGGCTCAGGAAAGGGCGCTGTGGAAAGACTCCCCATTGCCTCCCCATCATCATCATTGCCTCCTTATCATCATCATTGCCTCCCCATCATCATCATGGCCTCCCCATTATCATCAATGCCTGCCCATCATCATCATCTCCTCCCCATCATCATCAATGCCTGCCCATCATCATCATCTCCTCCCCATCATCATCAATTCCTGCCCATCATCATCATCTCCTCCCCATCATCAATGCCTGCCCATTATCATCATGGCCTCCCCATCATCATCATGGCCTCCCCACTATCATCAATGCCTGCCCATCATCATCATCGCCTCCCCATCATCATTATCACCTCCCCATCATCATCAATGCCTGCCCATCATCATCATCTCCTCCCCATCATCAATGCCTGCCCATTATCATCATGGCCTCCCCATCATCATCATGGCCTCCCCATTATCATCAATGCCTGCCCATCATCATCATCGCCTCCCCATCATCATTATCGCCTCCACATCATCATCAATGCCTGCCCATCATCATCTTCTCCCCATCATCAATGCCTGCCCATTATCATCAATGCCTGCCCATTATCATCATCTTCTCCCCATCATCAATGCCTGCTGTTATGATTTGGTAGCTGAGGAGTGCAGGTAAAAAAAGGCAATACACCAGAGCAGTTGGAATCTATCAGATTGCAGTACCCTGACTAACCACCACAACTAGAGGCAGCCGTGGAGCGTTCCTACGTTGGTCCTAGACGCCTCGTCACAGCCTGAGAAACTAACTATACCTAAAGATAGAAAGAGGAAAGCTATCTGCCCCGGAGCAGATCCCCAAAGAACATAGAAAGCCCCCAAACATGTAATGGCGGTTAGACAAGAAGAAATACTGACACAGACAGAAAATAGTATGAGCAAACGTTGGGGCCCAAACTATCTAAATAGAAAAGGATAGGAAGGTCACTTACTGCAATCCCAAAAAACCCTGAAAAGCACCAACTTTACTAATTTCAAAAACACCTGAGATCACACGACCTCTACCACCTAAATTAGTTCTCTGGTGTAACAAAATCAAAACAGCAGCCACTGAAAAAACTGGAAAAAGCAAATGTACAAACATCAGTGGCTGAACAAAACTGAGAGGGCAAAAGCCCCCGGAGGAGACCCTGAAGGCCCCCACAGAAGTGCAGGACAAAATGCAAAAATCAAGCACAAAAGCAAAAAGAAGAAAATGTCTTATCTGTTAGCAGGAGATGCAGACACGACACAGCAGGCTACAAAGGAAACAGGAATCAAGGATTGAGACCAGAACAATTGATCACCGGCAACCCCGATGGGAAGGTGACTCCCTTATATAAGACCAGTCAGTAACACCTGATTCCCAATCCTCACAATCTTCACTGGACAGTCCAGTACCGCTTGTAACCACCAGAGGGAGCCTCTGCTCAGAACTCATTTCAAGTCCATTCACAACAGTACCCCCCCTTGAGGAGGGGTCACCGAACCCTCACTTGAGCAACCAGGTCGGTCAGGATGAGTTCTATGATACGCACGGATGAGTCTCCTAGCATGGATGTCCGAAGCAAACACCCAAGAATTGTCTTCCTGACCATAACCTCGCCACTTAACCAAATACTGGAGTTTCCATCTAGAAAAACGAGAATTCAAAATCTTCTCAACCACAAACTCCATATTGCCCTCAACCAGAACAGGGTCAGGAGGCAAAGCAGTAGGAACCACTGGCTCAACAAACCTCTTCAGCAAGGACTTGTGGAACACATTATGGATCTTAAATGTTCCTGGAAGAAGCAAACGAAAAGAAACAGGATTAAGAATCTCCATGATCTTATAAGGTCCAATGAACCTAGGCTTAAATTTAGGAGATGCCACTCTCATAGGAATATTTTTTGAGGACAACCAGACCAAGTCCCCCACTTTAAACGGGGACCATCAGTCCTATGCCGGTTAGCAAACCGCTGGGCCCTCTCCTGAGAGAGGGACAACCTCTGCACTACCTGGTCCCAAATCTGTTGCATACGCTCCACAACAGAGTCAACACCTGGACAGACAGAAGCCTCCGTCTGTCCTGAAGAAAATCGAGGGTGAAACCCAGAATTACAGAAAAATGGAGACATCAAAGTGGCAGAGCTAGCTCTATTATTAAGAGCAAACTCAGCCAAAGGCAAAAAAGAGACCCAGTCATCCTGATCAGCAGACACAAAGCATCTTAGATAAGTCTCCAATGTCTGATTTGTTCTCTCAGTTTGACCATTGGTCTGAGGATGAAACGCCGAGGAGAAAGACAATTGAACACCAAGTTTAGAACAAAAGGTCCTCCAAAATCTGGAAACAAACTGGACTCCTCTGTCAGACACAATGTTCTCAGGAATGCCGTGTAAATGAACCATGTGCTGAAGGAACAAAGGTACCAATTCAGAGGAGGAAGGCAACTTAGGTAATGGCACAAGATGTATCATCTTGGAAAACCTATCACAAATCACCCAGATGACGGTCATTCTCTGAGAAACAGGGAGGTCGGAAATGAAATCCATAGAGATATGGGTCCATGGTCTCTTGGGCACAGGCAATGGCATCAACAAACCACTAGAGCGAGAGCAAGGCTTGGAGCGAGAGCAAGTCCCGCAGGACTGCACAAATTCCCTGACATCACGAGACAAGGTAGGCCACCAAAAGGACCGACCAACAAGTCTCTGGTACCAAAAATTCCGGGATGACCGGCCAACGCGGAACAATGAATCTCAGACATCACACTCTTTTTCCAGTGGTCCGGGACAAACAATTTCCCAACAGGGCAGCGCTCGGGCCTATCCTCCTGACACCCCTCCAGAGCCAGTCTCAAATTGGGCGAGATGGCCGAAAGAACTACACCTTCTTTCAAAATAACAGCAGGATCAGATAACTCAGGAGAGTCCGCAAGGAAACTCCTTGAAAGGGCATCCGCCTTAACATTCTTAGTGCCAGGAAGAAAGGAAACCACAAAATTAAAACGTGTGAAAAACAAGGCCCACCTGGCCTGTCTAGGATTAAGTCGCTTGGCAGATTCCAGATAAACCAGATTCTTATGGTCAGTAAGGACCACCACCTGATGTTTGGCTCCCTCCAGCCAATGTCTCCACTCTTCAAAAGCCCACTTCATGGCCAATAACTCCCGATTACCCACGTCATAATTACGTTCAGTAGGAGAAAATTTTCGAGAGAAAAAGGCACAAGGGTTACTTTTAGAGGTCTCTGGATCTCTTTGGGACAAAACGGCACCTGCCCCAATTTCAGAGGCATCAACCTCCACCTGAAATGGCAGAGAAACATCAGGCTGCCGTAGAACAGGAGCAGAAGTGAATCTCTGCTTAAGTTCCTGAAATGCAGAGACTGCCTCAGGAGGCCAATTCACCACATCAGAACCCTTTTTGGTCAAATCAGTTAATGGTTTAACAATAACCGAGAAATTACCAATAAATTTACGATAAAAATTGGCAAAACCCAAAAATCTTTGAAGAGCCTTTAATGAAGTAGGTTGGACCCAATCACAGATGGCCTGAAGCTTGACCGGGTCCATTTCAATAACAGATGGGGACAAATAAATCCCAAAAATGAGATCCTCTGTACGCCAAAAAGACACTTTGATCCCTTCACATACAGAGCATTCTCTCTCAAAATCTGGAATACAGTCCGAACATGTTTCACATGAGAGTCCCAGTCATCGGAAAAAATCAAGATATCATCCAAATAAACAATCAGAAATTTATCCACAAAATCCCTGAAAATGTCATTCATGAAGGACTGGAAGACAGAAGGAGCATTAGTGAGCCCAAAGGGCATCACAAGGTACTCAAAATGCCCCTCAGGGGTGTTAAATGCCGTCTTCCATTCATCCCCGTGCTTAATGCGAATAAGGTTATATGCCCCCTGAGGTCAAGCTTGGTAAACCAAGTAGCATTTTTCACCCTGGAAAACAGGTCAGAAATCAAGGGTAACGGGTATTGATATTTCACAGTAATATTGTTCAAAAGACGATAATCAATACACGGCCTTAATGAACCACCTTTTTGGCCACAAAGAAAAAACCGGCACCTAAGGGTGAAGAGGATGGTCTGATATGACCTTTCTCCAAAGACTCCTTGATATAAGACCGCATAGCGTCATGTTCAGGTACAGACAAGTTAAAAAGGTGACCTTTAGGGAATTTACTACCAGGCACTAATTCAATAGCGCAGTCATAGCTCCTATGGGGAGGCAAGGATGCAGATTTACTTTCGCTAAACACATCAGAAAAATCAATCAAAAAGTCAGGAACATCCTGAGCCTGGGGGGAGGCAGAAAAAACAGGAGTGTTGGTATTATCACATTGGCAGCCCCAACTGGTTACAGACACAGATTTCCAATCCAAAACAGGATTATGAGTCTGTAACCAAGGGAAACCCAGCACGATAATGTCATGCAGATTATACAGAACCAAAAATTTGCAGCTCTCCTGATGATCAGGTTCAACCCTCATTATCACCTGAGTAGAGAACTGAGGTTTATTCTCAGCCAAAGGGGTAGAATCGATCCCCAGTAGGGGAATAGACTTCTGTAGGGGTATCAAGGGAAACCCACAACGTTTAGCGAAATCAAAATCCATCAGGTTAATAGCTGCTCCCGAATCAACGAAAGCCTGAGCAGAAAATAGGACAGAGAGCATATCAGAGTAACAGTTAATAAAAACTTAGTCTGAACACTACCCAAGACAACTGAGCGTGCAAAACGTCTTCCCCGCTTAGGGCAGACTGAAATAGCATGAGAGGCATCACCACAGTAGAAACATAACCCATTGCGCTTTCGAAACTCATGACGCTGTGCCCCAGAAACCACTCTATCACACTGCATGGGTTCAGAAGCAGGTTCACAAGGCAACACTATTCCACGCATACGTCTCCGCTCACGCAAACGTCTGTCAATTTGAATCGCTAATGACATAGAATCATTGAGACCAGAGGGGACAGGGAATCCCACCATAACATCCTTTACATTATCTGACAGACCCTTCTGAAAAAGGGCTGCCAAAGCGTCGTCATTCCATTTGGTCAGGACTGCCCACCTACGGAATCTCTGACAGTATAACTCAGCATCATCAAGCCGCTGATTTAATGCCAACAAGGCTTTTTCAGCTTGATCAGTGACATTAGGCTCATCGTACAATAACCCCAAGGCCTGAAAAAATGCATCAACATCACTCAAAACAGGATCCCAGGTGTCAGGGAAAAAGCCCAATCCTGAGGATCGCACGCAGGAGAGAGATGACAATTTGAACCTGCTGCGCTGCGTTCCTGAGGACTTAGATTTTAAGGCAAAAAACAATTTACAATTATTTTTGAAATTCAGAAACTTGGCTCGATCCCCCAAAAACAAATCTGGCATGGGAATCCTAGGTTCCACAACAGGCAACCTAGCAAGATAGGTAGCAATACTCTGAACATCAGTGGCAAGCTGATCCACACGGCCAGACAACTGTGCAAACTCCATTGAGAGAAAAAATCCTCCCCAGCCCCAGAGATACAGAGGAAAAAAAAAAATGCAACAAACAGAAAAATATCTCTGACAACTCTGACAACCTTTTTTTTTTTTTCACAATATTTTTCCCTTCTGTGAGTACCATATAATTTTCAGTTTAGGCCGGTGATACTGTTATGATTTGGTAGCTGAGGAGTGCAGGTAAAAAAAAGGCAATACACCAGAGCAGTTGGAATCTATGAGATTGCAGTACCCTGACTAACCACACAACTAGAGGCAGCCGTGGAGCGTTCCTACGTTGGTCTAGACGCCTCGTCACAGCCTGAGAAACTAACTATACCTAAAGATAGAAAGAGGAAAGCTATCTGCCCCGGAGCAGATCCCCAAAGAACATAGAAAGCCCCCAAACATGTAATGGCGGTTAAACAAGAAGAAATACTGACACAGACAGAAAATAGTAAGAGCAAACGTTGGGGCCCAAACTGATTAAATAGAAAAGGATAGGAAGGTCACTTACTGCAATCCCAAAAAACCCTGAAAAGCACCAACTTTACTAATTTCAAAAACACCTGAGATCACACGACCTCTACCACCTAAATTAGTTCTCTGATGTAACAAAATCAAAACAGCAGCCACTGAAAAAACTGGAAAAAGCAAATGTACAAACATCAGTGGCTGAACAAAACTGAGAGGGCAAAAGCCCCCGGAGGGGACCCTGAAGGCCCCCACAGAAGTGCAGGACAAAATGCAAAAATCAAGCACAAAAGCAAAAAGAAGAAAATGTCTTATCTGTTAGCAGGAGATGCAGACACGACACAGCAGGCTACAAAGGAAACAGGAATCAAGGATTGAGACCAGAACAATTGATCACCGGCAACCCCGATGGGAAGGTGACTCCCTTATATAAGACCAGTCAGTAACACCTGATTCCCAATCCTCACAATCTTCACTGGACAGTCCAGTACCGCTTGTAACCACCAGAGGGAGCCTCTGCTCAGAACTCATTTCAAGTCCATTCACAACAGTACCCTCACCTTGAGGAGGGGTCACCGAACCCTCACTTGAGCAACCAGGTCGGTCAGGATGAGTTCTATGATACGCACGGATGAGTCTCCTAGCATGGATGTCCGAAGCAAACACCCAAGAATTGTCTTCCTGACCATAACCTCTCCACTTAACCAAATACTGCAGTTTCCGTCTAGAAAAACGAGAATTCAAAATCTTCTCAACCACAAACTCCATATTGCCCTCAACCAGAACAGGGTCAGGAGGCAAAGCAGTAGGAACCACTGGCTCAACAAACCTCTTCAACAAGGACTTGTGGAACACATTATGGATCTTAAATGTTCCTGGAAGAAGCAAATGAAAAGAAACAGGATTAAGAATCTCCATGATCTTATAAGGTCCAATGAACCTAGGCTTAAATTTAGGAGATGCCACTCTCATAGGAATATTTTTTGAGGACAACCAGACCAAGTCCCCCACTTTAAACCGGGGACCATCAGTCCTATGCCGGTTAGCAAACCGCTGGGCCCTCTCCTGAGAGAGGGACAACCTCTGCACTACCTGGTCCCAAATCTGTTGCATACGCTCCACAACAGAGTCAACACCTGGACAGACAGAAGCCTCCGTCTGTCCTGAAGAAAATCGAGGGTGAAACCCAGAATTACAGAAAAATGGAGACATCAAAGTGGCAGAGCTAGCTCTATTATTAAGAGCAAACTCAGCCAAAGGCAAAAAAGAGACCCAGTCATCCTGATCAGCAGACACAAAGCATCTTAGATAAGTCTCCAATGTCTGATTTGTTCTCTCAGTTTGACCATTGGTCTGAGGATGAAACGCCGAGGAGAAAGACAATTGAACACCAAGTTTAGAACAAAAGGTCCTCCAAAATCTGGAAACAAACTGGACTCCTCTGTCAGACACAATGTTCTCAGGAATGCCGTGTAAACGAACCATGTGCTGAAGGAACAAAGGTACCAATTCAGAGGAGGAAGGCAACTTAGGTAAGGCACAAGATGTATCATCTTGGAAAACCTATCACAAATCACCCAGATGACGGTCATTCTCTGAGAAACAGGGAGGTCGGAAATGAAATCCATAGAGATATGGGTCCATGGTCTCTTGGGCACAGGCAATGGCATCAACAAACCACTAGAGCGAGAGCAAGGCTTGGAGCGAGAGCAAGTCCTGCAGGACTGCACAAATTCCTGACATCACGAGACAAGGTAGGCCACCAAAAGGACCGACCAACCAAGTCTCTGGTACCAAAAATTCCGGGATGACCGGCCAACGCGGAACAATGAATCTCAGACATCACACTCTTTTTCCAGTGGTCCGGGACAAACAATTTCCCAACAGGGCAGCGCTCGGGCCTATCCTCCTGACACCCCTCCAGAGCCAGTCTCAAATTGGGCGAGATGGCGGAAAGAACTACACCTTCTTCAAAATAACAGAAGGATCAGATAACTCAGGAGAGTCCGCAAGGAAACTCATCCGCCTTAACATTCTTAGTGCCAGGAAGAAAGGAAACCACAAAATTAAAACGTGTGAAAAACAAGGCCCACCTGGCCTGTCTAGGATTAAGTCGCTTGGCAGATTCCAGATAAACCAGATTCTTATGGTCAGTAAGGACCACCACCTGATGTTTGGCTCCCTCCAGCCAATGTCTCCACTCTTCAAAAGCCACTTCATGGCCAATAACTCCCGATTACCCACGTCATAATTACGTTCAGTAGGAGAAAATCTTCGAGAGAAAAAGCACAAGGGTTACTTTTAGAGGTCTCTGGATCTCTTTGGGACAAAACGGCACCTGCCCCAATTTCAGAGGCATCAACCTCCACCTGAAATGGCAGAGAAACATCAGGCTGCCGTAGAACAGGAGCAGAAGTGAATCTCTGCTTAAGTTCCTGAAATGCAGAGACTGCCTGAGGAGGCCAATTCACCACATCAGAACCCTTTTTGGTCAAATCAGTTAATGGTTTAACAATAACCGAGAAATTACCAATAAATTTACGATAAAAATTGGCAAAACCCAAAAATCTTTGAAGAGCCTTTAATGAAGTAGGTTGGACCCAATCACAGATGGCCTGAACCTTGACCGGGTCCATTTCAATAACAGATGGGACAAAATAAATCCCAAAAATGGATCCTCTGTACACAAAAAGACACTTTGATCCCTTCACATACAGAGCATTCTCTCTCAAAATCTGGAATACAGTTCGAACATGTTTCACATGAGAGTCCCAGTCATCGGAAAAAATCAAGATATCATCCAAATAAACAATCAGAAATTTATCCACAAAATCCCTGAAAATGTCATTCATGAAGGACTGGAAGACAGAAGGAGCATTAGTGGCCCAAAGGGCATCACAAGGTACTCAAAATGCCCTCAGGGTGTTAAATGCCGTCTTCCATTCATCCCCGTGCTTAATGCAATAAGGTTATATGCCCCCTGAGGTCAAGCTTGGTAAACCAAGTAGCGTTTTTCACCCTGGAAAAACAGGTTTAGAAATTCAAGGGTAACGGGTATTGATATTTCACAGTAAAAATTGTTCAAAAGACGATAATCAATACACGGCCTTAATGAACCATCCTTTTTGGCCACAAAGAAAAAACCGCACCTAAGGGTGAAGAGGATGGTCTGATATGACCTTTCTCCAAAGATTTCTTGATATAAACGCATAGCGTCATGTTCAGGTAAGACAATTTAAAAAAAGGTGCCTTTAGGGAATTATACCAGGCAAAAATTCAATGCGCAGTCATACCCCCTGGGGGGAGGCAAGGATGCGATTCTTTCGCTAAAACTCAAAAAAAAAAATAAAAAGCGGGAACCCTGCCCCGGGGGAGAAAAAAAAAAGGAGTGTTGGTTTTTTCACTTTGGCAGCCCCAATGGTTCGACACAGATTCCCCAACCAAAAAAGGATTATGGACTGAACCCAAAAGGGAAAAAACCCAAGATAATGTATGCAGTTATAAAAAACCAAAAAAAAAAATTTGGCTCCCTGATATCAGGTTAACCCCCTTTTTACCCCCTGGTAGAAAACTGAGTTTTTCTCCCCCAAAGGGGGTGAACGCCCCCGGGGGGGATAGATTCTGAGGGGTATCGGGGAAACAAATTTTTTAGCGAATAAAATCCAAGTTAATAGTGCCCCCGAATCAAAAAAGCCTGAGCAAAAATGGGACAGAGGCATATCAAGTAACAGAAATTTAAAAAATTGTCTGAACATACCCGCCTGAGGGCAAAAGTCTTCCCGTTAGGGCAGACTGAAAATAGCATGAGGGGGCCCCCAGTAGAAACAAAAACCCCTTGCGCTTTGAAAATCATGACGCGTGCCCCGAAACCACTCTATCACACTGCATGGGTTCAAAAAAGGGTTTTAAAAGGCAACATTTCCAATATTCTCCCTCACGAAAAAATCTGAAATTTTTAAAACGAATGACCTAGAATCATTGAAACCGGGGGGGGCGGGGTCCCACCTAACTTTTTACTTATCGACAGACCCCTTCCCCAAAAAAGGGCTCCCCAAAGGTCGTCATTCCTTTGGGTCGGGGGGCTGCCCCTACGGAATCTCTGACAGTAAAAACAGCGTCTCAAGCCCCTGATTTAATCCCAAGGCTTTTCAGTTGATCAGGGCATTAGGTCTCGTAAAAAAACCCAGGCCAAAAAAAGCATCAAATCACTCAAAACGGATCCCCAGGTTCAGGGAAAAACCCCCCAATCCGGGGTCGCGGTAGGAGGAGATGAAAATTTTTAACCCCGCTCAAAAAAACAATTTACAAAATTTTTTGAAATTCAGAAATTGGGGTGATCCCAAAAAAAATCTGGATGGGAACAATTTTACAACAGGAACCTGCAATAGGTAGCAATCTTGAACATCGTGAAAATGTCCACCGGCGACAATGTGAAACTCCATTGAGAGAAAAAATCCCCACCCCCCGAGATACAAAAAAAAAAAAAAAAGCAAAAAAAAAAAAATTTACAATTGACAACCTTTTTTTTTTTCACAAATTTTTTCCCCGTGAGTACCTATAATTTTCGTTTAGGGGGGTTATACGTTATGATTTGGGGGAGGAGGAGGAAAAAAAAAAGGCAAACCCCAAAGGGGTTTGGGAAAACTATAAATTGCAAAAACCCGACTAACCCCAAAGTAGAGGCAGCCTGGAGGTTCCCCAGTTGGTCCAGACCCTCTCACGCCCGAAAAAAATAACTATCCCCAAGATGAAAGGGAAAATATCTCCCCCCAGCAGATCCCCAAAAAATAGAAAACCCCCCAAAATAAGGCGGTTAGACAAGAAGAAATATGACACAGACAGAAAAAGTATGAGCCAACGTTGGGGCCCAAATACTAAATAGAAAAGGTAGGAAGGTCACTTACTGCAACCCCCAAAAAACCCCGAAAAGCACCAACTTTACAATTTTCAAAAACACCTGGATACACGACCTTAAACCAAATTATTCTTGGTGTTAAAAAACCCCCCCCCCCCCTAAAAAACTGGAAAAAAGCAAATGTACAAAATCAGTCCCCGAAAAAAACTGAGGGGCAAAAACCCGGGGGACCTAAAAGGCCCCCCCCAGAAGTGCAGGACAAAATGCAAAAAAAACCCAAAAAAAAGAAAAGTCTTATCTGTTAAGGATGCAGCACGACAAGAGGCTACAAAGGAAACAGGAATAAGGGGTTGAGACAGAAAATTTTATCACCGGAACCCCGATGGGAAGGGACTCCTTATAAAGCCCCGTCAGTAACCCTTTCCAATCCTCACAATTTCCCCGGCAGCCCCCGTCCGTTGTAACCACCCGAGGGAGCTTGTCAAAATATTCAAGTCCATTCAAACATACCCCTTGGAGGGGTCACCGAACCCTCCTTGAGCAACCGGGGCGGTCGGATAGTTCTATAAACGCACGGGTGATCTCCAGCTGGATGCCCCAAGAAAAAACCCCCAAAATTTTTCCCCGCCCCTACCTCCCCACTTTAAACCCAAAAACGGGGTTTTCCATCTAGAAAAACGGAAATTCAAAATTTTAACCACAAACCCCCCTATTCCCCAACCCCGAACAGGTCAGGGGAAAGAGTAAACCACTGGCCAACAAACCTTTCAAAAAGGGCTTGTGGAAACATTATGGATCTTTTAAAGTTCCTGGAAGAACAAAAAAAAGAAAGGATTTTAAAATCTCCATGTCTTATAAGGGGCCAAAAAACTAGGTTTTAAATTTTTGGGGGTGCCACTTAAGGATTTTTTTGAGGCAACCAACCAAGTCCCCCCTTTTTAAAACCGGGGGGCCCCCGTCCTATGCCCCGGGTTTGCAAACCCGGGGCCCCTCCCCAGAGAGGGAAAAAACCCCTTCACTACGGCCAAATTGTTGCAAGCCCCAAAAAAGTCAAACCTGGACAGCAGAACCTCTCTGTCCGAAAAAATCGGGGTGAAAACCCGAATTACAGAAAAATGGGAATCAAAGTGGTTGAGTACTTTATTTTAAAAGCAAACCAGCCAAAGGAAAAAAAAACCCTCATCCGATCGCAGACACAAAGCATCTTTTAAAAAGTTTTCCGTTGATTTTTTCTTAGTTTGACCATTTGGGTTTAGGATGAAACGCCCAGGAGAAAGAATTGAAAAAAATTTTTAAAAAAAAGGCCTCCAAAATTGGAAACAAACTGGACCCCCCGTCAGACACAAGTTTCGGTGCGTGTAACAAACCAGTGCTGAAGGAACAAAGGTACCTTTTTGGGAGGGGAAAGGAATTAGGTAATGGAAAGAGTTCATTTGGGGGAAAAACCCACAAATACCCAATGACGGTCATTCTCGAAAACAGGGGGTCGGAAATAAATCCCCAAAAAAGGGGGCCCTGGTCTCTTGGGCACAGGCAAGGCATCAAAAACC
>JARQOD010000002.1:94696041-94751342 GCA_033576555.1 Oophaga sylvatica | reverse complement strand
TTTGTGACGCATGTGTGTTTAGCGTCACGGAGTGGATCGCAATATCTGTAAGTTCTCTTTTGCATCACAGAGAGGATCGCAGAAGTTGCAAAGCAGGCTAGCAGGACGCAGAGAGCAGGAGCAATGCTGGAAATTCCTATGAATCAGAAGCGCTCAGTACATGCTAATGACAGATCCTAACGACCGCCAAAGTCGTTAAAGAGATCGCTGACCGCTGATGTGTCATTTATGAGATCTCCTCTTTGGCAGCTACTAGCGACCTAAAAGAGATCACACCAACGATCTCATTAGCTTGCGTTGTTATCGTGATCGCTAACGAGATCGCTAAGTGTGGCAGTACCTTTAGATCCAGGTAACTTATAGGTGACATCTTCTGATTGAAATTGTTCTCATCCATTTCATCTGTTCCTGATGCCAGAGTAAGTTTTCACATCCATCTCGTCTCCGCAGACATCCATCTTCTCCAGTTTTCTATAGCAAATTCCGACATAGTTCTCTTAAAAATAGCAGTGTCATAATGCCACCTGAATAAAAATACCCACCCATGCTGTTTTCTAAATAAGACCTATGCTGTGTCGCTGAAAAAATAATTTCCGTTCACTGTGCTCCCTGCCAAAAAGTGTCACTCTTATGATACATGCTTCTTCGCCAATAAAATATTGCTTCCACCCATCCCCTTTTATATGCTTTGGCTACCACAGCATCTCTCACCCATAAATTATGGCCACCACAACTGTCAAATCTTCCCCCTTTATTATATGCCTTCCCTCTACACAATGTTCCTGCGTTATGAACTATAGCCTACAAACTTGCCCACATCTACAATTCCTCTCCAAACAATGTCCCCCTGTCTATTCTGTGCCCTCTTAACACTCTGCTCCCTCTATATTGTGCCCTCACTATGTCTTTCAATGTGTACACTGCTCCCTCCATACTGTGTCCTCACACTGTCCCTTAGGCTATGTGCACACATTGCGGAATGTTTGGAGAAACTTTCTGAGGAAAACCGGACTTTTTCCAGAAAAACCGCATTCGTTATTATCGCGTTTTTTTGCGTGTTTTTGGTGCGTTTTTTGCATATTTATACTGCAAATTTTTCCTGAATCTTCTAGGTCAATAATATAGCGGGAAATACACGGATTTACCGCAAAATTAATGAACATGATGCGTTTTTTTTTCCGCGATGCGTTTTTTTCATGTGCACAAAAATTTCAGAATTCATTCTAAATAATAGGATGTTTAATTCATGTGTTTTTTAAGCGTTTTTGCCATGAAAAAACGTGAAAAAAAAACGCGAAAAAATCAGCAACGTGTGCATATAGCCTTAATGTTGGAATATGTTTGATGCAACAACTCCATTCCTGTCTATGAGTGTTTATTTGCTAGATTTGCATGCTGTGTATAAATTTAGAAAAAAAAACTCCTAGAGACTCACACAGGGATAGCATGTGACTGTATTTCTGTTTTTCCTGTGTCTGTGTATGAAAGAAGCAGCCTGCTGTAGATGCTGCACAGATAGTGACACACAAATGATTTATTCCTGATCTACAGTATTAAGCTTATCATATATTGTTCTGATTGTTTCTGAATAAACAAGTTCTGTTGTCACACACTTGGAGAGTATCGTGAGTAATCCGCTGCCAACAGGTTATGGGCCCAGAGTGAAACAGAACCCCAGAGTAACACAGCACAGAACCCGAAAGCAAAAGCAGCACAGAGCAACAGATCAGATGTCCACTAGCAGCAATCCTGTCAAGTTCTCAGTGCCAAGCATCACTAACCAGAAATTACCGGTCCTGGAAATTCAAGGTGAAGATGCTGCTTGTTTAGAATCTATTTCATTTAACGATCTGCCATCTTGTTGTGGTTTCTGGCTGCTGGTCTTTTTCCCCTGGTGCTGGGTTTTTCTAAGGTCAGGTGATTGTATCACCTTTATTACCCAGCACCTGCCTCCCAGTCCTTTCTGGACAACAGTGTTAATCCGCTAGAGTTCTGGCTAGGTGCTTTGATAGCTTTCTGTGTTTGATATTGTGCAGTTCTGGGATTTCTAGTTCTGTCTGCTTTGCTTTTTGGTTTTCCTTTAGTTTCTGCAGCTTCCTCTGTTTTCCTACTAGGAGGTTACCCGTTTTTTACTCCCTGTCCCCAGATTGTTCAGGGATACCCTTCCCCTACCTTTAGGTCTTCGTTTGAGTTTAGCCTAGGAAACGTTGGTGGGTCTATTCACAGGGAATAGGTAGCCCGCTCCATCGTAGGTTTTCAACCTAGTCCTAGTACAGGGTCAGCTTCTCCCCCTTCTGCCCTAGTACTGAGTTGCAGATCCGTAACACTGCTCATAAGAGAAGATACGTGGAAATATACTCAGGAACAAGTGCCTCATCCATTACCAGATGATTGGCTAGAGAAGGATCAGAAAGCACAAAGCACCATCTCCCTCAGTGTAGATGATAATCAGATTGTGCATATATGCAAGTGGGCAACTGCAAAGGAGATGTGGGATGAGTTACAAAAAGTGCATAAAGATCAAATCTCAGCAATAAGCTTTATCTCATGAGAAAGCTGTATCAGTCTAAGCTAAGTGATGGACAGAATATACAGGACTATATAAGAAACACCCTAGAGATTGTGGAGCGTCTCAGGGGTATTGGAGAAGAAATTAAAGATTTTCATGTTGCTGCACTTCTATTAAGTGGTCTTCAGAGAGTTATGACACACTAGTGACTGCACTAAATGCACGGCCAGATGATGAGCTGACACTAGCGTATGTTAAAGGCAAACAGGGCGCCAGTGGCGAATTTGCCAATCCTGGTGTTCTGTGGCAATGCCAAGCGTCCTGCACGGTGTTGGGCTGTGAGCACAACCCCCATCTGTGGACATCGAGCACTCAGACCATCCTCATGGAGTCGGTTTCTAACCGTTTGTGCAGACACATGCACATTGGTGGCCTGCTTGAGGTCATTTTGCAGGGCTCTGGCAGTGCTCCTCCTGTTCCTCCTTGCACAAAGGCGGAGGTAGCGGTCCTGCTGCCGGGTTATTGCCCTCCTATGGCCCCCTCCACGTCACCTGGTGTACTGGCCTGTCTCCTGGTAGCGCCTCCAGCCTCTGGACATTATGCTGGCAGACACAGCAAACCTTTTTGCCACAGCTCGCATTGATGTACCATCCTGGATGAGCTGCACTACCTGAGCCACTTGTGTGGATTGTAGAATCCGTCTCATGCTACCACGAGTGTGAAAGCACAACCAACTTTCAAAAGTGACTAAAACATCAGTCAGAAAGCATTGGTACTGAGATGTGGTCTGTGGTCCCCACCTGCGTGACTGCCCCTCTGTGCAATCTTTGACAATTGGTGGCAGCTCTGTGATACGCATGATCTTCCTGCTGTTATCAGTGACAAACTGGTGGTAGCAGTGGGATCTGTGTGACCCTCATGGCTTTTTTCCTTGACACTGTCCATGTCTTTTTTTCTACAGTTCCAGCCTGTGAACAAATTTAAGATGATGTTAAGGCAGCCAAAACCCTGTCCACCTGCTGTCTTCTCTCAGTCAACAAATTACATTGATGATTGAGTGGGGTTTGGTTCGGGTGGGCTGGGTTATGTCTGCCAAACAACGTAATGTTACACCAGTGAGACCCATTAAGACCTCTTTCACACATCCGTTTTGTGCCGTCAGGCACAATCCATCCAAAACCCGGAAAGGACGGATCCGGCGCTGATTGTGAAAAAACTGATGCAACGGATCAGGTTTTTTGCGGATCCGTCCTGAACTTTTCAACCCGGAAAATGCAGGTACGCATGTCCGGACCGAGGAGAGAGAGAGAGGAGAGAGAGAGACCTTGGTTTCCAGAATCTGGATCAGTCTTTTGCGGATTGCACAAAAGACTGATCCGGCACCATAGACTTGTATTGTTTGCGGCAGAAAAAAAAACGTTGCAGTGACCGTTTTGTCCGGCCGCCGGAATGTACATTTCCGCCGGATCCGGAAAAAAAACGGACGCAGCGCAATGACATCCGGCGCAATCCAGCGCTAATGATAGTCAATGACAGAAAAACACATCCGGCGATTTAAAAAAAAGGATCCGTTTTTTTCAAAAAGCGCCGGATCGCGCCTGACGGCAAAAAACGGATGTGTGAAAGAGGCCTAAGAGAATTTAGTTGTTCTCACTGGGGTGTCAGCTCGCGCTGTTCACAGCGGGGAGCTGGCTCTTTGTCTTGATTGGTTCACGAACGACCCAACATTAATTCACAGCTCTGAAAATATCTGGTCAGCAACGGTGCCCTGCACCCCACTCTGTTGCTGCAGATTAAAAGCTGTGTCTTATGGCAGTATCATAGAGTGCACATCGGGTGAGGCAGTGTAACAAGTCAGCTGGTCAGAACTGTCAATCAGCATTAGTGTACCAACACCCAGCAAGCAGGAAGACAGGAAGAGATAGATATTGAGAAACCTCTTTAAGATATTGCTGTAGCTGGCATCCTTAAACAATTATTCAGTACTATGGTTTAATACTGTGTTCAGATGATTCCATATAGTTCTCACTTATAGACTCTGAATTATTAATTATCTGTTTATTTATTTTCTCAGTGTAAGAAGACCTTTTGCATCCAAATGTGGAATGAGAAAAAGCATATCTGAACAGAAAGCTTAATAGTTTCCGTAGCAACTGCATAAAATTCACTTTTTATTTCTAACAATACCATTTTACTTACAACTGAAAGAAGCAAAAAAACATTACAATGTGGTGTATATAGAGATAAACACTGACGTACGGTATATTTGTATAATTATTAGGGACTAGCTGAAGAGCCCGGCTACGGTTAGCTATAACAAATTAGAATGATTATATCTATATGTATAAAGCTGAGTGTAAAGCCGGCCCACTCGCATAGCCACATTCATTAAAATATCCCACAAAATCTCGTCAGCCAGAGCCACCGGACTACTACCCCTAATATCCCACATCATCCCGTCAGCCAGAGCCACGGACTACTACCCCTAATATCCCACATCATCCCGTCACAGCCACCAGATACTACCCTAATATCCCACATCATCCCCTCAAAACCCCCAGACTACTACCACTAATATCCCAATCATCCGTCACAGCCACCAGACTACTACCCCTAATATCCCACATCATCCGTCACAGCCACCAGACTACTACCCCTAATATCCCACATCATCCGTCACAGCCACCAGACTACTACCCCTAATATCCCACATCATCCCGTCACAGCCACCAGACTACTACCCCTAATATCCCACATCATCCCATCAAAACCCCCGGACTACTACCACTAATATCCCACATCATCCCGTCATAGCCACCAGACTACTACCCCTAATATCCCACATCATCCCATCACAGCCACCAGACTACTACCACTAATATCCCACATCATCCCGTCACAGCCGCCAGACTACTACCCCTAATATCCTACATCATCCCTTCAGCCAGAGCCACCGGACTACTCCCCCTATATCCCACATCATCCCTTCAGCCAGAGCCACCGGACTACTAATATCCCACATCATCCTGTCAGAGCCACCGGACTACTAATATCCCACATCATCCTGTCAGAGCCACCGGACTACTCCCCTAATATCCCACATCATCCCATCAGCCAGAGCCACCAGACTACTAACCCTAATATCCCACATCGTCCCGTCATCCTGGGGTCAGAGCCAGAGCGCTGAGTGGATTTGCCCTAACTTCCATACCGGAGATCCCTTTAAGAGGGGCCTGGGGTCAGAACCACAGCGCTGAGAGGAACGGTCCTAACTTCCATACTGGGGATCCCTCTAAGAGAGGCCTGGGGTCAGAATCAGAGCGCTGAGGAATTTGCCCTGACTTCCATACCGGAGATCCCTTTAAGAGAGGCCTGGGGTCAGTACCAAAGCGTAGAGTGGATTTGCCCTCACTTCCGTACCAGGGATCCCTTTAAGAGGGGCCTGGGGTCAGAACCAGAGCACTTAGTGGAATTGCCCTAACTTCCATATCAATGATCCCTTTAAGAGACCCTGGGGTCAGAACCACAGCGCTGAGTGGAACGGCCCTAACTTCCATACCGGAGATCCCTTTAAGAGGGAAGATGTGCCTATGGGATTGATGCTTGATTTCTCCCACCCGGTCAGTGTCTGCTGAGGTGTTGTCGTGGAGTGAGAAAACTGTTGCTCATAGCAACCAATCACAGCTCAGCTTCTTTTAAACAGCTCTGGTGAAATGAAAGATCCTTCGTGATTGGTTGGTGATACACACACACATTCAATTTTTATATATAGATGAGCGAAAAGCTTTGGATAAGTCCTTATATGAATTAGCTTTAGCACTTACTGAATAGCTGCATCAGGAGCCCGGATACCTGGAGCGCTCCCGATGCTCCGGCTCCGCAGCTGCATGTATCACGGCTGTTTCACTGTTACAACACATGCATGAAGAGCCGGTTTGTTGGGCTCTCCATGCATGTGTTCTGTCTGTGAAACAGCAGCGACACATGCAGCTGCAGCACTGAACAGCTGATTATCGGGAGCGCTCCAGGTATCCGGGTTCCCGATGCAGCTATTCAGTAAGCACTATAGGCTATTCGGATAAGCTTGAAAAAAAGGTCCTCATCTAGGACCGAAATGTCGCATATGGGCTAATAAAACACCCATTTCTTACTCTTGGAGTGCTGCCTTCATTTTTTGGATCATATTATGAGGTTTGGTATATATCTGGAAGGATTTTTTGCACCCTCATTATTATTTTGGTGCTGCGTTTCAATTTTTTTTGCAATTCGGATAAGGTGTCATCCGAAGCTATTCGCTCATCCCTATTAATTATATTCAATATTATTTCAATTCTGACAGCACTTTAGATTGTATATGTCAGGATAGATATCCTACTTACCCACATCCAGGAAATAGGGATGTTAAGTCCCGTGTAGCAGCCTGGCGTAGAAACGCACCCAACACAATTGGTAATGTCATTGTCCCAACCAAAATGTCTATATTTTGGTGCAGTTTATACCAGCTCTATCTCTATTGGTCAATGTCACCCTAAATTTGCCCAAATTGTTTCTGAAAATTAACCACTTGTATTAGCGGGGGATGTCTCATTACCAACTATGCTAATTCAAATTGAATGGAAAACTCATGTGTTAAGGCCCTGTCTCACATAGCGAGATCGCTAGCGAGATCGCTGCTAAACAGCGATCTCAGCAGCGATCTCGCTATGTCTGACACATACCAGCGATCAGGCCCCTGCTGTGAATCACTGGTGTGTCAGAATGCCAGGACTTTTTTTTGATCGCTGGTCTCCCGCTGGCCAGCACACATCGCTGCATGTGACAGGCAGGAGACCAGCGATCAGCTGGTAACCAAGGTACACATCGGGTTTCAAGGCGCAGGGCTGTGCCTGGAAACACGATGTGTACATTGGATACCAGCGCGCTGCTGCAGGGGAGCTGGTAACCAAGGTACACATCGGGTTTCCAGGCACCGCGCAGCGCCTGGAAACCTGAAGTGTACCTTGGTTACCAGCTCCCTGCACCAGCGCGCCGGTATCCAAGGTACACTGCGGGTAACTAGGCGACGTTACCCACAGTGTCGCTGTCCTGATCGCTGCCTGAGCTGCCTGTTTGGCAGCTCAGCAGCGATCATGTAGCGACACACAAGCGATCCTGATCGTTGTCGGGATCGCTGGTGTGTCGCTATGTGAGACGGGGCCCTTACATGGATGGGACAAGGTTACCACTGTGTAAGCTGGCCATTCTGACTCAAAGAATTGAGAAATCCCACTGATAGGATGGATGGACACAGTTTGCCTTCTTGAGATAAGCTGTTCCATTCTTTCTTTTCTGACTCATCTTGATCTCATTCTCAGATAACAGATGCTTAATTCTTATTGAGGCATCACCTTTCTGTGTAGGAGTGGATTAATAAGGCACACGAATTAGCGCTAATTTTGGCATTGTGAGCAGGAACAGCAGCAAAATGATCTCAGTCACTTACTACTACTTGTGATGTATGTTAGATCCTATTGTATGAAGTGTTAAATGTGTATTAAATTTCATGGTAGAGCTCTAACATTAGAAAGCAGGTCAGTTAAATTAAAGTATGTAAGAGGGTGTGCCGCAAAGGATAACATTCCCCAGCACTATGTGATATTTGTGTCCAGAGACAGCCACCTACTACCCAATGAGAACCCTGCAAAACAAACAGGAAGCGAAAGAGTTTTTGAGAGGAAGAAACTAGACGAGCCCCGGTTCATGAGGCTTTAATGACAAGGTTCCCTGATATAAGGGGCCAGATCAGCAAGGTGGAAAGATTTGTCACCACCGGTGAGACAAGCAGAACGTGTGTGCAGGGAGACACTGAGGCCAAGATCCGGAACGAGCCAGAAAGCCTGAACCAGCAGGTTATAGTGTACCCGTGACTGGGGTCCAGACTATGCCGGTCAAGGTCTGTGAAAACATCACACACTCAAGACCTGAGGTCCAGATCGGAGCCAGGCAAGATCCAAGAACTAGTCTGTGCTGGTCAAGACCCGGGACCCAGCCCTCCTGCAAGGGGGTGTACAATGTTAATGCTATGCCTTGCCTTTCTCACTTGTATATATTTAGTCTATTGCTGTTGTATAATATGGGTTTAATATGTTCTGCTAAAATGTACAGTCAATGTTGTATAATAGGGACAGTGCAGTATTTAGTTTGGCCACAAGATGGTAGTATCGAGTTTACTACAGTGTACATAGTAGTATAGTTAGTAAATAGCTATCCACATAGGAGGGGCCTGCTGTGGGTAAGAAAGGGAATTTCTGGTTTACAGTCAGTCAGGCTGGGGATCTGAAGGAGCTCTTTTGGGGGCCAGGGAGCCCCACCGTCCAGAAGGGCCAATGCCCTGGACACAACGCGGTGGCCCCGTAATGTTTGAAGTACAAGCCCGCCATTCAGAGACAGAGGACTAGGGAAGCTAGAGCAGTAGTGGCGGGGAAACTGGGTTCCCAGAGGAAGGACTGCAGAGCAGAACATGGCAGGACAGACGGGCGGATCACTCAGGATGTGGAAGGTACTACATGGGTGGACTCCTCTAATACCAGGGCGAAGCAGTTTAAGGACCCCCTGAAGGCAGTAACCTACATGGTGAGGATGCCGAGAAAACGTACAGTGAGGTACAACCCAATCTTGAGCTGTGTGACAGGGAGAGTAGAGAAGGGAAAGCTGCAGTAACATGTATTGCGGAAACTGCTGTTGATGATGGAATGTATCTGAATGTGCTGCGAAGATCTGAGAGTAAAGTTATGCGTTTTCAGTTGCAACTGGACTGTGTCTCTGTTTATTTGGATGCAGCCGAAAGTGACCTTGTAGTACTGAGGGAGGACCCTCATAGAGCAGAGAATGCAGGAACAAGTAAGTCAAGCGTGCAGCATGATTTTCATGTTAGAGGAGGCCAGGGCTCAGATACACCTGAGTACTCGGCCTTGACTACACCCCTGGCCGAATCTTACACTCGTTCGTCCAGGCCCAATAGGCAACCGATGCAGGTCAAGCACTGAAGTTCAGGTGGGCACCCTGGCCAGGGAGTGAATGTCCATGGTGGTGAATTGGAGGTGTAATTGAGCTGAGCTGTTACTTCCAGCACTGACGAATGGTACAGAGCAGTAGCGTAGCTACCGGAGGGGCAGAGGGGGGCGGTGGCCCTGGGCCCAGCGCTCGGAGGGGGCCTACCCGGAGCTACTCTACTGTAACTGTATCGGCGTGCACAGCGCGCCGATACAGTTACATTCTGGGGCAGAGCAGGGAGAATCGATCTCCCTGCTCTGCCGCCGGCCGCTATGGGGCCCCTGAGCAGGCGGTGGGGGGCCCGGTGCCAGCAGTGAGCCCCCCGCCCGTCATCGGAGGGTCAGCTGTATCGACATCCAGCCGATACAGCTGACCGCATTGTGAGAGAAGGAGCGAGCGCTCCTTCTCTCCCATAATCCCCTCTCAGCGTCTGACAGCGGGCGCGCTGACGTCACTGCCCGGCGCCGGCAGTCAGACGCTGAGAGGGAGAGCAGTGAGCAGCGCAGGAGCCGGGAGCAAGAGAGGTGAGTACAGGATTTGTTATTTTTGTAATGGGGGTGCATTATAAATAAGACTGCATTTGGGGGTGCATTATAAATAAGGCTGCATATGGGGACTGCGTTATAAATGACTGCCTATGGGGTGCATTATAAATAAGGCTGCATATGAGGGAGTGCATTATAAATGACTGCCTATGGGGTGCATTATAAATAAGGCTGCATATGGGGGAGTGCATTATAAATGACTGCCTATGGGGTGCATTATAAGTAAGGCTGCATATGGGGGTGATTAATTGATGCCTATGGGGATTATAAAAGCTGCATATGGGGAGTATATAAATGACTGCCTATGGGGTGCATTATAAATAAGGCTGCATATGGGGGAGTGCATTATAAATGGCTGCCTATGGGGTCCATTATAAGTAAGGCTGCATATGGGGTGCATTATAAATAAGACTGCCTATGGGGGTGCAATATAAATAAGGCTGCCTATGGGGGTACATTATAAATAAGACTGCCTATGGGGGTGCATTATAAATAAGGCTGCCTATGGGGGTGCATTATAAATAAGGCTGGCTATGGGGTGCATTATAAATAAGGCTGGCTATGGGTTTGCATTATAAATAAGACTGCCTATGGGGTGCATTATAAATAAGGCTGCCTATGGGGTGCATTTAAATAAGGCTGCCTATGGGGTGCATTTTAAATAAGGCTGCCTATGGGGGTACAGTATAAATAAGGCTGCCTACAGGAGTGCATTATAATATAGAGTCTGTCTATGGGGGTGCATTATACTACAGAGGCTCCCTATTGGAGTGCCTTATAATATAGAGGCTGTCTATGGGGGTGCATTATAATATAGAGGCTGCCTATGGGGGTGCATTATACTATATTGAGGACTATCTGGTGTATTATGCTATATGGATGCTATCTAGGGGGCCATCATACAGTGTGGGGATTATAGTGGGGGGGCCATCATACTGTGTTGAAGCCATTAAATAGTTTGGGGACATTAAGGGGTCAGTATGTATGCTGTGAGGGGGCATCACACTGTGTATAGGGGAGCTGTACAGGGGGAGACTCGGGACATTATTAAGTGTAAAGTGGGCACTTATTGTTATAGGGGAACTCGGGTTACTGTGACTGTCAAAGGGCACACGGGGCAATATTACATTCTAGGGGACAAAATGCGGGCACTGTTTTCTAGGGCACTTGCACCCAGCAGTACTATATTCTAGAGGGGTGCTTTAGAATTTAGAGGTCACACAGAACCACACACTAGGTGCAGTAATAGGGGCACATACGGCAGCAGCGGCTCAGTATTGGGGTATCAGGTGTAGTAATAGGGGCACATACTGCAGCAGCGGCTCAGTATTGGAGTATCAGGTGCAGTAATAGGGACACATACGGCAGCAGCGGCTCAGTATTGGGGTATCAGCAGGATTAGGAGTTTGTACAGGTTGAGAATAGTCCAATCGGTGATCGTGACAGTGCTGAAAATATGAGAAGTAAAATGTGTCTTTGTTGTATTTTCTGCAGTCAAGTCTCGGCTGGAGGAGTCGTTATGTCGGTCTGGGCCAGATGGAAAAGACATGAAAAGTGAACGATTCCATCAGAAGGAACGTCAGCGGTAAGTCATTATCTGTACCTCTGCTGTAATCTATTATATGTTCTGTAGGACTGGTATTATTTACCACTGACCATACGGCGGTAATATCAATATTGGTCTTTTTATATATAGATTATTTTTGGCAACGCACAGTCATTTGCTGAGGTTCTCTGGTTAGGGGCCCACTCAGAAGTTTCGCCCCCCCTAAACCGAAACCCTAGGTACGCCTCTGGTACAGAGTGCAGTCTGGGGTAGTGCAGCAGACAGAACAGGGACCGGCAGTGTGAGAAAGGCCCTGAGAATATTGCTTGACTTTGTTTTTTCCTGCTAAGCCACAAGTACTTCTGACAGAGACCTCTGCTAGGACCTAGATGAAAGGAAGGGAAACATTGTGATGATACTTTATATGCTCGTGGACACTATCAGCATTTAAGATTAGCTAGATAGTATACAGAACTTGCTATAAGAATCACAGTGTGCTGATAACAACATTGAATATTTCATACTGTATTTACTCTGTTCTATATATCATATCTCCTGTTAAACCAATCCCTCCTATTCTGCATTAAGGAAATAAAAAGTTAAGTCAGTTACTTCCGCCTTGTTCTTATCTGCCTGTTGCATCCATGACCTTTTTACATTTGGCGTATTTGGCAGGATGCAACATCCCAGCACAGAAATGACTGATCAGTTAGTAACCAAGTCCATCAGGATGAGCATTCCCCTGGGGGTATTCTCAAAGTTAACAAGGAGCAATTTGTTACCATGGTACTGGGTGAAGCAATTGAGGGCATGTTACGCATGTACTCCATGGCCCCCGCCTTGCAGGTGGGGCTGGCCCTATTGACTATTGACACCAGATGGACGGGTGCACAAGGCTGTTATGTACCAACAGTCAAGGGACCATGACACTATCAATAAAGTGATAAAAATCCTAGAGGACAAACACGGTGACACCACAGTCTGCGTAAACTACATATGCACCTTTTCCATTGGGTCCGAGAGGAGGGTGAGACTGTGGCCCAATATGTAAATACGCTGAAGAAAGTGATGGCTCATATCACCAAGAAGACACAGGAAGACTATTGAGGGTTGGGTATGTTAAATGAGCGTGTGGCAAGATTAGTTAGTGGCCCACCTAAGAGACTCCTTCTTGATTCAGGCTCTGAAAGAGCACCTACACTCTAACTCCAATATGAGCTTCCTGGAGATCAGGCAGAGGAAATTGTCTGAGAACGAGAGGCTCTATACTCACACGTATGGTCTGAAACCATGAAGTGACTCCGGATGCACAAAAATGGAAACTAGCTGGGAACGAGAGCTGTGGCAAGAGATCTGGGAGAATTTATGATGTTAAAAGAATCCCCACTGGCAACACGTCTGATCCTGTGACCCGTTAGTAGAGATCAGAACTAGAAAACTTTTGCCCATGCTCAGTCACCATGTACTCACAGTCCATTAGAAAAGCATGGTGTAAAATGCTGTACTTGCGGCGGAAGAGGCCATATCTGATGGACTTCTCCAAATCAGGAAATAAATAGAAGGGGGCATCCGTTTAAACTTGCATGCCCCACAGTTGAGGAACACATCATGTGGCTAAGCACCCCAGAAAGAGGACATGAAAGCTCTAAAGATATTGTTTCAGAATTACCTATTACTTGGGCTGAGTTAAATGGAAACACATCAGCTGCTTGATGGAGACCGGGTCCCAGTTGACCACTATGCCAGAAGAATACTTTCAAGACCACTTCCCAGACTTTGCTCGCTCTAAAAAGGAGCCAATCCTTTGACTAATGGCTGCCAACCAGATGCCGATTCCAGTGGCATGAATAGTGTGGATGATCATACGAGTATGTGGAAAAGACCTGGGAAGAAAAGGAATCATGTTAGTGAAGGACCCGGATGGGGAGGACCCATTGTGACCTTGGGAATGAATGTTCCAAAAGAAAACTGGGGAATGCTTGGTTCCATCAGCGAAGAATTCCCCCTCTTCTTTCAGGTCATTCAGGACAGAGAAATAGTTGGGCCTGAGTAAACCGACATAATGTGAGCAAATGGTTGTTCCGGCAGTTAGCACAGCTCAGTCAGAGTCAGAAGCTTCCAACCGCCTCTCTGCGCCTTGGGAAGGTGGTGGTACCCCCAAAAGCTATGGTGACCCTACCCACGGGACAAACCGTTATTCACCATGCCGGTGCAGACCTGTGTGTCGTTGGAAGGAGTAGAAGTGCAGATTAAGACCACATAAAATAAGGGGGCTGAAATCATTTTGGGATTGCTGATTGCCTGTACTTTAGCCACAGTCCGGCAAGAACACGTACCCATGCCCTGTATTAACCTGATTGGAACAAGTTTACAATTAAAATCCTGGAAAGAGGAAGCTAGAGTGTATGTGATTAAAGATGAACTAACTTGTTTGAAAAACATTCGCCCATCTCAAATTCGGCACGAACGTTTGCACAATCTGATTCGTGTTCGCAGTTCAGTAAATGATCGCTTTTCCGCTAATGCTTTTGTTTTAACTTTGTCTGGTGCTGTGTGATGAGTGGGGAGAGGGGCGACGTGTTTGATGAAGGGATGGGGGTTATGTCTAGGTCAGAGGAGCTGCATAGTGTAATTTTTTTTTTCTTTTTCTTTAAAAACGTAGTGTGTACATTCCAGCAGCCAATCAGAGCGCAGAAACCATCCACAACATCATGACACAAGGTTTTCTGTGATTGGCTGCCAAAGTCACTTGTCCATGTCCATATAAAAATGCTGTCACCATTTTTTAGTGTCACAGTGCAGAGAGGCCGCTCCTGCTATTGTTGCTGCTGAAAGTGAACTTGTCAGGTGGATAGGATCTGTTCTGCATCTAACTAGGTTGTGATAAAACTGTGTTGCAGTCTCAGGAGGCCCCATTTGCTAATCAAAATCATTTGGGCAAAAACTGTGTTGACGAATCAGGAGGCCCCATTTCCTCTTAAAATTTGTTAGGTCTAATATAGGGAGTTCAGCCAGGAGTCCCTATTTGATAATCCAAATCGTTTGAGATAAAACTGTGTTGCAGTGGGATTCAAGAGGCCACATTTCCTCTTTAAATCGTTAGGCCTAATGTAGAAGTTCAGCCAGGAATCTCTATTTGCTAATCCAAATTGTAATATACTTTGTTACAGTGAGGAATAAGGAGGCCACATTTCCTCTAAAACATTGTTTGACTAATATTGGGGTTCAGCAAGGAGGCCTGTTGGAATATGTTTGGTGCAACAACTCCATTCCTGTCTATGGTGTTTAGTTGCTAGATTTGTATGCAGTTTATAAGGTTAAAAAAAAACTCCCAGAGGCTCACACATGAAGAGCATGTGACTGTATTTCCTGTTTTCCTGTGTCTGTGTATGAGAGAAGCAGCCTGCTGTAGATCTGCACAGATAGAGACGCACAAATGATTTATTCTGATCTATTAAGCTTATCATATATTGTTCCTGTTTGTTCCTGAATAAAGAAGCTCTGTTTTCACACGCTTGGAGAGTATCCTGAATAATCAGCTGCCAACAATTTTTCTATAGTCTTGATAAATTTCTGCCTAAGGTAGATCATTTGCTCCTATAATGGATATATCAAAGAAGAGCAATGACCTACTACATTTTCTGCAGCTGGAGCGCAAATACATCTTTTGACTTCACATTTCTTGAACTGATATTCAGGCCTTTAAAGACAAGGATTATTGGAACATAGATCCAAGCATAACTTGAAACTTTGATATTTCTTATTTCAGATCTTGCTCTTATAAGAAGATAAGCAGCAATAGATATTTAAAGATGTGCAGTTTTCTATTCTGTTAGTCCAAGGAAACGCAAGTGTCTAAGGCTACAACATTTATTTATTGTAATCATTGCCACAGCATGATAATGGTCCAGTTCCTAGGTTCAGATCAGTTGGTATCTTTTACTGGAATCTTTGACACATAAACATTTACTTTAAGTATAGGCGGACACCTGTTGTTGTGAATGGGTTTGAGATGAGTTCTGAGCAGAGGCTCCCTCTGGTGGTTACAAGCGGTTACTAGTGAGGATTGTGAGGACTGGGAATCAGGTGTTACTGATTGGTCTTTTATAAGGGAGTCATTTTCCCATCAGGGTTGCCGGTGATCAATTGTTCTGGTCTGAATCCTTCTTTCCAGTTTCCCTTGTAGCCTGCTGTGTCTTTGTCTGCATCTCCTGCTATCAGATAAGACAATTTCTTATTTTGTGTTTTTGCTATATTTTTGCTTTTGTCCTGCACTTCTGTGGGGGCCTTCAGGGTCCCCTCTGGGGGCTTCTGCCCTCTCAGTTTAGTTCAGCCACTGAGTTTTGTTCTTTTGCTTTTTCCAGTTTTTCAGTGGCTGCTGTTTTTATTTTGTTACACCAGAGAACTAATTTAGGTGGTAGAGGTTGTGTGATCTCAGGTGATTTTGAAATTAGTAGAGTTGGTGTTTTTTCAGGGTTTTCTGAGATTGCAGTAAGTACCCTTCCTATCCTTTTCTATTTAGATAGTTTGGGTCCCAGCGTTTGCTCATACTATTTTCTTTCTGTGTCAGTATTTCCTCTTGTCTAACCGCCATTACATGTTTGGGGGCTTTCTATTATCTTTGGGGTTTCTGCTCCGGGGCAGATAGCTTTCCTATTTCTTTTCTTTAGGTGTAGTTAGTTTCTCAGGCTGTGACGAGGCGTCTAGGACCAACGTAGGAACGCTCCACGGCTGCCTCTAGTTGCGGTGGTTAGTCAGGGTACTGCAATCTCATAGATTCCATGCTCTGGTGTATTTCCTTTTTTACCTGCACTCCTCAGCTACCGTAACATAACAGTATCACCGGCCATAAAAATTGTATGGTACTCACAGAAGGGAAAAAATATTTTGAAGGAAGAAAGTTGTCAGAGATATTTTTCTGTTTGTTGCATTTTTTTTTTTTTTTTTCCCTCTGTATCTCTGGGTGCTGGGGAGGATCTTTTCTCCCAATGGAGTTTGCACAGTTGTCTGGCCGTGTGGATAGCTTGCCACTGAGGTTCGGAGTATTGCTATCTATCTTGCTGGGTTGCCTGTTGTGGAACCTAGGATTCCCATGCCAGATTTGTTTTTAGGGGATCGAGCTAAGTTTCAGAATTTCAAAAATAATTGTAAATTGTTTCTTGCCTTAAAATCTAAGTCCTCAGGAAACGCAGCGCAGCAGGTTCAAATTATCATCTCTCTCCTGCGCGGCGATCCTCAGGATTGGGCTTTTTCCCTGATACCTGGGGATCCTGTTTTGAGTGATGTTGATGCATTTTTTCAGGCTTTGGGGTTATTGTACGATGAGCCTAATGTCACTGATCAAGCTGAAAAAGCCTTGTTGGCATTAAATCAGGGGCTTGATGACGCTGAGTTATACTGTCAGAGATTCCGTAGGTGGGCAGTCCTGACCAATGGAATGACGACGCTTTGGCGGCCCTTTTCCGGAAGGGTCTGTCGGATAATGTAAAGGATGTTATGGTGGGATTTCCTGTCCCCTCTGGTCTCAATGATTCTATGTCATTAGCGATTCAAATTGACAGACGTTTGCGTGAGCGGGAGAAGTATGCGTGGAGTGGTGTTGCCTTGTGAGCCAGCTGCTGAGCCCATGCAGTGTGATAGAGTGGTGTCTGGGGCACAGCGTCATGAGTTTCGAAAGCGCAAATGGGTTATGTTTCTACTGTGGTGATGCCTCTCATGCTATTTCAGTCTGCCCTAAGCGGGGAAGACGTTTTGCACGCTCAGTTGTCTTGGGTAGTGTTCAGACTAAGTTTTTTATTAACTGTCACTCTGATATGCTCTCTGTCCTCATTTCTGCTCAGGCTTTCGTTGATTCTGGAGCAGCTATTAACCTGATGGATTATGATTTTGCTAAACGTTGTGGGTTTCCCTTGATACCCCTACAGAAGTCTATTCCTTTACTGGGGATCGATTCTACCCCTTTGGCTGAGAATAAACCCCAGTTTTCTACTCAGGTGATAATGAGGGTTGAACCTGATCACAGGAGTGCTGCAAATTTTTGGTTCTATATAATCTGCATGACATTATAGTGCTGGGTTTCCCTTGGTTA
The DNA here is from genome assembly GCA_033576555.1 of Oophaga sylvatica. Taxonomy (NCBI): domain Eukaryota; kingdom Metazoa; phylum Chordata; class Amphibia; order Anura; family Dendrobatidae; genus Oophaga; species Oophaga sylvatica. Next base: position 94,733,622 of record JARQOD010000002.1, on the reverse strand, counting down.
CAGTCTCATAATCCTGTTTTGGATTGGAAATCTGTGTCTGTAACCAGTTGGGGCTGCCAATGTGTTAATTCCAACACTCCTGTTTTTTCTGCCTCCCCCCAGGCTGAGGATGTTCCTGACTTTTTGTTTGATTTTTCTGATGTGTTTAGCGAAAGTAAATCTGCATCCTTGCCTCCCATAGGAGCTATGACTGCGCTATTGAATTAGTGCCAGGTAGTAAATTCCCTAAAGGTCGCCTTTTTAACTTGTCTGTACCTGAACATGACGCTATGCGGTCTTATATCAAGGAATCATTGGAGAAGGGTCATATCAGACCATCCTCTTCATCCTTAGGTGCCGGTTTTTTCTTTGTGGCCAAAAAAGATGGTTCATTAAGGCCGTGTATTGATTATCGTCTCTTGAACAATATTACTGTGAAATATCAATACCCGTTACCCTTGATTTCTGACCTGTTTTCCAGGGTGAAAAACGCTACTTGGTTTACCAAGCTTGACCTCAGGGGGGCGTATAACCTTATTCGCATTAAGCACGGGGATGAATGGAAGACGGCATTTAACACCCTGAAGGGCATTTTGAGTACCTTGTGATGCCCTTTGGGCTCACTAATGCTCCTTCCGTCTTCCAGTCCTTCATGAATGACATTTTCAGGATTTTGTGGACAAGTTTCTGATTGTTTATTTGGATGATATCTTGATTTTTTCTAATGACTGGGACTCTCATGTGAAACATGTTCGAACTGTATTCCAGATTTTGAGAGAGAATGCTCTGTATGTGAAGGGATCAAAGTGTCTTTTTGGCGTACAGAAGATCTCATTTCTGGGATTAATTTTGTCCCCATCTGTTATTGAAATGGACCCGGTCAAGGTTCAGGCCATCTGTGATTGGGTCCAACCTACTTCATTAAAGGCTCTTCAGAGATTTTTGGGTTTTGCCAATTTTTATCGTAAATTTATTGGTAATTTCTCGGTTATTGTTAAACCATTAACTGATTTGACCAGAAAGGGTTCTGATGTGGTGAATTGGCCTCCTGAGGCAGTCTCTGCGTTTCAGGAACTTAAGCAGAGATTCACTTCTGCTCCTGTTCTACGGCAGCCTGATGTTTCTCTGCCTTTTTCAGGTGGAGGTTGATGCCTCTGAAATTGGGGCAGGTGCCGTTTTGTCCCAAAAAGATCCAGAGACCTCTAAAAGTAACCCTTGTGCCTTTTTCTCTCGAAAATTTTCTCCTACTGAACGTAATTATGACGTGGGTAATCGGGAGTTATTGGCCATGAAGTGGGCTTTTGAAGAGTGGAGACATTGGCTGGAGGGAGCCAAACATCAGGTGGTGGTCCTTACGGACCATAAGAATCTGGTCTATCTGGAATCTGCCAAGCGACTCAATCCTAGACAGGCCAGGTGGGCCTTGTTTTTCACACGTTTTAATTTTGTGGTTTCCTTTCTTCCTGGCACTAAGAATGTTAAGGCGGATGCCCTCTCGAGGAGTTTCCTTGCGGACTCTCCTGAGCTATCTGATCCCTCTGTTATTTTGAAGGAGGGTGTAGTTCTTTCCGCCATCTCGCCCAATTTGAGACTTGCTCTGGAGGGGTGTCAGGAGGATAGGCCCGAGCGCTGCCCTGTTGGAAAATTGTTTGTCCCGGACCAATGGAAAAAGAGTGTGATGTCTGAGATTCATTGTTCCGCATTGGCTGGGCATCCCGGAATTTTTGGTACCAGAGACTTGGTTAGTCGGTCCTTTTGGTGGCCTACTGTCATGTGTGCATCGCCACGAAGATCGTCGCGGTTGCACATTCTGACTTCTCACAGCTGAGTTGCTGTTTCTTTGTGTTTGGCAGTTAGGGAGTTAATTCTGTCTGTGCTCAGTTCTGGGACTGGGTGCAGTTTCTCCCGGCTGCAATTAATTATTTGTTGATTGGTTTCCTTTAAATCTCTGGGTGTCTGTGTTGGGAGTTGCCAGTGAAATTCTTCATGCAGACCACAGATAGGATTGTATCTGTATAGACTTAAGTTAAAGAGCTCCTTAGTTGTTTTAAGCTCACCTTGCTTAGAGTTTAATATCCCAGATCATTTATGTTCCTTCTGTGTTTGAGTGTGTATGCAAGTCTGTGTTTTCTCCAGTCTGTCTTTTATGTCTAATCTGTGTATTTAGCAGAGATCAGCCCATATCCCTTTGGTGGTAATCAGAATCCTTCTTAGGACTGATTACAGGGTTCAGGGACTGATAGGAGACAGGGTTAGGCTGGAGACTTGGACCTCTGAACCATTATCAGTACCTCCAAGGTGAGGGATTAGTTAGGACCCCAGTTTAGGGTCAGGTTAGACCCCCGGTCCTCCTCTTTCCTGTGACAGTGTATCAAGTCCTCAAGATTAACCCTGAGTTCAACGGATATCGTGTCAGGTAAATCTATTCTATATTTACATGCTGATGTTGCTAATCTATATGTTGTATAGAGTGTTGTTCTTTTAAGAATAGTTTACTGACATCGTACACATATCATAAGACCGCGTGACATTTTCACTGGCCCATAAAATTATTCCCAGTTGCCATGGATCCAGTAGCCCAGCTGGCTCTGCAGTTGCAGGGATTATCCATGGAGCTGACGGACATTAAGTCCAAAGTTTTGTCTCCCTCGGAGCAAACCAGATTTGAACCTAAAGTAGCTCTCCCGGACAGGTTCACTGGTGGGCGAGACAAATTTTTTACCTTCAGGGAAGCATGTAAATTGTATTTTCGGCTTCGGCCTCGATCATCAGGGAGTGAAGAGCAGAGAGTGGGAATTGTTATCTCGCTCCTACAAGGGGACCCTCAATCCTGGGCCTTCTCCCTTCCTCCGGGATCCCCGGCTCTACAGTCAGTAGATCGATTTTTTACTGCCCTGGGTTTGGTATATGATGACCCAGATCGGGTCTCTCTTGCTGAGACAAAATTACGTAAGATACAGCAGGGAGATCGTCCGGCAGAGGAATTTGCTTCTGAGTTCCGTAGATGGGCCACAGATACTCAGTGGAATGACCCAGCTCTTAGAAGCCAGTTTTTGTCATGGGCTTTCTGACAAATTAAAGGACGTTTTGGCTCAGTATGATTCTCCTCCATCACTGGAGGCTGCTATGGCCCTAGCTATCCGTACTGATAGACGGCTCCGGGAGAGGTGCGAGGTAACTCCGCCCCCTGTTGTTACTCCACCTACTACTAAAGTCCCTTATGTTGAGGTTCCCCTTGTCTGTTCGGAGGAGCCTATGCAGTTGGGAGGGACATCATTTCGTAGGAGGGGATTGGCGGTATGCCGCAGGACTAGAAGGTGTTTCTTCTGCGGGAAAGAGGGACATTTTGTTGGGGATGTCCATCCCGTGCCTTGTTGAGCAAAAAGTCGCCGGAAAACTGTTAATCCCAGGTTGTGTGGTGGACGACAACCTGGGAGTATGTATTTCGTCCGCTAGTTCTTCTCAGTTCCTTGTACCAGTGGAGGTGGTGGTTGGTACGAGAGTGGAGAGATTTTCTGTTCTTCTTGATAGTGGGTCCGGGCTAATCTGGTTGACGCTCAGTTTGCTCAGGCTCAAGGTATGCATCTGAGTGTATTGGTCAAACCGATCCCTATATTCTCCATTGACGCCAGGCCTCTCGGCCAAGGTAGCTTTGTTCATGAGGTTCATAACATTGACCTTCGGGTAGGGGCAATACATAGGGAACTATTATCTTGTTATGTGTTGGAGGGTCTACCTACTCCTATTGTGTTGGGACTTCCTTGGTTGGTTAAACATAACCCTGTGATTAATTGGCAGTCCAGAGATATAAGCCAATGGGGGGAGTTTTGCAAAAGTAACTGCATGAACACAGTCATCAGTGCGGTCGTGCCTAGTACTTTGCCTCCTTTTTTGGAGGACTTTGGGGATGTGTTCTCTGAGGAGGGGTGTCAGGAGTTGCCTCCTCATCGCGTGTATGACTGCTCTATTAATTTACTTCCTGATGCTAAGTTACCTAAAGCTAGGTTATATAACCTTTCTGGTCCTGAGAGGCAGGCTATGAAAGATTATATTTCGGAAAGTCTGGCCAAAGGGCATATTAGACCTTCATCTTCCCCAGTGGCCGCGGGGTTCTTCTTTGTGAAGAAAAAAGATGGAGGCCTACGCCCTTGCTTGGATTTCCGCGAACTTAATCGGATTACTGTTCGAGATCCGTATCCACTCCCTCTTATTCCTGATCTCTTCAATCAAATTGTTGGCGCCAAATGGTTCTCTAAATTGGATCTCAGGGGGGCTTATAATCTGATTAGGATAAAAGAGGGGGATGAGTGGAAAACGGCGTTTAACACGCCGGAGGGACATTATGAGAACCTTGTCATGCCTTTTGGTCTGACTACTGCACCAGCAGTATTCCAACATTTTGTTAATGACATTTTTCGTCATCTGGTGGGGCTGTTTGTGGTCGTATATTTGGATGACATTTTAATTTACTCACCAGATCTTGTGTCTCACCAGGAGCATGTGAGACAGGTGTTGCAGATCTTGCGAGACAATAAACTATACGCCAAACTGGAAAAGTGTGTATTCGCCGTACAGGAACTTCAGTTTTTGGGTTTCTTGGTGTCAGCCTCCGGTTTCCGTATGGACCCTGAAAAGGTGAGAGCAGTGCTTGAATGGGATCAGCCAGAGGATCTTAAGGCTCTGCAGCGTTTTCTGGGGTTTGCTAACTACTACCGGAAATTTATTTGTAATTTCTCATCTGTTGTCAAACCTCTCACTGACATGACAAGAAAAGGGACGGATTTTTCTAAATGGTCGGACAAAGCTTGCCAAGCTTTTTCCTCTTTGAAAAAATGTTTTGCTTCGGCACCCGTTCTCATCCAACCAGATGCATCACAGCCGTTCGTTGTGGAGGTGGACGCGTCTGACGTAGGGGTGGGTGCAAATATTGTCCCAGGGTCCGTCCCCTGGTAAATGGCATCCGTGCGCTTTCTTTTCTAAAAAATTGTCGTCCGCCGAAAGGAATTATGATATCGGCAATAGGGAACTTTTGGCCATTAAGTTGGCTTTTGAAGAATCGCGTCACTTTTTGGAGGGGGCAGTTCACCCGTCACCGTCATTACTGATCACAAGAACCTGCTGTATTTGGAATCTGCTAAGCGTCTGAATTCCAGACAAGCTCGATGGTCGTTGTTTTTTACCAGGTTTAATTTTGTTGTCACTTATCGCCCTGGATCTAAGAATGTTAAGGCGGATGCCTTGTCTCGCAGTTTCCCAGGGGCTGGGAAAATGGATGACCCGATTCCTATCCTTCAGGAGGGGTGGTAGTGTCGGCTGTATGTTCTGAGCTTGAGGAGGAGGTGTTAGAGGCTCAGGGGGACGCCCCTGCAGGACCTCCAGGGAGACTGTTTGTCCCAAATCAGTTGAGACAAAAGGTTATTGAGGCACATCATAATTCTGCTTTAGCAGGACATCCAGGGAGTAAGGCTACTTTAGATCTCCTTTCTCGCCGGTTTTGGTGGCCTAACGTTAATAAAGATGTTTTAACTTTTGTCGCGTCCTGTGGGGTTTGTGCTCGCTCTAAGACCCCTCATACCCGTCCGTCTGGGACCCTCTTACCCTTGAAACTTCCGGAGCGTCCATGGACTCATTTGTCTATGGACTTCATCACGGACCTTCCTCAGTCGTCAGGGAAGACTGTCATACTGGTGGTTGTTGACAGGTTCAGTAAGATGGCACATTTCATTGCTCTTCCTGCCCTCCCTAATGCTAAAACTCTGGCGCAGGTGTTCATTGGGGAGATTGTGAGACTTCATGGGTTGCCTTCTGATGTGGTGTCAGATAGGGGGTCTCAGTTTGTGTCCAAGTTTTGGAGGGCATTTTGTTTACGTCGGGGGATGCAATTGTCATTTTCCTCGGCTTTTCATCCGCAGACCAATGGTCAGACAGAGCGTCTGAATCAAAGCCTAGAGACTTATCTTCGGTGTTTTGTCTCAGAGAACCAGGAGGACTGGTCTTCTTTCTTGCCTCTGGCAGAGTTCGCTCTTAACAACAGGCGGAGCGAGTCCACTGGTAAGTCCCCGTTTTTTGGGGCATATGGTTTTCATCCCCAGTTTTGTACATTCAATGGGGGGGGCCCTTCTGGGGTTCCTGAGGAGGAGCGTTTCTCGTCGTCACTTGCTTCAGTGTGGAGAGGTGTATTGAATAATCTGAGTGCTATGGGGAACCGTTATAAACGTATGGCTGATAGGAGGAGAGTTTCTGGTCCAGATCTTAATGTGAACGATCTGGTATGGTTGTCTACCAGGAATATAAAACTTAAAGTTCCCTCCTGGAAGCTGGGCCCCAGATTCATCGGGCCGTACAGGATCAGTTCCATAATTAATCCTGTGGCATTTCGTCTGGACCTCCCTCCTACGTTTAAAATCCACAATGTGTTCCACAAGTCATTACTTAAGAGGTACGTGGCACCAGTCATACCATCACCTCTACCTCCTCCTCCAGTGGTGGTCAATGGTAACTTGGAGTTTCAAGTGTCAAAGATCATTGACTCACGTCTGAATCGCCGGTCCCTTCAGTACTTGTTGCATTGGAAGGGGTATGGTCCAGAGGAGAGGACGTGGGTTCCTGCATCTGACATTAACGCAGATCGTTTGGTGCGGACCTTCCACAGAACTCACCCGGGCAAACCTGGCCCTGAGGGTCCGGAGGCCCCTCGTAGAAGGGGGGGTACTGTCATGTGTGCATCGCCACGAAGATCGTCGCGGTTGCACATTCTGACTTCTCACAGCTGAGTTGCTGTTTCTTTGTGTTTGGCAGTTAGGGAGTTAATTCTGTCTGTGCTCAGTTTCTGGGACTGGGTGCAGTTTCTCCCGGCTGCAATTAATTATTTGTTGATTGGTTTCCTTTAAATCTCTGGTTGTCTGTGTTGGGAGTTGCCAGTGAAATTCTTCATGCAGACCACAGATAGGATTGTATCTGTATAGACTTAAGTTAAAGAGCTCCTTAGTTGTTTTAAGCTCACCTTGCTTAGAGTTTAATATCCCAGATCATTTATGTTCCTTCTGTGTTTGAGTGTGTATGCAAGTCTGTGTTTTCTCCAGTCTGTCTTTTATGTCTAATCTGTGTATTTAGCAGAGATCAGCCCATATCCCTTTGGTGGTAATCAGAATCCTTCTTAGGACTGATTACAGGGTTCAGGGACTGATAGGAGACAGGGTTAGGCTGGAGACTTGGACCTCTGAACCATTATCAGTACCTCAAGGTGAGGGATTAGTTAGGACCCCAGTTTAGGGTCAGGTTAGACCCCCGGTCCTCCTCTTTCCTGTGACAGTGTATCAAGTCCTCAAGATTAACCCTGAGTTCAACGGATATCGTGTCAGGTAAATCTACTCTATATTTACATGCTGATGTTGCTAATCTATATGTTGTATAGAGTGTTGTTCTTTTAAGAATAGTTTACTGACATCGTACACATATCATAAGACCGCGTGACACCTACCTTGTCTCATGATGTCAGGGAATTTGTGCAGTCCTGCGGGACTTGCTCTCGCTCCAAGCCTTGCTCTCGCTCTAGTGGTTTGTTGATGCCATTGCCTGTGCCCAAGAGACCATGGACCCATATCTCTATGGATTTCATTTCCGATCTTCCTGTTTCTCAGAGAATGACCACCATCTGGGTAATTTGTGATAGGTTTTCCAAAATGATACATCTTGTGCCATTACCTAAGTTGCCTTCCTCCTCTGAATTGGTGCCATTGTTCCTTCAGCACGTGGTTCGTTTACACGGCATTCCTGAGAACATTGTGTCTGACAGAGGAGTCCAGTTTGTTTCCAGATTTTGGAGGACTTTTTGTTCTAAACTGGGTGTTCAATTGTCTTTCTCCTCGGCATTTCATCCTCAGACCAATGGTCAAACTGAGAGAACAAACCAGACATTGGAGACTTATCTAAGATGCTTTGTGTCTGCTGATCAGGATGACTGGGTCTCTTTTTTGCCTTTGGCTGAGTTTGCTCTTAATAATAGGGCTAGCTCTGCCACTTTGATGTCTCCGTTTTTCTGTAATTCTGGGTTTCACCCTCGATTTTCTTCAGGACAGACGGAGGCTTCTGTCTGTCCAGGTGTTGACTCTGTTGTTGAGCGTATGCAGCAGATTTGGGACCAGGTAGTGGAGAGGTTGTCCCTCTCTCAGGAGAAGGCTCAGCGGTTTGCTAACCGGCATAGGACTGATGGTCCTCGGTTTAAAGTGGGGGACTTTGTCTGGTTGTCCTCAAAGAATATTCCTATGAGAGTAGCATCTCCTAAATTTAAACCTAGGTTCATTGGACCTTATAAGATCATGGCGATTATTAATCCTGTTTCTTTTCGTTTGCTTCTTCCAGGGACATTTAAGATCCATAACGTGTTCCACAAGTCCTTGTTGAAGAGGTTTGTTGAGCCAGTGGTTCCTGCTGCTGTGCCTCCTGACCCTGTTTTGGTTGAGGGCAATCTGGAATATGTGGTTGAGAAAATATTGGATTCTCGTTTTTCTAGACGAAGACTCCAGTATTTGGTTAAATGGAGAGGTTATGGTCAGGAAGACAATTCTTGGGTGTTTGCTTCGGACATCCATGCTAGGAGACTTATCCGTGCGTATCATAGAACTCATCCTGACCGACCTGGTTGCTCAAATGAGGGTTCGGTGACCCCTCCTCAAGGGGGGGTACTGTTGTGAATGGGTTTGAGATGAGTTCTGAGCAGAGGCTCCCTCTGGTGGTTACAAGCGGTACTAGTGAGGATTGTGAGGACTGGGAATCAGGTGTTACTGATTGGTCTTTTATAAGGGAGTCATTTTCCCATCAGGGTTGCCGGTGATCAATTGTTCTGGTCTGAATCCTTCTTTCCAGTTTCCCTTGTAGCCTGCTGTGTCGTGTCTGCATCTCCTGCTATCAGATAAGACAATTTCTTATTTTGTGTTTTTGCTATATTTTTGCATTTTGTCCTGCACTTCTGTGGGGGCCTTCAGGGTCCCCTCCGGGGGCTTCTGCCCTCTCAGTTTAGTTCAGCCACTGAGTTTTGTTCTTTGCTTTTTCCAGTTTTTCAGTGGCTGCTGTTTTTATTTTGTTACACCAGAGAACTAATTTAGGTGGTAGAGGTTGTGTGATCTCAGGTGATTTTGAAATTAGTAGAGTTGGTGTTTTTTCAGGGTTTTCTGAGATTGCAGTAAGTACCCTTCCTATCCTTTTCTATTTAGATAGTTTGGGCCCCAGCGTTTGCTCATACTATTTTCTTTCTGTGTCAGTATTTCCTCTTGTCTAACCGCCATTACATGTTTGGGGGCTTTCTATTATCTTTGGGGTTCTGCTCCGGGGCAGATAGCTTTCCTATTTCTATCTTTAGGTGTAGTTAGTTTCTCAGGCTGTGACGAGGCGTCTAGGACCAACGTAGGAACGCTCCACGGCTGCCTCTAGTTGCGGTGGTTAGTCAGGGTACTGCAATCTCATAGATTCCAACTGCTCTGGTGTATTTCCTTTTTTACCTGCACTCCTCAGCTACCGTAACATAACACCCTGTTACTACTAGTCTAGTACGTCTGAGTGTCAGGTTCCAGTAGGCATATATGCACGAAAATGATTCACTGCAGTGCTCACATTTGCTCTGCCGGCACCATTATAGTGTATGGCCCCATCGGCGCATACATCCGAAACCTGTTGTTTATGGGGTGGTTTGGACGCAAGCCCTAATGAGACCAACGAATGCCAGGATAAGCGCAATGTCAAGCCACCCTTACTAGTGTGTAATAATAATATGTCAAGCAATTATTTGACTTGTATCCTGCATTTTTAGCAGATCTCCCCTCTGCAGCCTGTAGTCACTAAAAACTGCAGTCTGTATGTTTTTCTGCTGTCTCTATCAGCTCTCCTCTTTAAAGACTTTTATAGGCAGCTGGTGTAATCTGATCCCTCAGTAATGTAATGGGTATAGTGGTGGAACCACTTTGCCGTGGACCAAGGAGAGCCTGGAGGGGCCTAACGGTACTGCAGGTATACTGGAAACTAGGCAGGTGCATGCAGTTATGACTGGTATACAGACTGGCATGGCAGGTGGTGGCAGGTGCGGCTGGTATACAAACTGTCATGGCAGGTGCAGGCAGGTACACAGACTGGCACACCAGGTACAGGCAGGTATGGCTGGTATACAGATTGGCACAACAGGTGAAGGCAGATACGGCTGGTATGTAGACTAACATGGCAGGTGCAAGCGGGTAGACCGGACAGGTATACTGAGATACAAGCACTGGGGACCTGAAAACTAGCAAGCATGCAGACAACAAACTAAACACGTTGCTCAGGCACCTCCCAACAAGTAGAGGTGCCTGAAATAAGTGTCTCCCAGCCACTGGTGGAGGATACTTTTGGGTGGTGCGCGCTGTCTCGGTAAGAGATCGTGCGCACGTGTGTACCCTAAGCGCACTGCCAGGCATGCGCAGTCCCCGGGAAGCAGCAGGAGGAGTATGCGAAGGATGGAGCCCAGGACACTGAGTGAGTTGGGCAAGAAATCTCTCTAGCAGAGGGGGCACGGATGTACTCCTTGGGCTCCCACAATCTATCTTCAGGTCCGAACCCATTCCAAGCCACAAGAAAAAAAGGTTTTTCCTCTTACCTTTTTTGTGGCCCAAATATTCTTTACGTCTAAAACATCTTCAGAGCTAACTGGTGCAGGAGAGGTACCTGAGCCCTTGAAGAAGGAGCTAAAGATGACAGGATTGAGGAGAGACACATGGAATGAATGGGGAAACAGTAAAGAGGCCGGGAGTTTGAGCTTGCATGCTACAGCATTAATCTGTTTGAGAACCTTGAATGGACCGATGAAGCCAGGACCTAACTTATAATGAAGGTAGTTTGAGATGGACAAACTTCAAAGAAAACCACACCTTATCCCCAGGATGAAACAGTTATGGGTCCAGACATCTCTTGTCTGCATGTCTCTTCATCCATTCAGAAGATTTCATTAATGTGGTATTGATGTCCTCCTAGATTTTAGGGAGGTCCTTGATGAGAGCTTCAGCCGCAGGAATGTTGATGGTAGTAGCCACAGGGAACGGAATACTGGGGTGTTGACCATACACAAGAAAAATTGAAATTTAGCTGAGGATTCACTTACAAGGTTGTTATATGAGAATTTGCCCCACGGCAGGAGATTGACCCAGTCACTATGGTGGGCATTGATGAAATACCATAGGAAGTTGGTTATGATCTCATTGATCCGTTCTACCTGCCATTGTATTGTGGATGGTAGGCTGAAGAGAAGTCCAAGGTGACATTCAGTAGTTTTCAGGTATCCCTCCAGAAGTGAGATGTAAACTGGATGTTAGAACCCTCTTGTTAGATTTTGTTTCAGTTTGCTGGTCACATGACCTTTTTACCCTATTTAGTCTGGCTCCGCCCTTCTGGCTTTGCTGGACTTCATTGTATTATCTACTCTTAAGCTAGCCGGGTGCTTAGGTGCCTTACTCTGTCAGTTTTGCTTGATCTTAGGATCTCTTAGTATTTGTTTCCTGTTTTATATTCTCTGCTACACTTTCTGTTAGGAGGTGTCCACCTTTTCACCCAGTCCCTAGATCTTGTAGAGATTCCTCCCTCGCAACTATAGGTCTTCGTTCAGACTAGCTGAGGACTTTAGCGGGTCTGGTCGCAGGATCAGGTTCCCCGTTACATCGTAGGGATCCAGCTCAGTCCTATTGTAGGGACAGAATTCCCACCTTTCCTTAGTGCTTGTAGCAGATCATAACAGTAAGTCCAGCCCAAAGAAAGAAAAAAAAAAATCTCTAAGGAAAGATTTTCTGTTTCATCATGGTCTCGGTTCAGGATTTGGTTCAACGCCTGCAGGGACTTTCTCTGGAGGTGGCTGAGATAAAGCAACACGTGAGTAGTTGTTCTGGAGCACATTTCGTGGAGCCAAAGGTACGTTTGCCTGATTTATTTTTTGGTGAACAACAAGATTTTTTTTCTTTTAAAAATGCTTGCTTGTTGTATTTCCGTTTGAGACCCAGATCCTCTGGTGATGAATCACAGCGCATAGGGTTCATAATGTCACTTTTGCGCAAAGAACCTCAGGACTGGGCCTTTTCTCTGCAGCCTAGTGATCCATTCTTTAGATCAGTGGATAGTTTTTTTTCTGCTCTGGGGTTATTTTATGACGATCCGGATCGTGTTTCATCAGCTGAGACAGAATTGAGACGTTTGAGACAGGGATCAGGTAATGTGGAAAAGTTTTGTACTCACTTCCGTAGATGGTCCACTCAGGTAGGATGGAACGATTCAGCTTTGAAAAGTTTATTTCTTGCAGGGTTAAGTGAGAGGGTTAAAGATTTGCTGATTGCTTATCCCATACCTGGTAACTTGCAAGAGGCTATGCAATTAGCCATACGGTTGGATAGGAGACTGCGTGCAAGGGTTAATGAGAGTAAATCTGCCTTGTCAGCTCCAAGTTTGGAGAAGGAATGTACTGACATTGCAGAGCCGATGGAAATTGGAGCAATGGCACCTCACTCTCGAGAAAAAGAACGCAGATTTGCTAAGGGCTTGTGTTTCTATTGTGGCAAATCTGAGCATTTTATTAAGAACTGTGCGCTTCGAATGAATAAAGAAAAAAAAAAAATGAGGTCAGTTTTGCCCGCATAGCTTGTTTAAACAATAAAGGTGTCTTTCTTTCTGCCACTACTGCTGTTGAGGAGGAATTAATGGAGTTTCGGGTATTTGTGGATTGTGGTTCAACTCTCAATGTGATTGATGGGAAATTTTTGGAAAAACTAAAATTAATACCCAAACTTCTGTCTTCCCCTATTAATGTGGTGTCTGTGGATGGTTCTCCCTTGAAAAATGTTACTCACCATATCTGTGAATTTCCTCTTACTATTAATGGTGTTCATCAAGAGAATTTGGATTTGGTAGTTTTGAATAATTTGCCCTCACCGGTGATTTTGGGGTTACCCTGGTTAAAATTGCACAATCCGGTACTGGATTGGTCTACCAATGAAATTAAGTCCTGGAGTCCTAATTGTTATGACAAGTGTTGTAACGGGCGTATTGCTGCTGTAGTTAAAGGGAATTACCTGTACCTATTCAGGATTTTTGGAAAGTTTTTTCTGATAAGGAATCGCAGGTATTGCCTCCTTATAGAGATTATGATTGTGCAATTGAATTTGTCCCTGGAGCTACTCTTCCTAAAAGTCGTTTATTTAATTTGACTATTCCTGAGAGAAGGGCTTTGGAGGAATACATACAGACAAGCTTGGCCGCCGGTCACATTAGGCCTTCCAAATCTCCTGTGGCGGTTGGATTTTTTTTTGTTAAAAAAAAGGACGGTGGTTTACGGCCTTGTCTAGACTTTCGTGAGATTAATAAGATTACTGTACGCAATCCTTACCCACTGCCATTGATTCCTGATTTGTTTAATCAGTTAGTGGGGGCCAAGTGGTTCTCGAAAATTGATCTTCGAGGGGCATACAATTTGTTGCGCATGAAGGAGGGGGATGAATGGAAGACTGCGTTTAACACTCCACTGGGTCATTTTGAGAATCTGGTCATGCCCTTTGGACTTTCCAGTGCTCCGGCATTTTTTCAGAATCTTATTAATGACATCCTTAGACCTTTGATCGGCAGAAGTGTGGTTGTGTATTTGGATGACATTTTGATTTATTCACCGGATTTGGAGTCTCATTGGAGGAGTGTGCGTGAAGTATTACAGTTACTGAGTGATAATTCACTTTTTACCAAACTAGAAAAATGTGAGTTCGCTGTACAGAGACTTAGTTTTTTGGGCTACATTGTCTCCAGTGAAGGTTTTGAGATGGACCCAGTGAAAGTGCAAGCTGTGCAGGATTGGCCTAGACCTATTGGTGTGAAATCAATACAGAGGTTTTTGGGGTTCGCCAATTATTATAGAAAATTCATAAAAAAATTTCTGTGATTGCTAAACCTCTGACCGATCTCACCAGGAAAGATGCTGATGCGGTTCAGTGGACTACTGAGGCCATTGAGGCTTTTGTGTTGCTAAAGGAGATGTTCAGCTCTGCTCCCATCCTTCCGCAGCCTGATGTGACTAAACCATTTGTGGTTGAGGTTGATGCTTCTTCTGTGGGGGTCGGCACGGTGTTGTCTCAGGCAAAGACGGATGGAGTACATCCTGTGCTTTTTTTTCAAAGAAATTTTCTGAGTCTGAACTAAATTATGATATCGGTAATCGGAAATTGTTGGCAATTAAACTCGCATTTGAACACTGGCGGCATTTTTTGGAGGGAGCGGAATTTCCCATTCAAGTCTTCACCGATCATAAAAATCTGATCTACCTTGATGCTGCCAAACGCTTGAATGCCCGTCAGGCTAGGTGGGCACTGTTTTTCTCACGGTTTAATTTTACCGTTACTTACATCCAGGTACTAAAAATGTTAAAGCTGATGCTTTGTCTCGCAGCTTTTCTCCTATGGTGGGTACTGAGGAGGAGGAGGAGGAAAACATCTTGCAAGAGGGGGTTGTTATTGCTGTTTTAGACTCCGTGTTGGAAGATGAGATTCTTAAAGCACAGGAGAATGCCCCATCTAACACGCCGCATGGGAGGTTGTTTGTGCCTGGTACCCTGAGGAGAGATTTGTTTGTTGAATGTCATGACTCTCGGTTGGCAGGTCATCCTGGAATCTCTGAGACCAAAAGATTTGTGGGTCGCAGTTTTTGGTGGCCAGGATGGCAGAAGGAAGTCATTAAGTGGGTGCGTCAATGCACTGTGTGTGCTAGATCTAAGTCTTCTCATACTCTTGCTGCAGGGTTGCTTTGCCCTCTGGAGGTCCCTAGTGCACCTTGGACACATTTGGCTATGGACTTTATTACTGATCTTCCCCCCTCTGAGGGTTTCACTGTCATCTGGGTGGTCGTGGACCGTTTTAGCAAGATGTGTCACTTGGTTCCTTTCATCAAACTGCCCTGCGCTAAGACTCTCGCTAAGGCCTTTGTCAAGGAAATAGTCAGACTACATGGCGTTCCTACTGACATTGTTTCCGATAGGGGACCTCAGTTTGTGGCTCGTTTTTGGCGTGCTTTTTGTGACAGGTTGGGAGTTCATTTGTCGTTTTCTTCCGGATATCATCCTGAGTCTAATGGCCAGACAGAAAGGAAAAACCAGGATGTTGAGCAGTTCTTGCGTTGTTTTGTGACTGATAATCAAGAGGGGTGGTCGGAGTTTCTGCCACTTGCTGAGTTTGCTCTTAACAATCATACATCTGCTTCTGCTGGTTGTTCACCTTTTTTTTGTTGTACTGGGAGACATCCGTCTTTTGGGTCATTTTCCAAGTTGGGATCGGCTGTACCTGAAGAGGAGAATTTTTCTGGTGTTTTGGAGAGAGTTTGGACTGATGTGCGTGGTAATCTTCAGGAGGCTAACAAAAGATCCAAAGTGTATTTTGATAGAAAACGACAAGAGGTTTTGTTTGCTATTGGTGACATGGTTTGGTTGTCCTCTAAGAATCTGCGCTTGAGGATTCCGTCTAAGAAATTGGGTCCCAAGTTTGTAGGGCCCTTTAAGGTGCTTCAGGTTATTAACCAATCTGCTGTTAAGTTGGAGCTTCTACCTCCTGGAAGATTAATCCGGTGTTTCATGTTTCTCTCTTGAAAAAAGCTGAGGTCTCAGATGGAGACGTCTCGGCCACTGTTCCCCTGGTGGTGGAGGACGGGCAATATGAGATTTCCCGCATCCTAAATTCTAGACGGTATAGAGGGAGTTTGCAGTACCTCGTCGCTTGGAAGGGTTATGGACCCGAGGATAACTCATGGGTGAGGGCGGATGATGTTTCTGCGTCTAGACTTGTTAGAGCGTTTCACAAGAGGTTTCCGGATAAGCCTAAGGCCTAGGGGATCCGGAGGATCCTCTTAGAAGGGAGGGTACTGTTAGAACCCTCTTGTTAGATTTTGTTTCAGTTTGCTGGTCACATGACCTTTTTACCCTATTTAGTCTGGCTCCGCCCTTCTGGCTTTGCTGGACTTCATTGTATTATCTACTCTTAAGCTAGTCGGGTGCTTAGGTGCCTTACTCTGTCAGTTTTGCTTGATCTTAGGATCTCTTAGTATTTGTTTCCTGTTTTATATTCTCTGCTACACTTTCTGTTAGGAGGTGTCCACCTTTTCACCCAGTCCCTAGATCTTGTAGGGATTCCTCCCTCGCAACTATAGGTCTTCGTTCAGACTAGCTGAGGACTTTAGCGGGTCTGGTCGCAGGATCAGGTTCCCCGTTACATCGTAGGGATCCAGCTCAGTCCTATTGTAGGGACAGAATTCCCACCTTTCCTTAGTGCTTGTAGCAGATCATAACACTGGACACCTTTATCAGAGATGATATGGAGAGGTAACCCATGGAGGTGGAAGATATGCTGGATGAACTTCTCAGCAAGCACAGTACCAGATGGGAGATCGGTAATGAAGTCCATCGCGATGTGCTGCCAGGAAACTGATGTTACGGGGAGAGGAAGTAACCGACCGGTCGGAAGCTGTGTCAGAGTCCTATTCTAGACACAGGAGGGAAACTCTGAGCTGAAATCCACAATAAATCTATGCACAAGGAAGGCCAGCAATAATTTCATGAAATGAGAAGAGCCATTTTCTTCTGTCTGGCATGACCAGCCAATTTAAATGAGTGACCCCACCGAAGGACTCGCTTCCTGTCTGTTTCAGCGACACAGGATGGAACTCTAGACAAATCCACCGGAGTGACAGTGACTATTTTGGAGGACTCAATGATGTGTTGAGGCTCTTCTTCCTGGTCAGAAAACAGAAAGGACCTGGATAGTGCTTCCACTTTGACGTTCTTGTCCGCTGGAAATGAAGAATAAATCAAAATAGGTGAAGAACAATTACGGCCTGGCTTGATGCGCATTTAGCCATTGTGCGGACTGCAGATAGGCTAAGTTCTTGTGATCAGTGTAAATAATTACTGGATGCATCACTCCTTCAAGCAAAAAGTGCCTGTCGTGAGACAGTTTAATCGCCAACAGTTACAGATCTCAAACGGCATTACACAATATTTATAATGGCCATCCTGTATTGGGATCAGGTTATATGCCCCTCGCAGGTCAAGTTTAGTAAAGACTATGGAGCCTTTGAGATGATCAAACAACTCTGATATGAGAGGCTGAGAATATTTATTCTTCATAGTCATATGGATGAGACCCCTATTGTCAATATGGGGACAAAGTTAGCCATCCTTCTTCTTTACAAAGAAGAATCCTGCTTCAGCAGGGGAGGATGACTTCCAGATAAATCCTCTGGCTAGATTCTCTTTGATATATTATGGCTCTGGTCTCAGCCTGGGACAGAGAGGAAATACAGCTTCATGGAGGAGATGAGGCAGGGAGGAGGTCTATAGGGTAGTCGTAATGGCCTGTGTGGTGATAGCGTCTCCATTTGTTGAAAATGTCTGCGTAGATACAATATCCTGGAGGCCAGCCAGGTAAGTTTGATGTAGTAGCTGGATGTCTAGCAGGACAAATGGGAACAAGACATCTTTCATGGCAAGCCTGGCCCTAGCAAAGTATTTTCTGGATCTCCATTCCAAGACAGTCTCCTGTGTACGCAGCCATGACAGTCCCAGGAACAGAGTATGGGACAGACCTGATACTACACAAAGAGGGATCTTTTCCATGTGCAACATTCCTACCCGAAGTTCTATACGCTCAGAAATTAAAAGGACGGCCTCGGATAGAAGTTTCCCATCCATGGATGATACCACAAAAGGACTCTGCAGACATTGGATGGGGATCTGATACCGCTCCACAACGTACCGTTGAATTAATTTTTCAGCAGAACTAGAGTTCAGATAGACTGATTCAACTAAATGGATGTTTCCGTAGGTCTGCCGGAAAAATGGAGGCGTGAAAATGTTGAAATGGATGGAAAAAGTGCTGCTGAATGGATGGAGGATAGCATGGGGAAGATCCCTGGAAGCATCTGTGACTCCCAGATCGCTGCTGAGAACAATGGTGTCACACTTTTACTCCACTTTAACGACTGACAATAAAACATTCAAAATCAACAAAAAATTGGAGTTTACAGGAAAAAAAAATGTTGAGAAACATTCTTTCCTGTATAAGGACTTTATAAAACAAATATTCAAAACGAACATAATTATCACATGTGGCCGGGAACCGGCTCAATCCCAATGGTTCCCCCACCCAGAATAGGGACCTACAGGTAACAGTGGAGTACTCCTATCAGAATGCAAGACAGAAGAATCATGGAGTAGCCATAAACCTCAAGAAAAGGTGTGTAATAAATAAAAAACAAATCTTTATTGTAACGGGTCTGGTAGGTGGAACCACTGACGGAAACGGGTCTGGTTGGTGGAACCACTAAGCTTTATTATACAAGACAATTTACTTGCAAGAGGGCGGGTGGCATCCGGGAATAGGACAGGGAATCACGGCAATTAGCCAGGCAGTCTCTGGACAGGCAGGTTGTCACAATAAGTGACCAAGGAAGTCTCTGGACAGGCAGGTTGGTACGGCAAGTGACCTGGGCAGTCTCTGGACAGGCAGGTTGTCACGGCAAGTGACCTGGGCAGTCTCTGGACAGGCAGGTTGTCACGGCAAGTGACCAGGGCAGTCTCTGAACAGGCAGGTTGTCACGGCAAGTAACCAGGGCAGTCTCTGGGCAGGCAGGTTGTCACGGCAAGTGACCAGGGCAGTCTCTGAACAGGCAGGTTGTCACGGCAAGTGACCAGGACAGTCTCTGGACAGGCAGGTTGTCACGGCAAGTGACCAGGGCAGTCTCTGGACAGGCAGGTTGTCACGGCAAGTGACCAGGGCAGTCTCTGGGCAGGCAGGTTTGTCACGGCAAGTGACCAGGGTAGTCTCTGGGCAGGCAGGTTGTCACGGCAAGTGACCAGGTCAGTCTCTGGACAGGCAGGTTTGTCACGGTAAGTGACCAAGGCAGTCTCTAGACAAACAGGCATATACGACCTGAGCTGGTGGAGCCTCCTGGTAGGCTGCAGTCGGATGGCAGATGATCGCTCCCAGGTGAGCAGGCAAGAGTCTCTGGAATAGCCGGGGATCTCTGCTGATGATGTCCGAACCTCTAGATAGAGCTGCTGTCGGATGGCAGATGATCGCTCCCAGGTGAGCAGGCAAGAGTCTCTGCAATAGCCGGGGATCTCCGCAGATGATGTCCGAACCTCTGGATAGAGCTGCAGTCGGATGGCAGATGATCGCTCCCAGGTGAGCAGGCAACAGCCGGGGATCTCTGCTGAAGATGTCCGAACCTCTGGATAGAGCTGCAGTCAGATGGCCGACAGGCAAACAGACAGGTAACAGGCAGGCAACTGGAAACAGGAGCTGATGGCTGAAGCAGAGTTAGACTGCACAGAAACAACATTGCTCGGGCACCTCCATTAAGGAGGAAGCCCTTAATATAGGGTGGAGTCCACCAGTATTGGCTGGAGACTGATTTGGAAAATGCGCGCGGCTCCTTTAAGAGCGGGGGAGGGTGCGGGCGCGCGCCCTAAGGCCAGCAGCAGGGAAGGAGCGCGCGGGACCAGCAGGGCGGAAGGAGGACGCCGAGGATGCCAGAGGCGCAGAGGAGGCTGGGAGCACTGAGGACGCTGAGCGCAGGTGAGGAGAGCGACTTCCCTGTCTGGCAGCAGGCAGGGACGCGGGCGCCACATTTATTATAACACATTAAAAGTTATCAAACAGTTATAAATATACATGAGGTGATTAGGAGAAGCATTCCAGAAAAAGGAGAGAGGCAGAGCATATAAATAGTGGACAAGACAAGAAAGCACTGCATCCGCTCACAGTATGACTGCAAAGCAACCCATAGTGTATGATATATTGCAACATGCCCGAGCTATACCTATTCACAAGTTACCAGGGTGCTAGGTAAGAAAATCACAATATTAAGTCTGCAGTAGTGTTGAGCGATACGATACTGCAAATATCGGGTATCGGCCGATATTGGCTGTATCGGAATTCCGATCCCGAGTTCCGATATTTTCGTCATATCGGATACCGGAATCGGAATTGTCACTGTCACTGTCAGTGTCCGTCGGTCGGGTCTGTCAGGAGTCAGCGGCACTTACCCGGCAGAAGATCTCCGGCGGTCACATCCCGGGCAGCTTAATGGCCGCCATCCTCTTCTCCCGGCGGTCACATGCAGTATCTCGCAATAACTGCAGTGACTGCTGGGTAATCGCGGCCGTAAAGCAGTCCGATGACGTCACCGCCGGGGAAGCTGGTAAGCAGCTGTGCTGCGCCGGGATGACAGGCTCTGCCTGTCATTCCGATGTAGCAGAGCTGGATCGTCGTGGGACAATCGTTACTATGGACTGCGTCGGACAGGTGGTATACTGTTGGTTTTTTTTTTTATTTTTTTACAGGAGATCGATGGCGTCGCAGGAATGAGAGAGTAATAAAAAAAATGAAAACTGTGTTGTCTCTTTTATTTCATTAAAAGACTTTTTTCTTGCTGTGTCTTTTTTTTAAACATTTAATAACTTTGGGATTAATAATGGATCGGTGTCTTATTGACACCTCTCCATTATTAACCGGGCTTATTGTCACCGTGCAATCAACGGTGACAATAACCCCTTATTACCCCGCTTGCCACCGCTACAGGGCAAGTGGGAAGAGCCGGGTAAACTGCCACAATTGGCACATCTTTTGATGCGCCAAATGTGGGGCTGCTGTAGCCTGGTATTATCAGGCTGTTGAGGGCCAAAATCCATGGGCCTTGACAGTCTTTTAATACCAGGCCGCAGCAGTCTGCATTTTACTTGGCTGGTTAACAAAAATAGGGGGGATCCCCACGCCGTTTTTTTTTTCGAGGGGATTCCCTATTTTTGTTAACCAGCCAAGCTAAGCAGACTGCTGTGGCCTGGTATTATCAGGCTTGCAAGGTCCATGGATATTGGATCCTTACCAGCCTGAAAAACCAGGCCTCAGCGGTCTGCTTCATCTGGCTGGTTAACAAAAATAGGGGGGACCCCACGCTAATTTTTTTCGAGGGGATCCCCTATTTTTGTTAATCAGCCAAGATATGCAGACTGCTGTGGCCTGGTATTATCAGGCTGGCAAGGTCCATGGATCTTGGCTCCTTAACAGCCTGAAAATCCAGGCCTCAGCTGTCATGTGTGCATCGCCACGAAGATCGTCGCGGTTGCACATTCTGACTTCTCACAGCTGAGTTGCTGTTTCTTTGTGTTTGGCAGTTAGGGAGTTAATTCTGTCTGTGCTCAGTTCTGGGACTGGGTGCAGTTTTCTCCCGGCTGCAATTAATTATTTGTTGATTGGTTTCCTTTAAATCTCTGGTTGTCTGTGTTGGGAGTTGCCAGTGAAATTCTTCATGCAGACCACAGATAGGATTGTATCTGTATAGACTTAAGTTAAAGAGCTCCTTAGTTGTTTTAAGCTCACCTTGCTTAGAGTTTAATATCCCAGATCATTTATGTTCCTTCTGTGTTTGAGTGTGTATGCAATTCTGTGTTTTCTCCAGTCTGTCTTATATGTCTAATCTGTGTATTTAGCAGAGATCAGCCCATATCCCTTTGGTGGTAATCAGAATCCTTCTTAGGACTGATTACAGGGTTCAGGGACTGATAGGAGACAGGGTTAGGCTGGAGACTTGGACCTCTGAACCATTATCAGTACCTCCAAGGTGAGGGATTAGTTAGGACCCCAGTTTATGGTCAGGTTAGACCCCCGGTCCTCCTCTTTCCTGTGACAGTGTATCAAGTCCTCAAGATTAACCCTGAGTTCAACGGATATCGTGTCAGGTAAATCTATTCTATATTTACATGCTGATGTTGCTAATCTATATGTTGTATAGAGTGTTGTTCTTTTAAGAATAGTTTACTGACATCGTACACATATCATAAGACCGCGTGTCATTTTCACTGGCCCATAAAATTATTCCCAGTTGCCATAGATCCAGTAGCCCAGCTGGCTCTGCAGTTGCAGGGATTATCCATGGAGCTGACGGACATTAAGTCCAAAGTTTTGTCTCCCTCGGAGCAAACCAGATTTGAACCTAAAGTAGCTCTCCCGGACAGGTTCACTGGTGGGCGAGACAAATTTTTTACCTTCAGGGAAGCATGTAAATTGTATTTTCGGCTTCGGCCTCGATCATCAGGGAGTGAAGAGCAGAGAGTGGGAATTGTTATCTCGCTCCTACAAGGGGACCCTCAATCCTGGGCCTTCTCCCTTCCTCCGGGATCCCCGGCTCTACAGTCAGTAGATCGATTTTTTACTGCCCTGGGTTTGGTATATGATGACCCAGATCGGGTCTCTCTTGCTGAGACAAAATTACGTAAGATACAGCAGGGAGATCGTCCGGCGGAGGAATTTGCTTCTGAGTTCCGTAGATGGGCCACAGATACTCAGTGGAATGACCCAGCTCTTAGGAGCCAGTTTTGTCATGGGCTTTCTGACAAATTAAAGGACGTTTTGGCTCAGTATGATTCTCCTCCATCACTGGAGGCTGCTATGGCCCTAGCTATCCGTACTGATAGACGGCTCCGGGAGAGGTGCGAGGTAACTCCGGCCCCTGTTGTTACTCCACCTACTACTAAAGTCCCTTATGTTGAGGTTCCCCTTGTCTGTTCGGAGGAGCCTATGCAGTTGGGAGGGACATCATTTCGTAGGAGGGGATTGGCGGTACGCCGCAGGACTAGAAGGTGTTTCTTCTGCGGGAAAGAGGGACATTTTGTTGGGGGATGTCCATCCCGTGCCTTGTTGAGCAAAAAGTCGCGGAAAACTGTTAATCCCAGGTTGTGTGGTGGACGACAACCTGGGAGTATGTATTTCGTCCGCTAGTTCTTCTCAGTTCCTTGTACCAGTGGAGGTGGTGGTTGGTACGAGAGTGGAGAGATTTTCTGTTCTTCTTGATAGTGGGTCCGGGGCTAATCTGGTTGACGCTCAGTTTGCTCAGGCTCAAGGTATGCATCTGAGTGTATTGGTCAAACCGATCTCTATATTCTCCATTGACGCCAGGCCTCTCGGCCAAGGTAGCTTTGTTCATGAGGTTCATAACATTGACCTTCGGGTAGGGGCAATACATAGGGAACTATTATCTTGTTATGTGTTGGAGGGTCTACCTACTCCTATTGTGTTGGGACTTCCTTGGTTGGTTAAACATAACCCTGTGATTAATTGGCAGTCCAGAGAGATAAGCCAATGGGGTGAGTTTTGCAAAAGTAACTGCATGAACACAGTCATCAGTGCGGTCGTGCCTAGTACTTTGCCTCCTTTTTTGGAGGACTTTGGGGATGTGTTCTCTGAGGAGGGGTGTCAGGAGTTGCCTCCTCATCGCGTGTATGACTGCTCTATTAATTTACTTCCTGATGCTAAGTTACCTAAAGCTAGGTTATATAACCTTTCTGGTCCTGAGAGGCAGGCTATGAAAGATTATATTTCGGAAAGTCTGGCCAAAGGGCATATTAGACCTTCATCTTCCCCAGTGGCCGCGGGGTTCTTCTTTGTGAAGAAAAAAGATGGAGGCCTACGCCCTTGCTTGGATTTCCGCGAACTTAATCGGATTACTGTTCGAGATCCGTATCCACTCCCTCTGATTCCTGATCTCTTCAATCAAATTGTTGGCGCCAAATGGTTCTCTAAATTGGATCTCAGGGGGGCGTATAATCTGATTAGGATAAAAGAGGGGGATGAGTGGAAAACGGCGTTTAACACGCCGGAGGGACATTATGAGAACCTTGTCATGCCTTTTGGTCTGACTACTGCACCAGCAGTATTCCAACATTTTGTTAATGACATTTTTCGTCATCTGGTGGGGCTGTTTGTGGTCGTATATTTGGATGACATTTTAATTTACTCACCAGATCTTGTGTCTCACCAGGAGCATGTGAGACAGGTGTTGCAGATCTTGCGAGACAATAAACTATACGCCAAACTGGAAAAGTGTGTATTCGCCGTACAGGAACTTCAGTTTTTGGGTTTCTTGGTGTCAGCCTCCGGTTTCCGTATGGACCCTGAAAAGGTGAGAGCAGTGCTTGAATGGGATCAGCCAGAGGATCTTAAGGCTCTGCAGCGTTTTCTGGGGTTTGCTAACTACTACCGGAAATTTATTTGTAATTTCTCATCTGTTGTCAAACCTCTCACTGACATGACAAGAAAAGGGACGGATTTTTCTAAATGGTCGGACAAAGCTTGCCAAGCTTTTTCCTCTTTGAAAAAATGTTTTGCTTCGGCACCCGTTCTCATCCAACCAGATGCATCACAGCCGTTCGTTGTGGAGGTGGACGCGTCTGACGTAGGGGTGGGTGCAATATTGTCCCAGGGTCCGTCCCCTGGTAAATGGCATCCGTGCGCTTTCTTTTCTAAAAAATTGTCGTCCGCCGAAAGGAATTATGATATCGGCAATAGGGAACTTTTGGCCATTAAGTTGGCTTTTGAAGAATGGCGTCACTTTTTGGAGGGGCAGTCCACCCGGTCACCGTCATTACTGATCACAAGAACCTGCTGTATTTGGAATCTGCTAAGCGTCTGAATTCCAGACAAGCTCGATGGTCGTTGTTTTTTACCAGGTTTAATTTTGTTGTCACTTATCGCCCTGGATCTAAGAATGTTAAGGCGGATGCCTTGTCTCGCAGTTTCCCAGGGGCCGGGAAAATGGATGACCCGATTCCTATCCTTCAGGAGGGGGTGGTAGTGTCGGCTGTATGTTCTGAGCTTGAGGAGGAGGTGTTAGAGGCTCAGGGGGACACCCCTGCAGGACCTCCAGGGAGACTGTTTGTCCCAAATCAGTTGAGACAAAAGGTTATTGAGGCACATCATAATTCTGCTTTAGCAGGACATCCAGGGAGTAAGGCTACTTTAGATCTCCTTTCTCGCCGGTTTTGGTGGCCTAACGTTAATAAAGATGTTTTAACTTTTGTCGCGTCCTGTGGGGTTTGTGCTCGCTCTAAGACCCCTCATACCCGTCCGTCTGGGACCCTCTTACCCTTGAAACTTCCCGGAGCGTCCATGGACTCATTTGTCTATGGACTTCATCACGGACCTTCCTCAGTCGTCAGGGAAGACTGTCATACTGGTGGTTGTTGACAGGTTCAGTAAGATGGCACATTTCATTGCTCTTCCTGCCCTCCCTAATGCTAAAACTCTGGCGCAGGTGTTCATTGGGGAGATTGTGAGACTTCATGGGTTGCCTTCTGATGTGGTGTCAGATAGGGGGTCTCAGTTTGTGTCCAAGTTTTGGAGGGCATTTTGTTTACGTCGGGGGATGCAATTGTCATTTTCCTCGGCTTTTCATCCGCAGACCAATGGTCAGACAGAGCGTCTGAATCAAAGCCTAGAGACTTATCTTCGGTGTTTTGTCTCAGAGAACCAGGAGGACTGGTCTTCTTTCTTGCCTCTGGCAGAGTTCGCTCTTAACAACAGGCGGAGCGAGTCCACTGGTAAGTCCCCGTTTTTTGGGCATATGGTTTTCATCCCCAGTTTTGTACATTCAATGGGGGGGGCCCTTCTGGGGTTCCTGAGGAGGAGCGTTTCTCGTCGTCACTTGCTTCAGTGTGGAGAGGTGTATTGAATAATCTGAGTGCTATGGGGAACCGTTATAAACGTATGGCTGATAGGAGGAGAGTTTCTGGTCCAGATCCTAATGTGAACGATCTGGTATGGTTGTCTACCAGGAATATAAAACTTAAAGTTCCCTCCTGGAAGCTGGGCCCCAGATTCATCGGGCCGTACAGGATCAGTTCCATAATTAATCCTGTGGCATTTCGTCTGGACCTCCCTCCTACGTTTAAAATTCATAATGTGTTCCACAAGTCATTACTTAAGAGGTACGTGGCACCAGTCATACCATCACCTCTACCTCCTCCTCCAGTGGTGGTCAATGGTAACTTGGAGTTTCAAGTGTCAAAGATCATTGACTCACGTCTGAATCGCCGGTCCCTTCAGTACTTGGTGCATTGGAAGGGGTATGGTCCAGAGGAGAGGACGTGGGTCCCTGCGTCTGATGTTAACGCAGATCGTTTGGTGCGGACCTTCCACAGAACTCACCCGGGCAAACCTGGCCCTGAGGGTCCGGAGGCCCCTCGTAGAAGGGGGGGTACTGTTATGTGTGCATCGCCACGAAGATCGTCGCGGTTGCACATTCTGACTTCTCACAGCTGAGTTGCTGTTTCTTTGTGTTTGGCAGTTAGGGAGTTAATTCTGTCTGTGCTCAGTTCTGGGACTGGGTGCAGTTTTCTCCCGGCTGCAATTAATTATTTGTTGATTGGTTTCCTTTAAATCTCTGGTTGTCTGTGTTGGGAGTTGCCAGTGAAATTCTTCATGCAGACCACAGATAGGATTGTATCTGTATAGACTTAAGTTAAAGAGCTCCTTAGTTGTTTTAAGCTCACCTTGCTTAGAGTTTAATATCCCAGATCATTTATGTTCCTTCTGTGTTTGAGTGTTATGCAATTCTGTGTTTTCTCCAGTCTGTCTTATATGTCTAATCTGTGTATTTAGCAGAGATCAGCCCATATCCCTTTGGTGGTAATCAGAATCCTTCTTAGGACTGATTACAGGGTTCAGGGACTGATAGGAGACAGGGTTAGGCTGGAGACTTGGACCTCTGAACCATTATCAGTACCTCCAAGGTGAGGGATTAGTTAGGACCCCAGTTTATGGTCAGGTTAGACCCCCGGTCCTCCTCTTTCCTGTGACAGTGTATCAAGTCCTCAAGATTAACCCTGAGTTCAACGGATATCGTGTCAGGTAAATCTATTCTATATTTACATGCTGATGTTGCTAATCTATATGTTGTATAGAGTGTTGTTCTTTTAAGAATAGTTTACTGACATCGTACACATATCATAAGACCGCGTGTCATCAGCGGTCTGCTTCATCTGGCTGGTTAACAAAAATAGGGGGGACCCCACGCCATTTTTTTTTCGAAGGGAACCCCTATTTTTGTTAATCAGTTCCCTCTGACGTCACTGATGGTGTCCCTGGCTGACCTGAAGTGAAAGTGGAAAGCAATCAATTAAGCTTTCCACTTCCTCTCCTGTCAGCCAGGAGAGGAACTCATTCATTTGGGGGTTTACTGTGAGGCTGCAGCATTAGCTGCGGTCCCTGCAGTAAACATTAACCCTTTCTGAAGGATTACACCGTGGGACCTGACTGTGCATCGGATTGGTAAGAATAATTTTGCTTTATTATTTTATTTTTATGACAGGAAATGGTTTTAGCAGGTAAATAAAATATGGTCAAAAACTGTGTGATTATTTCATTAAACTTCTTTTTTATTAAAGTGTGTGTGTTTGATTTTTCTTTCATACAATAGGATTAATAATTGATAGTTGTCTAATTGACAGCTCTCAATTATTAACCTGGCTTAAAGTGACCTTTCAATTGCAAGGTCATTTTAACCCCTTATTAACCCATTCGCCACCGCTACAGGGCAATGGGAATAGACGGGCAAAGTGCCAGAAAGGGCAAATCTAATTAGAGATTTGCCCTTTCTGGGGTGTCTGGGGGCAGATGTTAGTAGCCGGGGGGGGGGGGCAAAAATAATGGTCCCTCTCTGGGCTATTATTATCTGCCCCCACTCACTGGCTTTGTCTGTCTGGTTGCGAAAATAGGGTGGGAGCCCACTCATTTTTTTTCAGCAATTTTACACCTCATATATATATATACATGTCATTGAGTTTGTGACACATATATATATATATATATATTTATAGTTCATACACTTCTACATAGTATAATAGCCGCTAATTCAATTGCCGGCTTTTGTGAAAATGCAGAACCCGACATGAAATGACATTTGGTGTACATAGGGTTAACCATGTCCTTTGCTATCTGATTTGCACAAACAATTAAATCAGTCTATGTGTGCAAAATTTCACACCTGTAGGGGTTAATTAAAGGTGTAAATTCGTAGCAAAAAAGTCAGTTTTTTTTTACAACGAATTTACACCTTTAATTAACCCCTACAGGTGTGAAATTTTGCACACATAGACTGATTTAATTGTTTGTGCAAATCAGATAGCAAAGGACATGAAAAGACATGGTTAACCCTATGTACACAAAGTGTCATTTCATGTCGGGTGACCCGACATGAAATGACACTTGGTGTACATAGGGTTAACCATGTCTTTTCATGTCCTTTGCTATCTGATTTGCACAAACAATTAAATCAGTCTATGTGTGCAAAATTTCACACCTGTAGGGGTTAATTAAAGGTGTAAATTCGTAGCAAAAAAGTCCGTTTTTTTTACAACGAATTTACACCTTTAATTAACCCCTACAGGTGTGAAATTTTGCAAACATAGACTGATTTAATTGTTTGTGCAAATCAGATAGCAAACGACATGAAAAGACATGGTTAACCCTATGTACACCAAGTGTCATTTCATGTCGGGTGCTTCTGTCTTTTCACTGAAGCCGGCTTTACCCGGCAATTGAATCAGAGGATATTTTACTATGTAGAAGTGTATAAACTATACATATATGTATATATATATGTCACAATGACATGTATATATATATATATGTATTCTATGTGTGTATATTTAGTGTTTACAAGGAAAGAATGGGGTTTTTTTAGTTCCGATATTTTGTTCCCATAGACTTACATGGGACTTCCGGTATCGGTATCGGGTATCGCCGATATTTTAATGGTATCGGCGATACCATTCCGATTCCGATACTTAGGGATATCGGAAAGTATCGCTCAACACTAGTCTGCAGCTATACTCTGCTCAGAAATAAACAATGGTCTCAGAGGGATAATACCCGTAATGTCCAAGATGCTAATGCCACTTACCCATGTCCAATGTACATAAGGGGGGATGCCTCACTCTACCCCGACGCGCGTTTCGCCACGGCTTTGTCAAGGGGAAGTGTCTGTCTAGCGTCACCCACCCATATAAAAGTGCAGCATCCCAGGTGCCAGTAATCATAACGGCGCATGTCCAATGTGACCGGGCGGCAGCTGCAAAGTGACTCATCACCATCATGGTACCGCACGCATGCGTGGTGAAAGCAACACTCAGACGTCATAGAGCTGCGTGCGTCCCATGCTAGATGGCCGGTACACTGCGTGCCGAAACCAGACACACTGCGCACGCACACAGAACCAGCGCCATTTTTATGGAGACCTACTGCAGGCAGCCATATTGGAAGTGTCAGTCGGCCAGAACTACACAGTAGAAACGTCCGGTACGTACCACACATATTGGGAAAGAGAGAAATCACATAGTCAGAACAGAGGCACACAGTAAGATATAAATACAGCATCAATATAGCTTGCAACTTTAGATAAACATGCCAGGATGTCCCAAGGGGGTAAGGCTGATATATATAGTATGTAAAGGGGCGGACACAGGCAGAAAGTGTGGATATCACAAAACATAAGTGTTAAAAACATTTAGCCATAACACTATAAAATATCACGCATTACTTATAAGTGCATCGTCAACACACTTTTTCTTTTTCAACCACCCCCCATACATATCCCACAGTCCACCCGCTAGTGGTAATTTCCCACGTTCCATAAGTAGATGACCTACAAAAACAGGGGGAGTTGAGCTCATAGACGTCTCTGAGTTCTCAAGGCATCGTTGGTCCATCTAACTGTATCCAATATGCTGATATCCAAGTTCTTCATTTATTTGGTACAAAATACCGTCCGCAGCAGACTAGAGGTGCTGGTCCGAAGAGATATAATGGGGGCACCAAGGTACCAGCTCAAATAGAAATATGAGTATTAGAAATATAAATGTGTAATAACTACAAGAGACAAACACAAAAAGACAAACTCACAACACAAAAGGACCAATGATATTACACACAGAACAATAATATGAGACCCAGGGGTACACAAAGAAAGGTCTCTTTGGAATTAGGGCAACACTAGACAGGTCCCACTTTTTGAACCACCTAGTTATAAGAAGGACACAAAGCTATTTGTTTCATTTAAACCCGAGGGTACCAGGGTATCCAATGTTACTATCCATCTACACTCATGCTGTGCGAGGATTTTCTTAATATTACCCCCCGAATGCCACAATCAATTCTATCAATTCCACGAACCATCAGGCCCTTTGGGTTTGCATTATGAAATAACTTGAAATGCTTCGGGAGAGTTTTTAAAACAGAGACATCCTGGATGTCTTTGGCCGCCATAATATCTCTTACATGTTCGCGTACGCGAACTTTCAACTCCCGAGACGTAAACCCGACATTGATTTTATCACACGGGCAAGTGGTGTAATATACCACATTTGATGTGTAGCAGGTAATAAAATCCCTTATGTGAAAAATTATTTTCCGATTGGATGAAGTGAAAGACATAGTTTTACAAATGTTGGGACATGCTACCCATCTACCACAAGGGAAACACCCTGGTGCGCGAGTTACACTAATAAAAGATGTAGCTGATTTTGGTATATAATGGCTTTTAACCAAATAGTCTTTCAAATTCATGCTACGTCTGGGGATTATCTTAGGTTGTTGTATTAAGCATGCCATCAAAGTGGCATCAGTATGCAAGATAGGCCAACATTTTACCAGGATGTCTCGAATTCGGTCCCATTGACAATTGGATGTAGCTACAAAACAGGTAGTATCATCGTTCTTATTTCGCCGCAAAGTGGCAGAATCGGTCATAAGGGTATTACATGGAGTCCGTTTAGCCCTCCGATACCCCTGCTTGATACATTTATTTCTTTATCCTCTAGATCTAAACCGTTGCCCAAAATCCCTTGCTTGCTGTTCAAACCTATTGTCCATTGAACAAATACGACGGGTTCTTAGAAATTGGCCAGTCGGGATGGCACGAATAACTGGTGGTACATGTGCAGAGGACGCGTGTAATAAAGAATTCACCACTGTCTCTTTGCGGAACAAGTCAGTTTGGATTGATCCATCTGGGTCAACACATAATAGAACATCCAAGAACTCAATGCTGGACTTGTGCCATTTATATGTAAACCTAAGGTTTAATGTGTTAGAATTCAAATACAGCATGAATTCCTTGAGTTCTGATATGGACCCCTGCCAGATTACGAAAACATCATCAATGTAGCGATACCAGAACTGCACTAGGTTAGCGGCACGAGCCCCGCCCCCCTGGAAAACCTGCCTCTCCCAAAAACCGAGAAACAGGTTTGCGTTGGATGGGGCGCATGCCACACCCATGGCAGTGCCTCGTTTCTGCAGAAAAAAACAGTCCTTGAAAACAAAATAGTTATGTAGAACAAATTCCAGGAGTTCCAAAAGAAATTCACACCAGTGACCATCCCGATTGTCATTTCCAAATAGAACCGTATTGACGCCAACACGTCATCATGACCAATGGACGTGTATAAGGATTCTATATCAATGGCCACAAGGACCATGTCATCCTCCAGGGTAATCCCATTGATCTTATTCAATAAATCAGTGGTGTCCCTGACATAGAAGTGCAGCATCTCGACAATTGTTTTCAAATAGTAATCAATAAATTTGCATGTCATATCGCATAGCCCCGCTATGCCAGAGACAATAGGACATCCCGGAGGATTGACCGGGTCCTTGTGGACCATAGGCAGTAGATAGAAGGTTGGAACCCTTGGTTTCTGGTCACAAGTCCATGAAAGATCTTTTTTTGGGATAAGGCCAGCCTCAAACGAGTTATGCAAAATCTTTTTTCTAGTCGGGCTGAGCAAGATGCTTCGGAGGTACACGTTGAAGTTGACCGGGATTGCAGTTCTGACAGATATTACATGCACGGTTGAGTGCTGTCAGGACTGTAGAAATACCTGGAGCCCAGTAGAATTTTTTTACCAGGGCTAGGGCCTGGTTTTTTCCTCGATGTATAGGTCCATGTGCCCACGTGGCAATAGCAGAGTACATCCGCTTAGGGAGACACACAAGTTGGTCCTTTTTCCAGAGACCATTGTCCATTCGTGCTCCATCAGCCTTCCACTGCTTCACCTCTTCCTTTGGAGACATTCTCTGCATCGTTATTAAGCGGTCTTGCGGGGTCCGACAGAAAACCTCAGTCTGTCGTAGATCATCAGGTTCTTGTAAAGTCAGGATCTCTTGCAACTGTTTACGCTGAGAGCGTGTGGTCACCATAGTTGG
Organism: Oophaga sylvatica; assembly: GCA_033576555.1. Classification (NCBI taxonomy): domain Eukaryota; kingdom Metazoa; phylum Chordata; class Amphibia; order Anura; family Dendrobatidae; genus Oophaga; species Oophaga sylvatica. Next base: position 94,701,574 of record JARQOD010000002.1, on the reverse strand, counting down.
TATTGTTAGTTCAATGGGCAGAAGAGCAGCTGCCTTTGCATGCATTTCCGCAAATGCGTTGCCAATAGTCTGTGGACTGTTCCTAGGACCGTGGGCCTTGACTTTAATAATGGTCACCTGAGTAGGCAATTTGATCGAATCCATGAGGGTTTTAACAGCTTCAGCATTTTTCACTGGAGTTCCGGCAGTAGTAATAAACCCTCGATTGGCCCATAGAGCCCCAAAATCATGACCAATACCAAATGCATACCGTAAGTCCGTGTATATATTAGCTCGCCTGTCTTTGGCTAAAATACATGCAGCAGACAGAGCCTGAAGTTCTGCTTCTTTTGCTGACTGTGATGGCGGAGCGCAGCTGCGTGCACTACAGTGTTCTCTGTGGTAACAGCATATCCTGTGTGGAATCTACCAAACTCATCAGCATATCTTGAACCATCCATGTATAACACCAGATCGGGATTTGGAAGTGGATTCTCACTGAGATTTGGCGGAGTAGCTGTTTCTTCAGTCAGAAGTTGGGAACAATCATGTTGGAGATAATCCTCATCACTGCCATCTTTCTTGGGGACCCTCAGTAAAGTAGCGGGGTTGATTGTAGTACAGCGATACAACTTGACATAGTCAGGCAAAAGGAGTGAACACTGCAGCCGTAAATGTCGTTGTACAGTCAAATGTCTTGGCTGTTGAAGTGTTAGTATTGCTGCAATATCATGTGGGGCAAAAATATGCATTTCATGTCCAAGAATTATATCTGCAGTCTTGTCAAGCAACGAGTGAGTGGCGTGAAGTAGTCTCATGCAACTTGGTGATGCTCGGGTCACGGGTCGAGGCGGGCCGAATAATAGCCCACTGGTCGTTGCCTATTGCCATGTGATTGTGTGAGTACCCCTGCTGCGTGTCCTTCATTCTCAGACACATACAAATGGAATGGTCGAGTATAGTCTGGGATGCCCAAGGCAGGGGCGGAAGCAATAAGCCGCTTTAATTCAGAGAAGGCACGATAAAGGCTTTTCATACAAATTGGTGATCTTTCCTTATAGTTCATTATACTGTCTTTTAAGGCATTGTAAAGGGGTCGCATTATGCGGGATGCATCCAGTGTCCACTGACGACAATAAGTACATAGTCCAAGAAAACGCTGGAGTTCAGTTTCATCTTTTGGAAAAGGAAGGGAGCTGACAGCTATTTTTCTTTCTTCTGTGAGGTGTCTGACACCCTGAAGCAGACAGTGACCCAAAAATATCACTTGACCAAGACAGAACTGAAGTTTCGAGGCCGAAACCCGACAGTTCAGATCTGCCAGATACTTCAGGAGACTAACAGTGGCAGCAATGGCTTCCTGCTCCGTCCGTGCGCACAAAAGATCATCCACATACTGGAGCAGCGTGACATGGGGGTAGTCCAATTGCCAGGGTAAAAGACACTCACCCATATTTTTTGCAAACTGATTGGGACTGTTTTGGGCCCCTTGTGGCAGAACTGTCCACATCAATTGTCCTCCCTGATAAGTGAATGCAAACAAAAACTGGCAATCTGGGTGTAATGGAATGCTGAAGAAGGCATTGGCAAGGTCGATGACTGTGAACCAAGCAGCATCCTGAGGTATCTGGGACAAAAGAGTATGTGGATTAGGCACCACCGGAGTTTCCAGAACAGTAACTGCATTAACTGCCCGTAGATCTTGTTCCAGCCGGTACACGGCGTTAGCCGGGTGGGGTCTTTTTCTTAACGGGAAACAAGGGCGTGTTACATGGGGAAACACAGGGTACCAGGGCACCATTATCGAGTAACGTTTGTATTTGTCCCTTGAGGCCCCGCTCCTGATCATGTTTCAAAGGATATTGATGTACTTCGAGAAAAGGGGCACAGGTTTGAGAAACTCTTTTACTGGTTCTACAGGCATTTTCCCTATATCATCTTGCCCTTTTGACCAAAGTTTAGATGGTATCTCTGAGAGATATGGGGCAAGTCGTTGATCCTCAGGCACCATCGGGGAGGGTCTGGGCCTATCAGGGCCATCATAACTGTAGGAAGGGCATGTAAAATACAGATTTCCTCGCTATCTTCATCTGCATAAGGATTATATAACGTAAGAATCATCTGACCATCATCTTGGAATTGTATTCTGGAGCGGAACCGTGATAATAAATCTGCCCCCAGTAAATTTACTGGACATGTCGGAAAGATTATGAACTGAGCAGTAACTTCAGGGAAAGGTCGTACAGGGATGGGTTTTGTAAGAGCATGTTTATTGGGTCTGCCATCTACTCCAATTAAAATAAGCTCTTGATCTGAGAATGGAATAGGGATATCCGTAGGTACATCTGATGACTTGATTATGGAATTGGCCGCCCCAGTGTCTACCATCAACTTAACAAGGGTGTCCCCTACAGGAAGCGTGACAGATGAGCATGCCCCAGATTTGGTGGAGGACATTGTGATGGCAGACCCTGGTTGGCCACCCCTTCAGTATGGGCGATTATCAGGATTTTGAGGCTGTCCATAACCGGGTATCCTCTAGGGTTCCCAGTATTTAGGTTACGATTGGAAGGGGGAACTTGAGGGTAGCATCTATCAGCGGGGGTGTGACAATCTCTCTGAAAGTGACCAGATCGGCCACAGCGCCAGCATTGCAGACGAGAATTGGGCGGTGGGGCTGGGGAGCAGGGTTCTCAATCATAGGATTGGAAGGGATAGTGGAGTAAGGGGTTAAGTTTGTGTATGGTTGGAGTGCGGAGCTGGAGTCTGCAGTGTGGGCCACTGATAAGGAACAAGCTGTGTGCTTGCAGCTGGAGTGGGGGCTGAAATTGGAGCAGGAGCTGAAACTGCTACAGCTGCTGGTTTGCTTTTAGATTTTCCTGCTGATGCAGAGCGGGCTAAATTCTTCTGAAAACTTTTTATTACTTTTAATGCATCGTCCGGAGTGGAATTCTCGATATCAGGTCTAACTGACATTACCGCCTCCTTCAATTCGGATTTAAGGCCGGACATCAAAGCTGCCACAAAAAGACGTGAGTGGGCTTTATTATACAATGAGAATCCCAGATCTTTAAATACTACCATAAGACGCCCATAGAACTTCTCGGCAGTCTCCCCCTTGTCCTGTGTGACATCTGTGAGAGAGGTAGCTTGGTCCGCTAGTCTATCTTGTGCCCAAACCTTTAAAGCATTGCAGAAATCAACACCACTCTCATAGGTTCCCCCATCCAGGTTCACATTATACATTATGCCACCCTAAATAATTGGAAAATACCCCTCCCCAGCTTTTACTCGAAGTAAGTGTAATAGATCTCTTTGGGGGTTGAATAAATCTCTCGATTCGCTGCCATTTGCCTGTAGAAGGCCATGGGGGAAGTCTCTGGATCGGGTAATTGATTGCAAAGGGTGCCTATTTGGGATGGGGAAAAGGGGGTATACTTTGGCCTGTCAGGAGTAGTTTCCACATCATCCTCTTCAAATTCAGATTTTACTGACTCGGGGGCGGGAGGAGGGGGTGATAGTACGGACACAAGAGGCATCTGCTGCGAAAACGGAGCAGGAGGCTCTGTTACAGTTAGAGATTGTGTTGCCTGATGGGCCGTTAGGCGGCTGTCAAGGACAAATCGGACCTCCTCCAATTTTATGGGGTTTTCATGTATACACCACTCTATTGCTGATACTATGACCATGGCGCATACTTCCTGGGATATTGGAATATACCGGCAGAGATTAATGGTATGGCCATTGTACATTGAGGCATTGTACTGGGGGGACAGAGGAGGCATACAGGATTGCGTTCTGGACAGCCTCAGTAAGCAATTGTTGGGACCTAGGAATGTTGGTAGGATTATATCGTGGTCCCACTGCATGTATTACACATTGAAACGGTAGCTGTCCTGCTCTGGTTGCTGCGACCTGTCCTGTTTCTACCTGGCCATACGTTTGAATATACGAATTAGATTCTTCCTGTATCATGGGTCCACCTTTCTGTGAAATTATTGCGGCCAGTCCTCCAGCATGGCGGAGTTGATTATTCGCGGCATTTACTATGGCCCCAATGTGCTGCTTTGTAAGATCCCCTGTCCCTATCCTAAAGAGCACATTATGACGGTGGGGTCCATGAATAACATTGTAATACATTTCCTGAAAATCTTCTACCTCCTCTGTGTATCCTGTCTCTGACCGGTGACTAAAGTAGAGGGGTTGGATACTCATGACCACTAGCAATACTAGGCATAGCAGGGACTGGTGCTGGCAGTGGTTGTTAATAAGTGCAGTCAGCGTTTAACAAGGGAAAGGTTGGGACTACGACTCCGGGTCTCCTTGCTCCACAACTGTAACAGGTCTCTTTCCACTGAGGATTAGTAACTCTGCATACATCACAAATCCACCCAGCAGGATCATAGGGTGGGGGCGCACTTGGTTTTGGCAACCCAGGATATAGTGGTGCCCTGGGGTTAAGGGGCACAGAGTTTACAGTCGGGAGGAGAGGCTTGATTTCCTGGGGAGGGACCTTATTATCTAGCAGGGAGACCCCTTGTTCCAGATCATCATTTTTAATTATTTGTCTTTCTGGTACATTACTCTCAGTCACTTTCTCAGCTCCTTCTTGTATCTCAAAACATCCATTCTTTGTCATAGTAGTAGACAGCTTTTCTTTTTCAACATAACGATAACAGAAACAACCCAAATTCACTTCCTCTTCTACCTCCATATAACCTTCATCACACAATTCATGTGCCAAGCCACGGAATTCTTCAGCATCTTTAAGTAAACGATCATCAATCAACCTTCCTTTGTTCTTCTTAATACTTTCGTCCCATAGCGTAGGCTGTAGCCTCCCACCCTCAGGAATTCCCATAATCAAAAATATTTTCCTTGCATTCCTGACAGATTTCTTTACCCGTCTCTGAACCATAAGACTAACAGTATCCGATTCATCACACAAATCCAAACTCTTCTTTTTCTTCCATGGAAACATGATTCTCCTTTAAAGCTAAATATCCTTATTTCAGCTGTGCACAGTACTGGAGCGGCCGTACAGTCTGTTCCACCGGGACTATCCCCCACAGGGATGACTCCAAAATTCCAACGTTGTACTCAGTGAAAGGAGGAGGGCATCTTAGACTATCCCTCCGGACACCTCTATATACATATATATATATATATATATATATACATATTTGAGTTACGTATCCTACCCAATCTTTAATCACCTCACCACGCCTGATTCTAACAGTGATCAGGATATCAGGATATTTTGACTAAAAAGAGAGTTACAATCACTGGTCAATCCAGGGTGTCCGTCCCTTATGAGGTACGGTTCGAACACTGGGCCCCCAACGGAACTACACCTCTATATGATTCCACCCAAGAATCACCCAACCATCGGGGACAAACCTCAGATCCTCTTTTGCAGCAACAAACACAGGAAAACCACACCAAATGGTCAGTCTGAACAGTATTGCCAACTTACCGCGGTTGTTGGGGGTGATCAGTCCCAATTTTCCAGTGCCTGTGTCCGGTCCGCGGGTCCTTTATCTTGCTGTCTTCC
>JARQOD010000002.1:94562859-94695941 GCA_033576555.1 Oophaga sylvatica | reverse complement strand
AGCCAAGCTAAGCAGACTGCTGTGGCCTGGTATTATCAGGCTGGCAAGGTCCATGGATCTTGGCTCCTTAACAGCCTGAAAATCCAGGCCTCAGCGGTCTGCTTCATCTGGCTGGTTAACAAAAATAGGGGGGACCCCACGCCAATTTTTTTCGAGGGGATCCATGGGCGTACCCACCGTGGGGCAGGGGGGGGCAAGTGCCCCCCCCTAGAAGCAGGGGCGCACGGTGCATGATCCGGCCCGTTGGCCCCGCCGACATTGAACTGACAGTTCATTGCCGGCGGGCGGCGGGCCCTTTAATCGCGGGCGCAATGTGCTGAGTTAGGAAGGCCTTGCGGCCTTCCATATGCAGCACAGGCGACGTGATCGTCATCACGCCGCCTGCGCGCCCTGATGACATCACGCCGCCTGTGCCAGGACTCAGGAGAAGACGGAGTCCAGAGCGCGCTTCTTCAGAGCAGCGGGGGAGATATGTGAGTACTGGCTTTTTTTTTTTTTTGACGCCGGGCCCGGCCTGTGGGGGATTATACTGGCTATAGGGTGATTATGCTGGCTATAGGGTGATTATGCTGGCTATAGGGGGATTATGCTGGCTATAGGGGGAGTATGCTGGCTATAGGGGGATTATGCTGGCTATAGGGGGATTATGCTGGCTATAGGTGATTATGCTGGCTATGGGGGATTCTGCTGGCTATAGGGGGATTCTGCTGGCTATAGGGGATTATGCTGGCTATAGGGGGATTATGATGGCTATAGGGGGATTATGCTGGCTATTGGGGGATTATGCTGGCTATAGGGGGATTATGCTGGCTATGGGGGATTATGCTGGCTATAGGGGGATTATGCTGACTATAGGGGGATTATGCTGGCTATAGGTGATTGTGCTGGCTATTGGGGGATTATGCTGGCTATAGGGGGAATTACGGGCTGGTGCTATTGGGGATTATGCTGGCTATTGGGGGATTATGCTGGCTATAGGGGGATTATGCTGCTATTAGGTGATTATGCTGGCTATTAGGTGATTATGCTGGCTATTGGGGGATTATGCTGGCTATAGGGGGATTATGCTGGCTATTAGGTGATTATGCTGGCTATTGGGGGATTATGCTGGCTATTGGGGGATTATGCTGGCTATTGGGGGATTATGCTGGCTATAGGGGGATAATGCTGGCTATTGGGGGATTATGCTGGCTATTGGGGACTATGCTGCTTATGCGGGATTATGCTGCCTACTGGGGACTACTATGCTGCTTATGGGGGATTATGCTGCCTATTGAGGACATATGCTGCGTATTAGGGACCTATGCTGCCTATTGGGGACCTATGCTGCCTATCGGGACATTTACCTGCCTATTGGGGACCTATGCTGTCTATTGGGGACCTATGCTGCCTATTGGGGACCTATGCTGCCTATTGAGGACATATGCTGCCTATTGGGGATCAATGCTGCCTATTGGGGACATTTACCTGCCTATTAGGGACTTTGGCACCACACCAGTCTGAGCCTGAGCTAAAAGCGGAGTTGCGCCACTATGTGCATTGATGAGGATGAAATGATATGGATTGGCAAGGCTGCAATGATGGGCAGTGCAGGCTGTATGTCTCTGTGTGGGCAGTTTTATTGCTGGTATATTGTTTTTGTAGCGCTGTATATATATTGGTATTTTACTAATAGCAATTTGGAATCCCTAGGAAATAATGATATCAAGAAAGAGAAAAATTGCTTCACTTGTGACAAATATGGAACCGAACATTGACCATCTCATTAGCCAAAAGCAGGCCCATAGTTCCCACTGAAATACCAGTAAGTTTGTTGATTTTTAACTTTACTTATTCTTTATTTTAAGTATTGTGTTTGTTCCTGTTTATTTTTATTTTTTTTACTTCAAAATAAGAGTGTAGTATATGGTGTATACAGGGTCATACACATCGTGTGCGGTATATAGAGTGTAGTATATGGTGTATACAGGTCATACACATCGTGTGCGGTATATAGAGTGTAGTATATGGTGTATACAGGTCATACACATCGTGTGCGGTATATAGAGTGTAGTATAAGGTATACAGTCATTAACATATTGCATATAAGTGTTATACATCTGTATATACTTTTATATAGGTTATTGCCATTATTCTTTGTATAGAGGTGAGTGTGCATGATAATATATGGTATTACACGTAGGTCACATACACTGCTGTATTATACAATATACAACAGTTCTAACGCTCCATACCTAATATGCAGGATAATGTACAGTGTATATGATGTAACCTGTATAAGATGTGACATTGGCTTGCCCCCCCCTAGTTTTGATCCTGGGTACGCCCATGAGGGGATCCCCTATTTTTGTTAACCAGTTCCCTCTGACGTCACTGATTGTGTCCCTGGCTGACCTGAAGTGAAAGTGGAAAGCAATCAATTAAGCTTTCCACTTCCTCTCCTGTCAGCCAGGAGAGGAACTCATTCATTTGGGGGTTTACTGTGAGGCTGCAGCATTAGCTGCGGTCCCTGCAGTAAACATTAACCCTTTCTGAAGGATTACACCGTGGGACCTGACTGTACATCGGATTGGTAAGAATAATTTTGCTTTATTATTTTATTTTTATTACAGGAAATGGTTTTAGCAGGAAAATAAAATATGGTCAAAAACTGTGTGATTATTTCATTAAACTTCTTTTTTATTAAAGTGTGTGTGTTTGATTTTTCTTTCATACAATAGGATTAATAATTGATAGTTGTCTAATTGACAGCTCTCAATTATTAACCTGGCTTAAAGTGACCTTTCAATTGCAAGGTCATTTTAACCCCTTATTAACCCATTCGCCACCGCTACAGGGCAATGGGAATAGACGGGCAAAGTGCCAGAAAGGGCAAATCTAATTAGAGATTTGCCCTTTCTGGGGTGTCTGGGGGCAGATGTTAGTAGCCGGGGGGGGGCCAAAAATAATGGTCCCTCTCTGGGCTATTATTATCTGCCCCCACTCACTGGCTTTGTCTGTCTGGTTGCGAAAATAGGGCGGGAGCCCACGCATTTTTTTTCAGCAATTTTACACCTCATATATATATATACATGTCATTAAATTTGTGACACATATATATATATATTTATATTTATAGTTCATACACTTCTACATAGTATAATAGCCGCTAATTCAATTGCCGGCTTTTGTGAAAATGCAGAACCCGACATGAAATGACACTTGGTTTACATAGAGTTAACCATGTCTTTTCATGTAGTTTGATATCTGATTTGCACAAACAATTACATGAGTGTAAGTGTGCAAAATTTCACACCTGTAGGGGTTAATTAAAGGTGTAAATTCGTAGCAAAAAAGTCCGTTTTTTTTACAACGAATTTACACCTTTAATTAACCCCTACAGGTGTGAAATTTTGCACACATAGACTGATGTAATTGTTTGTGTAAATCAGATTGCAAACGACATGAAAAGACATGGTTAACCCTATGTACACCAAGTGTCATTTCATGTCGGGTGCTTCTGTCTTTTCACAGAAGCCGGCTTTACCCGGCAATTGAATCAGAGGATATTTTACTATGTAGAAGTGTATAAACTATACATATATGTATATATATATGTCACAATGACATGTATATATATATATATGTATTCTATGTGTGTATATTTAGTGTTTACAAGGAAATAAAGTTTTTTTTTAGTTGCGATATTTTGTTCCCATAGACTTACATGGGACTTCCGGTATCGGAATCGGATATCGGCGATATTTAGTGATATCGGCGATACCATTCCGATCCGATATTTTTAGATATCGAGCAGTATCGCTCAACACTACTGGTGAGCCTTGGGCACCCCAGTCCGACACTGCAGAGCAAACCATGACTGTAATCACTCCCTGCACCACCCCGACTGGAAGAGAGCATCTTTTGGGAAAATATAACTTCATTTTTTACCTATAGTTGCACTTTAAGTAACACAGCAATACTGGGTTTAAATGCTATTTACCTATAGACTAACGCCACATTTCCAGTTGTCAAGATCCCTTTAAGTGTCTATCAAGGGGCCTAGCATTTTATAGTCAGAAAAGCACAGTTTTCTGTGCTATTTTGTCCAGTATTTTTGTGTGGATTAGCAATGGAGACTCCAAACTAAAGCTTCAATGTAGATGAGAGCAGAGCCTTAAGTGGCATAGGAAGGTCTGTTCACACTGGTATTTATAATTACAGATTACACAATTTGTAGCTGTCATTGAGAAAGGTAAAACTAGTGCTCGTTCTCTCATAAAAATGTTTTAACATTTAACACAAAATTTTTGGCTAATTAATCCTAATTCTACCTTTCTCACATTTCACAGATGACCCCAATTATGTTACAGGATAAATTACTCTCTGAGCACATACTTAGTGTTGAGCATTCCGATACCGCAAGTATCGGGTATCGGCCGATATTCGCGTTATCGGAATTCCGATACTTAATTCCGATACTTTTTCCATATCGTATACCGGAATCGGAAGTTCCCATAATTCTTTGAGAGGCAATGTGATTTTAGTCAGCCAATGAGGAATCCTACGAAGTGTGGGCACATCCTGTAATGATGCGGTCATCTTAACTAATGGCATGGCTGTGATTGGCTGCTGAAATGATGTCAGAATGCACTATAAAAGGCGCCGCCGCCATTTTAGCGTCACTGTGCTGTGAATTCAGTTAGGGACAGAACGCTGCTGTGCTGACTCTGAGGGACAGTTAGATATTGCGATTTTGTGTACTACTGTGCTTGAGGCAGGCTAGTTTACCAACCGCTGTGTAAAGCTTCATTTTGCCAGTGTTGTTTTAACAGCTCTGTGCAAGGTGTGTGTGTGACAGTGCAGGTGACGCTGCAGTTTGCTCTGCATCCACCGCTGTTTGTAGGCATCTGCACGTGTCACTTTTTTTTTTTTTTTTTTTTATTTTATTTAGTGGAATTGGTGCAGCTCAATTATATTAGAAAAAAATCAAATCTATTAGTGTGACGTGCTTCCATCCGTATACAATACATTGGTTGCAAACACTATAGAAGTACAGAAAGGAGCTTTTCACAGATTGTGGACAGTTGTGTTTCAGTGTTCACTTCAGTCTGTGTTTTTTACTTTTTTGAGTGCAGATCACGCTCCAGTTACATGTTCAAGCACTGCTGCTTGTACTCTGCTGAGCGTGTCTCAGTGGCTCATCCTTTTCATTTATCTCCAATTGGTTCTGCTACATTCCATTTAAAATAAATCTAATCTATTAGTGTGACGCGCTTCCATCCGTATACAATACATTGGTTGCAAACACTATAGAAGTACAGAAAGGAGCTTTTCACAGATTGTGGACAGTTGTGTTTCAGTGTTCACTTCAGTCTGTGTTTTTTACTTTTTTGAGTGCAGATCACGCTCCAGTTACATGTTCAAGCACTGCTGCTTGTACTCTGCTGAGCGTGTCTCAGTGGCTCATCCTTTTCATTTATCTCCAATTGGTTCTGCTACATTCCATTTAAAATAAATCTAATCTATTAGTGTGACGCGCTTCCATCCGTATACAATACATTGGTTGCAAACACTATAGAAGTACAGAAAGGAGCTTTTCACAGATTGTGGACAGTTGTGTTTCAGTGTTCACTTCAGTCTGTGTTTTTTACTTTTTTTAGTGCAGATCACGCTCCAGTTACATGTTCAAGCACTGCTGCTTGTACTCTGCTGAGCGTGTCTCAGTGGCTCATCCTTTTCATTTATCTCCAATTGGTTCTGCTACATTCCATTTAAAATAAATCTAATCTATTAGTGTGACGCGCTTCCATCCGTATACAATACATTGGTTGCAAACACTATAGAAGTACAGAAAGGAGCTTTTCACAGATTGTGGACAGTTGTGTTTCAGTGTTCACTTCAGTCTGTGTTTTTTACTTTTTTTAGTGCAGATCACGCTCCAGTTACATGTTCAAGCACTGCTGCTTGTACTCTGCTGAGCGTGTCTCAGTGGCTCATCCTTTTCATTTATCTCCAATTGGTTCTGCTACATTCCATTTAAAATAAATCTAATCTATTAGTGTGACGCGCTTCCATCCGTATACAATACATTGGTTGCAAACACTATAGAAGTACAGAAAGGAGCTTTCACAGATTGTGGACAGTTGTGTTTCAGTGTTCACTTCAGTCTGTGTTTTTTACTTTTTTTAGTGCAGATCACGCTCCAGTTACATGTTCAAGCACTGCTGCTTGTACTCTGCTGAGCGTGTCTCAGTGGCTCATCCTTTTCATTTATCTCCAATTGGTTCTGCTACATTCCATTTAAAATAAATCTAATCTATTAGTGTGACGCGCTTCCATCCGTATACAATACATTGGTTGCAAACACTATAGAAGTACAGAAAGGAGCTTTTCACAGATTGTGGACAGTTGTGTTTCAGTGTTCACTTCAGTCTGTGTTTTTTACTTTTTTTAGTGCAGATCACGCTCCAGTTACATGTTCAAGCACTGCTGCTTGTACTCTGCTGAGCGTGTCTCAGTGGCTCATCCTTTTCATTTATCTCCAATTGGTTCTGCTACATTCCATTTAAAATAAATCTAATCTATTAGTGTGACGCGCTTCCATCCGTATACAATACATTGGTTGCAAACACTATAGAAGTACAGAAAGGAGCTTTTCACAGATTGTGGACAGTTGTGTTTCAGTGTTCACTTCAGTCTGTGTTTTTTACTTTTTTGAGTGCAGATCACGCTCCAGTTACATGTTCAAGCACTGCTGCTTGTACTCTGCTGAGCGTGTCTCAGTGGCTCATCCTTTTCATTTATCTCCAATTGGTTCTGCTACATTCCATTTAAAATAAATCTAATCTATTAGTGTGACGCGCTTCCATCCGTATACAATACATTGGTTGCAAACAATATAGAAGTACACAAACGGGCCTTTCACAGCTACTGAACATGGGTTTTTAATTTTTAACTAAAATATGTATTTTTTCAAATGACACAAATATAAGTAATGTTGAAGAGGAATAGTCCTACATCCATTGTTTGCACAATATTACAGGTGTACATCATGTCCCTTAATCAACAATGTATTATTATATTTACTTGTATGCTTTTATTTAAAAGCCAAGAACACAGAAGGATAACCTTCGCACTGCAGCTGTTGTCAAAGTTCAACCCACATTATGCACTTCCAACATTGCAGCATTTGAGGCATGATGTGAGTTGGATTGGTCAAAGTTATGGAGTGAGAAGGTTCACCATCAGTACCCTATAGCATAAGTATGCTTTTGTGTTAGCATTTGTGTTAGACATGTGGATATCTGCCATAATATGTCACAATTATTTAGTTACAGATTTGTTACCAACACTAATCATTGAATGGTTTTAAATTTGACGTTTCACTTGTTTACAGCTTAGAAATAAGGGTGTAGCCTGATATCTATGTGTAGCACTAGCCACTTTAACATGTCATGTTTTTTTAAACATGTGTAGCTAGGTAGCAGTAATTTTTGCCGGACACACAGCAGGGGAACAGCAGGCGTTACTGAACCCCACTATCACTATAGCTTGTGTATTGGTCTGTGGACACGACACTTCTGAGCAGCAACTGGCAGTGTTGTAGCCCAGGGAGTATAGCTCAGGTGGTAGAAAGATGAACATAACAGGAGACATGGAAAACGTTGTCAACCAGTTAGTTAATCTGAAACCGGACAGGCAAATTCAGGCGAGATCCATGCCTAGTTCATTTTCAGAAAAGTAAGCCGTTCTACATTATCGTAGGATAGTCGCATGCAATGGTCTGTTAGTACACCACCTGCAGCAGTAAAGACGCGCTCCGATAATACACTGCCAGCAGATCAAGCCAGCACCTCCAATGCATACTGGCTAAGCTCTGGCCATGTATCCAGCTTAGAGACACAAAACTTGAATGGGGAAGAGCCATCTGGGAGTACACTGAGAGGGCAAGACATGTAGTCTGTCACCATCTTACGGAAATGTTGCCTCCTGCTGACTGGAGCCGTCTCGGATGGTGTAGACATTGGTGGCGCTGCCACAAAACTTCGACACATTTGGAACATACTGTTCTTGCCCTGTGCAGAGGCGCTGCTTGTGCTCCCTCTTGTTGCAGAGCTGTCTCCACTGCCTCGACGCACAGAGCTGCTTTGTAAATCAGTAGCAGCAGCAGTGCTCTCGGCTGGAATGGAGAACATTATGGATTGCACCAGTGTGTCTTGGTACTTCCGCATTTTACGCTCCCGGTTCAACGGTGTGATGAGGCTTTGTAAGTTGTCCCGGTAGCGAGGGTCTAGGAGGGTGTACACCCAATAATCAGACGTGGTGTGAATGTGTTCGATGCGGCGGTCGTTTCTCAGCCACTGCAGCATGAAATCAACCATGTGCTGCAGACTCCCAACTGGCCAAGAAACGTTGTCCCCTGCAAGAGGCGTCATCTCCGCCTGCTGTGCATCACCCCACCCTTGGTCTACATACTGACTAGAGCATTGTCTACCTCCCTCTGGAGCGATGTCTTCCTCCTCCATTGACTCCTCCTCATCCTCCTCACAAAGTCCTTCAAATACATATAAATTTACAAAATTTAAAACTCAAAATTTAAAAACTTTGTATCATAATTCTGTAACATCAGTTTATGGAAACACAATAGCATTACAAAAGGATAGACAAAAAATGTACATTATGTGCTTTGTAAATACATTAAAAGTTTGTAATGGTTATGAAAATATAGACAGCGACTCTGGAGGTTCAATTGTTGATACAGCATGGTACTTTGAAAGTCCTCCAGCCCTTTGTGAGGAACCACGTTGCGCTGACTGTCCAGAAGGTGATGGAATTTGTGACTCCTCATCCTCCACCTCTTCCAAAACCTCATGCCTTAGTGCTTGCAGTGTTTTTTGAAGCAGGCAGATAAGGGGACAGTCAGGCTGACTAGTGCATCATCTGCACTCGCCATCCGCGTTGACTCATCAAACGCACGCAAAACGTGGCAGATATCCTTCATAGAGTTATTCGCCACTCATTACACTGGCAGTGGCTGCCCATTCATTATAGGATCCAATTCTAATTACTGGTTCTCACCAACATAGCTCTCCACAGCGCAGCACCCCCCTACATCTCCTCCCTTATTTATATTTATCGGCCTAACCGACTGCTGCACTCTGCAAACGACCTTCGACTAACCTCTGCACTAATCCGTACCTCCCACTCCCAACTCCAAGACTTCACCCGCGCTGCGCCAATCCTCTGGAATGCTCTACCCCAAGAAATTAGGACTATCCGCAATTTGGATGGTTTCAGGCGCTCCCTCAAAACACATTTGTTCACAGTGGCCTATCACATTCACTAATCAAAGTCATTCTATGTGTAATTCTGTGTGTGTAGCCCATTCACTATCTCCATGCATCCCTCACTTCCTTAAAATGGCTGGACCATCATTGTAAAAACACCATTGTATATAAACACCTGTACTTTGTATCTCCCACACCTCATTGTAGATTGTAAGCTTTCACCAGCAGGGGCGGCTGATTTTGCTTTAATTATTGTATTGTTAACGTTGTTACTTATGACTCGTGTTTTGAAACTGTTAAACTGTAAAGCACTGCGGAATATTATGGCGCTATATAAATAAATAATATTATTATTCTTATTATAGAGGCCCACTCAGTAGTGGTGAAGTGTGAACGCCGCAAATTGCGAGTTGACTGCGCCTGATGCAGCTGATACTCCATTACTGTTGGCTGCTGCTCACACAACCGCTCCAACATATGTAACGAGGAATTCCACCTGGTGGGTACGTCACATATAATGCGATGTTCATGAAGGTGAAATCTGCGTTGCAGAGCTGCAATCAGCGATCTGGCCATGCTGGAACGTCGCAAGTGAGCGCACTCTAGGCGGACCTTGTGCAGCAGTGCATCAAGATCCGGATAGTCCCTCAAAAAACTCTGCACGACCAAGTTGAGCACATATGACAGACATGGTATGTGAGTGAGGTTGCCAAGGCCCAGAGCTGACACCAGATTTCGGCCATTGTCACACACTACCAAGCCTGCCTGTAGATTCTCTTCCAAAAACCACACGTCGTCTCCTGCTTTATGGCATTACAGAGCTCCTGCGCTGTGTGGCTAAGATTCCCCATGGAAATTAATTTCAGGATGGCCTGTTGACATTTGGACACGGCTGTGCTCATATCGGTCGCAACAGGTAAACGTTCACGGGTCCATGTGGAGGTAGACCGTGACGGCTCCTGCAGCGATGATTCTGAGGAACTGGAATAGGAGGAGGAATCAATGTGTACAGACTTGATTCCTGCAATCCTTGGAGTTGGCAGAACACGTACAGCGCCACTCGCAAGATCAGTACCCGGCTGCACAACATTGACCCAATGGGCAGTGAGGGAAAGGTATTGTCCCTGGCCATGGGTGTTAGAACCCTCTTGTTAGGTTTTGTTTCAGTTTGCTGGTCACATGACCTTTTTTCCCTATTTAGTCTGGCTCCGCCCTTCTGGCTTTGCTTGACTTCATTGTATTATCTACTGTTAAGCTAGCCGGGTGCTTAGGTGCCTTAATCTGTGAGTTTTGCTTGATGTTAGGATCACAAAGTATTTATTTTTCTGTTTAATTATCCATGCTACAATTTATGTTAGGAGGTGTCCACCTTTTCTCCAGTCCCTAGATCTTGTAGGGATTACTCCCTCGCAACTATAGGTCTTCGTTCACACTAGATGAGGACTTTAGCGGGTCTGGTCGCAGGATCAGGTTCCCCGTTACATCGTAGGGATTCAGCTTAGTTGTATTGTAGGGACAGAATTCCCTTCTTTCCTTACTGGTTGTAGCAGATCATAACAATGGGTACTGGTCCACGCATCGGTGGTCAGGTGGACCTTGCTACTGAGGGCTTTTAGTAGCGCATGTTTAATTTTTCCCTCAACATGCTTTTGCAGACCAGGGACGGCTTGCCTGCTGAAATGAAATCGGCTTGGCACATTGTATTGTGGGATTGACAATGATATTCAGTTACGGAAACTGTCTGTCTCCACCAGCCTGAATCACAGCATTTCAAGGGACAGGAGTTTTGCAATGCCAGCATTCAGAGCCTGTGCTCGTGCATGGTTTGCGGAGTATGGCCGTCTTTTATCCCATGCCTGTGCTACCGCTGGCTGTTTTGTGGCCTGGGAGTGTGAGGATGACAGGGAACTTGCTGCTGTGTGTGGAATAACAGTTTGTCTCTGGACAACAGTGGCCGAGGTTCTTCCATGGCGATCCTGTGAGGAAGCATAACCAGCTGTGTGTGAGCTCGATGAAGAGGCTTCAACACAACCTGAAGATGTAGGTGCTGCTGTAGGTTGGCCTACATCTCCAGTGTGTCTTTGTAACTCAACTACGTGCTTTGTCCGCACATGTTTCCACATATTTGTGGTATTGAGGTGACTGACACTTTTAGCTATTTTTAATTTTTGATTACACAGCTTGCATTTCACATAGCAAATATCATGTGCAAGTGTGTGAAAAAAGGACCACGCAGTGCAAGTCCTGGGAGCGCACGTTTTGACTTTTGGAAGACAACTGCTCCGAACAGGTGCCAAACTGGAGGCTACAGGCAACCGAGTCTGCAGCCTAACTCTCCCTCCTGTTTGTACCGTTGGGGCAATGTCTTCCTCTATCTTCCTTCTATCACTAACCATTTCTCTAGGCCTCTCCCAGCTTTCAACCAAAGTACTGGTTCTCACCCACAAAGCTCTCCACAGTGCAGCACCCCTCCTACATCTCCTCCCTCATTTCTATCTATCGGCCTAACCGACTGCTGCGCTCTGCAAACGACTTTCGACTAACCTCTGCACTAATACGTACCTCCCACTCCCGACTCCAAGACTTCTCCTGCTCTACGCCAATCCTCTGGAATGCTGTACCCCAAGAAATTAGGACTATCCACAATTTGCATGGTTTCAGGCGCTCCCTCAAAACACATTTGTTCAGAGCGGCCTATCACATTCACTAATCAAAGTCATTCTATGTATTCTGTGTAAGTGTGTGTGTGTCTCTAGCCCATTCACTATCTCCATCCCTCAGTCCCTTAAGATGGCTGGAACATCATTGTAAATGCACCATTGTATATAAACACCTATACTTTGTATCTCCCCCATCTCATTGTACATTGTAAGCTGTCACGAGCAGGGGCGACTTATTTAGCTTAAATTATTGTATTGTTAACGTTGTTACTTATGACTTGTGTTCTGAAACTGCTAAACTGTAAAGCGCTGCGGAATATGATGGCGCTATATAAATAAATATTATTATTATTCCTCTGAGCTGCTCCCACCACCTTCCTGTTCTTCATGCCATGTTGGGTATTGGACCTCATCATCTCCACTACCCTCTTCCAACACCTGCTGTTGGGTGGTCTGGCCAGCACCATGCTCAACAGAAACTGGCACCTGGGTCTCATCATCATCATCAGATGCGTTCTGCGGTGTGCTGACCATCGGCACTGTCTCACCCGCCTCTTCAGATTCAGAGAGACACAGCTGTTGCGCATCACTGCATACTCCCTCTTCTTCACATTACAGAATGCTGCTTGGCTGGGCCCCTGTTTGCAAGCCAATAGATTCTGAGAACAGAAGCAGACACTCAGCTGGCTCCTGTACAGAACTCTCTGACTGCCTGGGCAATTTGCCAGGCGGTGAAGAGACAGATGGTTGCCCAACAGTGCTGTGGTCCTGAGAGGAGGTGGAAGCAATTGAAGTCGATGCATTGGCTGAGATCCAAACAACAACGGCTTCAATTTGTTCTTCCCGCAGCAGGGGGGTACTCCGAGCTCCTACAAAAGTGCGCATAAAGGAACGCTCACGGCCCGGGGAAAACTGGTGGATGCTGTGTCACTGGGGGCCGCAGCAGCCACAGAATCCCCACGTCCTCTCCCTGAAGAAACTCCACGACCACGTGCCTTACTCCCTGCCTTCTTCATCTTGGTAGATTGATAAAGAAAGTCTGAAAAGTTATAAGGCCTAAGTGTGGTTATTCCGCAGAGACTGCAGTGAACACTGCACACAACTGTTCAGTAGGTGTGAAAGGCCCCTTTGTGTACTTCTATAGTGTTTGCAACCAATGTATTGTATACGGATGGAAGCGCGTCACACTAATAGATTTTATTTATTTGTAATAGAATGGAGCAGCAACAATTAGAGAAAAATTTCAAGGATGTGCCAGTGACACACGCTCAGCAGACTACAACCAGCAGTGGTTGAAGAACTAACTGGAGCGTGATCTGCACTCCAAAAAGGAAAACCTCAGACTACAGTGAACACTGCACACAACTGTTCACTACCCAACGCGTCTCAGCAGGAAGGCAGTCTGTGCGTCAAAACAAAGGCGCAAGCATACATCCACGTACCCTGTTTATAAAGCTATATAAAAAAAATTATGTAGTAGTGACGCACACTTTATTGAGGTACAGTATTACATCGCCATTCACCATCTGTGGCTATGCAGTCTCATCTATATATACCTTATCTATCCGTTGTCATGCTTGCAAGTCGACAGTCAGGCATAAATAGCAATTTTCACTATGCACTATGCACTTTTT
This sequence comes from Oophaga sylvatica, assembly GCA_033576555.1. Classification (NCBI taxonomy): domain Eukaryota; kingdom Metazoa; phylum Chordata; class Amphibia; order Anura; family Dendrobatidae; genus Oophaga; species Oophaga sylvatica. The sequence goes on along the minus strand of JARQOD010000002.1, from coordinate 94,682,378 downwards.
AAAGGTTATGTTTGTTAATAAACATGATTATTGCCACATATTATGAGTATTACATGATGGAAATTGTATAATTTTGTATAAACTGTTTAGTGACATTATTCAGCAAATGTAACATTTTAGTAATGTCACAGATAACTTGTAATGCTGATGATGTTTTGAAGTCAGACATTCATTGTCTATACAATAAAAATGGTGTACATACTGTTACTTATCCATCATTAATGGATTCAGATATGTACTTGTATGCTTTTATGTACAACCGTATAGCAGATTCCTTAACTAATTTATTTTGTGGTTTGCATTGCTGTTCAACATGTTAATGTATGTGTTTATGTTTGTCAATTCTTTATTTATCTAGATATTAGTTTAAATGAAATCATCATCTTATGGTAGTAAAGGTTATCTTTCTCTTGTTTGAAGTATAGACATTTAAAATTGACAGGTAACAAGGAAATTACTTGATCTAGTATTTAAACATCCTCCTTGACCCTGGGCTCCAACACCGCCAGTTGTTGCTCGGAAGTGCTGTTAGCACAGTCAACACTTGCTCCTGTGTTACTGGGGTTCAGTAACGTCAGCTGGTCCTCGGTTGTGCCATTGGCTCTTTTCCTTCTGCTGCCCCTCCGGGTTCCAGCACAGTCAGCTGGTCCTCGTTACTTGCATTGGCTCTTGTACCTTCTGCTACCCGTCCGGGTTCCAGTACCGTCAACTGGTTCTCCGCAGTGCCTTTGGCCTAGGTGCCTCCATCTTGGTATCCGAGTTCCAGCAACGTCTGCTGTTCCTTGGTAGTGCTTTGGAGCACAGGTACCTCCTGCTTAGTAACCGTGTCCCAGTAACGTCAGCTGGTCCTCGGTTGTGCCATTGGCTCTTTTCCTTCTGCTGCCCCTCCGGGTTCCAGTACCGTCAACTGGTTCTCCTCAGTGCCTTTGGCCTAGGTGCCTCCATCTCGGTATCCGAGTTCCAGCAACGTCTGCTGGTCCTTGGTAGTGCTTTGGAGCACAGGTACCTCCTGCTTAGTAACCGTGTCCCAGTAACATCAGCTGGTACAAGATTGTGCTACAAATACAAGATACGGAACAAGAGACACAAGAACAATAAGCAGAAGATCTAAAAGCAGAAGAACATGAAGTATAAGACCAAAATGAAGAGCAAAATATATGCTCTAAATTCTAAGCAGAAGAAGACTAAGCAGTGTATGGGGGTGAGTCCGTTCCTCCTCGTGGTGCCCCTGGAAAATGCCTGCTGCTGCAGGCTAAACTGAACACGGACAAATACTGTTGTAATTTAAATCTTTTGTGACAGCAAGAACGGAAGGATGAAAAATTCATACTTTGACAGATTACAAGTACAGGATTCTCTGTCACAAATAAGAATATGATGAAGAAGATGAAGCAGAATATGAATAAGAATAATAGTTTAATAAGAAGAATATGAGTAATGTTAACAAAGATGAATAGCAAGAAGTTTAAGAAGAAGATAAAGAAGGTGAAGATGAAGAATAATTTGATGAAAAAGATGATGCTGCAGAAGATTATGAAGGAGAAAGTGTGTGAAAAGTTAAAAAGGTGAAGATGAAGAGCATGGAAGTTGTGTAATATACATATTTGCCAAAATATAAAAAACGTTAACATTGTCAATTTCTTCGTCAATCCGAACATCTTTAAAAAAAAAAATATTTATGCTATTCCATTTGATTGGGTTAAACATCTATGCCTTTAATGTCTCCTCAACCTTCCCCAATACATTCTACATTACTCTTTCTTGTTTTCCTTCATGTACAATTAACCAACAAGGCAAGAATGGGTTTTTTTTAATTTCGATATTTTGTTCCCATAGACTTACATGGGACTTCCGGTATCGGTATCGGGTATCGCCGATATTTTAGTGATATCGGCGATACCATTCCGATTCCGATACTTTAGGATATCGGAAAGTATCGCTCAACTCTACACATACTACATGGCCGCCATTTTCACCTGATCTCCTAATTATTAATTTATGTGAGAAGATATGACAGGTGATATTTCCAAAGACATTTCACCCTTACAGAACTAACAAGCGTATCTTAACGTTAAAAATGTTACTGTATTGCGGCTCCCAATAAATCCTGCAGCTGCATTGTGTCACATCCATATTTGAACATGCTATTGCACCTCATGCCCTGGTCCCGGGTGGCGCTGCACTAATATCACAGTTACTGGGTTACTGCAGAACGTCGGCAATGTGTGGCAGTTCAGCTTTAGGATTGCTGGGACTAGTTGTCTCTTTCCTGTCCATATGTGTGTTCCTACAGTGAGCTGGTATGTAATTAGCCCTCTGCTGTGAAACATGGGCAGAGCACCAACTTGACTTCTGATTTTTTCTTGGTCTAATCGCTTGGTATTGACCTCCCATGATGACCACTCTTGCCTCTGGTTTCCCCTTTTGGCCAACAGCCCTTATATTTCAATACCCAGTTGTTCTGTCACTGTCACTGCTATACTGTACATGAGTTGATTTATTTTTTCCCAATGATGTTATTGTAAGGGGGTCAGGACTTTGCCCCTTTAAATGATTATGCTATTTATATTCACATGTATATAATTGTTATGTATCTCACTGTGATGTATTTTCGCATCTTATATATTGTATTTCAGTATAGCTTAAGGAAAGATAGTGCATCCTTTGGGAACATTAGAGGAGGGCACTTGTAGTATATAGTATTCATAGACTGGGTAAGTGTAGTTTTGCAAAGGGCCACTAGATGGGGGGTATACTAGTGGGCCTTGGTAGGTATAGCTGTAGGAAGTTTCTAGATGGTGGAGTTAGAGCATACATATAGTTAATGGTAGGAGAAGCTGCGTGTATGTTAAGTTAGTGTAGGTGATAGGAATAGCTCAGAAGGGCGGGCACGCCCGACAAGTCCAGAAGAGCTCTAAGCCCAGGATGCCATGGCAGCTACGCAATGTTGTCTAAGGAGAGAAGCATGGGCACAGCCAGTCTGGTGCGGGACCACCTGGGGAAGCTACAGTTGACGTCAGCAGCAGGAATGGAAAAGGAGACGTGGTCCAAAAGTCATGCAGGGCGTAGAATATTCATGATGTGGCAGATTCTCAATAGGGCTGAAGCTGGCAAGTCCGAGGTGAAGTGGATGAGCGGGTTCCCCTATGTACTGATGTGGAGCCCTGAGGGTCCAGTCGCCACAGAGATGTTGCATCGCACCCAGCGGTGTGACACCTGACTCTCAGGTAAGGAGGAAACACCCCATTGACTCCAACCACTGCATTCATCAGTACACTATGCCAGCTGAGTGTAGGCAGACCTAATGGGATGGTCTAGCTCAGGCTGGTTAGAACAGGGTGTAGCTAGATGTATGGGAGGGGTTGAGGCAGCCTTGTGCTGCGTGTGAGTTTTAGAGTTTTCAGTTTGAGACAGGCAGGCAGCGAAGTGGGTACTGGCCTGGCCTGCAGCTCCCCTGAGTTCACCTCAGGGAGCCGTGCTGAGTGAGCGAAAGGGTCCTGGACAGAGACAGCAGTTGAAGCTGTGCCCCCATCCTGAAGAAGGAAGGACCAGGCAAACATTGGGGAACGGTCCCTAGACTGGTGGGTCAGTTCAACGCCACTAGTAACACCGAGTATAGTGGGACTCTTCAAGGGCCACTAGCTACCATATTCTCATCCGGGAGGAAGCTTAGGGATCAAGTACGTCCAGGCATCTGTGGAGCCCAGCTGCGACTGGATCCATATCTTCCAGAAGGGTGCACTGAAAGAATATACCACTAGAGGTCATTATGCACATTCTCACACGTTCACATATCCCAAAGACCACCAGAGGGAGCTGTTTAGACATATAAAAGCAGAGTGAACACAGAAACGTGAGTCATTCAAGGCATTCAGCCAGTGAAGCCACTCAAGGCAGTCACCTCAGAGAGCTCAGTCAGTCTGCAGTAAGGTGAAGTGCAGAGCTGAGATTAGAGAGGCTGCAGAGCTATTCAGTTCAAGAGAGAGTGGAGTCTAGTAAAGGGTGGAACAGAAACCACTCCAGCCTAGTCAGAGCTGAAGCAAGTGAGTGCAGCTCAGTAAGAAAGCGTGCCGATGCTTAGAGAGCGGTGAAGAGGCAGCCCACCAACTGCCAGTGTGTGATCGTGTGAGGGCCCGGGTAGGCCGAAGGCGAGTGGAAAGTTAATGAGACAGAGGAGCCTTCATAGCTCACCTCAGCAAGTATTACCGGACACCGGGGTCCGAGCCTATAGGGATCTCCACGACCCATTAGGAGAACACCGGAGTTCCTGGAGGACTACAAGTCCCAGGAGTACCACAGAGCTGATACGTAGCAGGATCAGGAGGACGGAGTCTGGCAGGATCCACCATAAAAGACCCTGTCCTTTCAGAGAGAAGGTCCAACCACAAGGTCAGCCAGGTACAAGACGGAGACCAAGTTAGGCCCAGCTACATGCAGGCCAAGACTTCATTAAAAAAAGGCAGAGAAAAGGAGGCCACACACCTACTCAGTGGAGGAATCTGGATGTGCACCCTTCACCCTACAGTGCTCCGGGGAGTGCCTGCAACATCTTCAATAAAGGTACCAAAGTGACTTATGTGTGTGTCTCCCTTATTACCCTAACTGCCGGGTCCCTGTCTGTCCTGCATCCCTACACATCTATCTGCCCTGGAGGACTCAGTTTTTCCTGTGGAAGGCCTAACATCTTGCCGCACAATATTAACCCTTCAGTGGATCTGCATAGCAGCGCTGGTCACCCTGACCAGGTACCACAGGTGGCATCACAAATCCCCATTCCAATATTCAATTCACCTGTAAATATCCCACATTGAAAGGTGAGCCCCAGAGCCACGGACTGAGCTGTGTTGCCGTGACATCCCCCATAGTAGTCTATAGGCTCAGATCCGAGTTCCCATTGCTCTGGAGGGCGACTCACATCCGACGGTGCCTCAGTCTCCGAATATGACAAGGAGAAGCAGTGCCCCGGGACATCGGGTCGTACCTGGTAACTGAAAGGATCCAATACTACCTCGTCCGAGGGCTCTGTGGTAGGGAGGTGCAGAAGGAGTAAGGAGTGTAGCATCAAGAAGCCGGAAAGGAACATAAAGGGAGTCTTTGAGAGTGTGACCAATCTACCTGAGGGTTGCTGGACTACTCACTGGAAGGACACAGTGCTCGGCTGGAATCTGTACCGCGGATAACAGACTGTGAGTAAACCTTTGAAACTGCAACAGAACTGTTTCCTGATTATTCTAGCGACGCACACTCCACTCTGCTACATCCCTCCTGCACCATTGCTTTACCTTACATCTACCTGCCCTAGAAGGACACAGTCTTACCTGTAGAAGACTTATCATCTAGCTGCACAACACCATCCCTTCCAGAGAACCTGCATAGCAGCGCTGGTCACCCTGACCAGGTACTACAGGTGGCGTCACGACAAAACTACACAAACATTTAATCCCCTGTAAATACATGCCCATTTTCAGTGAGCGCCCAGGGCCACGGACCAAGCTGCAGCTACCGTGACATCCCCATAGAAATCAACGGGCTCGGTGCCGAGTACCCCACGGCCCTGGCTTAGGCGACTCACTGAGGTCCTACAGTAGTGAAGCTGTGGTACCGACAAGGGCGCTACTACCCTGTAATGTACATGAGGGTGAAGAAAGTAAGAAAGGGAAAGAGCAGGAGGAATGCTGTGTGGACTGTGATTTATTTGATGTGTCCGGGTCCATTCAAGAAGAAAGTAAAATTGTTGATTTAGCATCAGAACCGGTATCTGTGTCCATTATTTCAACCCTGAGCACTGGGACTAAGTGTGCAGGAGCTGGGTCGCACCGCAGTGGATTCCCTGTCCGTGGACCAGCACCCCGATAGGAACTGATGGTTTTTCTGTGGAAGGAGGTCAGGACACCAGAGCCCTGGTGTCCTCTTCTTACAAGTGGCTTAGTCGGCAGGATCTCACTGCCCCATATGGCGGTGAAGCCGCAGCGGCGGTGAAGAAAGAAGATAAAATGAAAGTGATTACAGTGACCCGTAGTGACCGGGTTGAAGATTGTGATGATGAGAAACCTAAACTGATTGTGACAGAAATACTGGATTTGCCAAAAGAAGAAACTGAAAGCAACTTTGTGGACACCAAGATGGCAGCCATCAAGATGGAGAGCTTTGGCGCCAAAAAGGACTGTCCCTGTTTACAAGGAGTGCTTCGTGGGCGTGACAGCATCTGGATGGCGCCAAACAAGAGTTGTCAACAATGTCGGGTCCGCCCCTGGAAGGAGTGGAATGTACAGATGGGCATTCGCCCCTTGCCACCCAATGCATGTAAATGGGTGGGGAGGCTGAAGATGACTTCACCCTGGAACGGGTATGGCCCTGCAGGAAGTGCTGAGTGCAGCTCTCTGGCATCAGTATGGAATGAGATATCGGCCACGATGTATCGGTGCGGCTGCAGAGGCATCGGACGTACAGAATGGCAGTGGTGGCAGGTCAAAGAATCTAGACACCCCATCTGTAGCTGGGTAGAGTTGCAGAAGGACAAGACACTTACCCGAAGGGAAGACCCTTAAGGCGACAGTGCTCGTTACAGCTGGGCCTGCGTAGCTGGAGCAAGGCATCATGCTGGAGAGGCGTCCGCCAGCAGCACAGGCTGTGCCGGAACCACGGAGGGATGAAACACCGCTGACTTCCCCCAAGGAACCAACAAGCCTAAAAGCTGTTCCTGCCGGACGGCTGGTGGTGGAACACCCATGCACCCCGGGAGCAAGTTCCGGTAGCACCGACGGGACCCATTCTATCGGGAGGAAAGTAAGAGGAAGGAGCCACTACCATGCCCATGAATGCCGGAGACATCAGCGGAGAGCAGGAAGCAGAGCTGGAGGAGACCCCAGCTTCTCGCATGAGGTGGTACCTGGCGGAGATGAGGGCTAGCCTGATCGGGATGGTGAGATCGTTGGAGGAAAGTGAGTCTCCGCCCCAGCAAGCAGCGGGTCACACAACCCCTACACCACCAACTGCCTGGGGCAGCTCCGACACTAGGCCCAAGACCTCCGCCACCTCACCCCTGCACTCTCGCCAGGCGGCCATAGAAGATACCGGGCCCATGTCATCCGCCAACCCGTCAGTGTGGATCGCTGATATTATTGCCCAGAAGAAGGCCAGAGAGCATGAGATATGGGCGCTCCTTCATGAAATGGGAGAGGCCGCAATGTCTGCGCGCCGCACGTATGGACAGCTAATGTACACCAATGTGGAACGTGGCTACAGTTTCATTGAGGAGGATGGCAACTATGATAAAGTCTACCTCAATGCCGCCTCTGTAAATCATGGAAAGGCCCTGCAAGTCGGGGATTGGATCTTCTTCTATAAGGAGTACTGCCCACGAGGATACTACGCCGTGGCAGTCATCCTGTGCACAGAGGAAAGTGAACCTGCGGGAGAAGATGCAGATCCACGTGCAGAGGCAACCGATGACATCTCTGCCCCTGACCTTGCTCACCACCCTGGAGACTCTACGGCTGCAGAGTCTCTTTCAGCCCACACCAGGGCCCAGGAATCAAGTGAAAAGACGGCGTGGGATGCACGTCGCTGAACTTTCCTTGGTCCCATCTTCAGGTGCTACTTGCATCTCAGGGACTGTTCAGCATCTTCCCAGGGTAAGGGAACCCTGAAATGCTCCAAAAGAGAGCTGAAGACGGTCCACGGGACCTGTTGAAGAGGAAACATTTTTTATCTTTGTTTTGTTGCGCCCGTTGTGCCCTTTCTGCTGGATGGCAGAACTATGCCTGAGCACGTGACGAGCCTAAGGACAAAGAGCTTTGGTTGCACTACGGACTGTGTACTGACAAGCAGCCCACTGTGTATGGCATTGTATGTGCTGTACACCAAGGAAGGGGGTGTACCCCTTTAAGAGTTGCTGAAATGTAAATATGATGCCGAGATGGACTGACGGTGTACCTGGAAGGATTATTTCAGCAAACCAGCATGAAAATGGACTGATGGTGTGCCTGGAAGGACTGTTTCAGTACACCAGCTTAAAGTTCGTACATAAGTTGTGCTTCCCTCAAAGGAAGGGGAGGGGCACCTGATCGTGAAAAAGTTTTGTATGGACACATGGGTTGTTTGGTTAAAGAAAAGTGGACATTACTTTTATGTGTTCCTGTCTCATATTGAGATGTCTTATAATTGTTCTCCTTGTGTAGAGTATTTGTTGTAAAAAAGTTTAGTGTATATATATATATATATATATATATAAATATATATATATATATATATGTTTTCCCAAGGAACGGCCAATGTTGTTATTGCATTGTCGAGGATGACAATGGTTTAAGGAAGGGGTATGTAAGGGGGTCAGGGCTTTACCCCTTTACATATTTATGCTATTTATATTCACATGTAAATAATTGTTATGTATCTCACTGTGACGTATTTTTGTATCTTTTATATTGTATTTCAGTATAGATTAAGTAAAGTCATTGTACCCCTTTAAGAGTTGCTGAAATGAAAATATGTTGCCAAGATGGACTGACTGTTTCAGCACACCAGCGTGTGCAGGAGCTGGGTCGCACCATAGTGGAATCCCTGACTGTGGACCAGCACCTCGAATAGGTACACCGATAGGAACTGATGGTTTGTCTGTGGAAGGTTGTCAGGACAACAGAGCCCCGGTATCCTCGGCTATGACTACCGTCCTGTCCTCCTCTTACATTATTTTCACAGTTGCAACTACCTACTTTGTTCACATTTTTCATTGTTAGTGCCTGATTTTTTTTGGAACTCCATTCAGTGCTGGCAATCTTTGATTTTCCACAGATCTACGTGCCTGCACCATTATTTTTCCCATCAGTTTCCCATTTTTCATCAGTTCTTCTTGGCTGTGTGTCAGTCCATCCAGTGTTTCCATGCTGTCTTTTGCATGTTGTTTTGTTTTTTTGTTTTTTTACAATTGCGGCCTCTCCATCCTCTTCTACAATAGATTGTGCATTTTCAATGTCTCCTGATGTTAGAGTCTTTTCTTCAGTATTTTAAGTTGTTTCAACTTGAATGTTTTTACCTCTTTGGTAGCTTTTCTGAATTTCCTACAGTTCAGTCTCTCTGAATACTTTTTTTTCCCGAATGATAAATTGTATTTGATCAGCCAGTCTTTGCTGATATCCAAATCAGGATATTTTTTGTTTCCACAGTTGGAACATTCACTTCAAGTAGCCTCATTTTCCTGTTTCTGAGCTTTCCTTGGTTCTTCTAACAACTCACTTGTCGATGCCCATGAGCTTCAACATCCAACACTGTATTTGTTGACCTGGGCAATTACTGATCCGGTATGGATTTCTTTTTTTGCATGTTTCACTCTGTTACTCAGTTGGTGGACACTTTTTGTCTGGCTCTCTAGTTGAAATCAATCTGGCTTGGGTGACCCTTCTGATAGTGTACACTACCACTAGTATATCCCAATACATCAGAGCACACAAGCCTCCTCACCATGCCAAGAGGGTGATCAGTGAGCACAATTACTACTGCTACACTTATCTTTTCTCTTTAAAACAAGATAAAAATCATATGTTTTTTCAGGATAGAGGGTGGGAAACTCCTTGGAGGGCAGCCAGAATGAAGAGCAGCCAATGGCACACAGCCCAACTTATAGAAGTGGAACAAAACAATTATTACCAACCAAAAGGGGTAAGATGGGCATTCCTACTACAATATCTGTTAACCCCTTATTTGCAGCAGGATCAGGGTTCCATCATTTACTTTCTCTTACTATGACTAACATATCCCCAAAGTCCCTGACTCAGCCCTGGGTCGAAACTGATGTTCCCAAATCTATGATTGTCAGAAGGGACTATCTATAGAGAGCGGATGTGCCCTTTTTATGGCAATATCCATACGATTTTGACAGCGGTAAGTCATTTAGAGATACAGCATCCTAGTGAGATATACATAGTGTGATACTCCTTGTCCATTGGAGGTATTGTTCCATTCGGGCCACGTTCACACCTTCAGTATTTGGTGAATTTTTTACCTCAGTATTTGTAAGCCAAAACCAGGAGTGGAGCAATCAGAGGAAAAGTATAATAGAGACACGTCACCACTTCTGTATTTATCACCTACTCCTGGTTTTGGCTTACAAATACTGAACCTGTGAATGTGACATTACTGTGAGTATATCTTGGACAAACAGGAGCTTCTCTTCAGAGAGTACACAAGCTACACTTGTCCATATAAGATTATTGGCTTTTGCCATTACAAATGACTTTTTGACTTGTTATAAGAACATATTGTTTGATATCATGACTTTATGCCATTACTTTAATTGAAGGTATATGTGCAACTGGACATGTAAATTGTGGAGTCATAGAATCATCTGTTTACAAATTCTTTTATGTACAACTTGATATTTCTGTCAGACAGGATATTGTACTGCACCTTAGATATCTAAGGCTCATTTTGACTGGAAATACATTTGTATGATTTGTATGCTGTTTATAAAGTTAGAACAAAAAACTCCCAGAGGCTCACACAGGGAGAGCATGTGACTGTATTTCCTGTTTTTCCTGTGTCTGTGTATGAGAGAAGCAGCCTGCTGTAGATGCTGCACAGATAGAGACACACAAATGATTGTTCCTGATCTATTAATCTTATCATATATTGTTCCTGATTGTTCCTGAATAAAGAAGCTCTGTTGTCACACGCTTGGAGAGTATCATGAGTAATCCGCTGCCAACAGTTTTGATCTACAGTGCTTCCTAATAGTGTATCTAATGATGATGACCTACAAAGTCAAACCCTTCCTTTCCATGCCCTGTTGAGTGAGTAGATCCTTCTCTATGGCCTGGAGTGTAATACTGTCATGTATCCGTGACTCTGACATTGGCAGATCCTGCCATCCATATGAATGTTCCCTTTGTAATAATACATATCCCCTGCCACAACCACAATGTATGACTGACAGTAACTCATGGCAGCTGATCACTGGGGGTTTCAAAAGTCAGACTTGCAGCAATCAGTTGTTCATTAGGCTGGCTTCACTACAAAATAGGCCAAATATCTTTGCACCCTGAATCAGGAGGCTTCTGGAAAAACAACTGATTTGGTCTCAAAAGAGTTCAAACTCCCCCTGTCTGGACTACAGCACAAGACAAAATACAATAATAGATAAGAATTAGGAACCATTTTGAATTCATGTATGTGTCTGAGCAGAAAGACAGTTTTGTCTCAGGCACCAGGGGATAAGACAAAAGGGATTAGAAACCATTATTCATATTACTTAAAGCAAATTATCCTGTAAATAGTGAATAATTGTATATACATGTAATGTATTGGTACAATTACATATACTTTTAAATTAAATACAAGTGTTTTCCAAGTATTACACTGTGTGCACAGGCAATTTGTATTATCTATGAATATTTTTATTATGGAACAGCTACAGTGCTGTGGGTCAATCCAAAAGGTTAAGGCTACGTTCCCACAATGAGCTTTTGGTGCATTTTTTCAAAAATATGTAGCATCAATAATTCATTAAAAACTTATAGTGGGAACACAGCCTAATAGAGCTGAAACCTGAAGATTTAAGAAAGTAAAAGTGAGGTTCTGTCTTTTAATATCTATGTGTGCAGAATTATTTTTTAACCCCTTAATGACCACGAATACATCTTTTTACTGACCTGATATATAAGAGAATAGCAGCTGTCCACTGTACACTACAGCTGACAACTTGCTGCATTAGCCACGATCAACATTGACACTTGAGAAATGGTTAGCAGAGTGTGTGGGTTTCCTCTTTATCCCCATCAGTGCCCTGAGTTTATGATTGTGTGGTTCTGATGTTTGCTATTGCAATTGACGGCCAAATTGCGGGCCTTAGAGTCTGCCATCTGTAGCAACCTGTTAGCGACATTTAGGTGGTAAAAATAAACTTTTTCATTCCTATCATGTGACATTGCACTAACTCCTGAAATTCACCTGAAGGGTACATAAACTCCAAGACAGCAGTTTTCAATATGTAGGGGGTGCTGTTTTTAAAATTGTATAATTTTTTGGGGTTTTCCAATATATAGGACCCCCAAAGTCACTTCAAAACTGGATAGGTCCCTTAACCTCTCTCTGACATCAGACGTACTATCTCGTCCATGAAACCCGTGCCAATCTGCCCATGGACGGGATAGTACGTCATAGGTGATCAGCTGCGCTCCCTGGGGGAGCGCAGCTAATCGCCGCCGGGTGTCAGCTGATTATCACAGCTGACACCCGGGACATTAACCCCTGGCACACCGTGATCAAACATGATCGCGGAGTACCAGGGGCACAGGGAAGCATCGCGCAGGGAGGCTGCTCCCTGCACGCTGCCCTGAGACCCTCAGAACAGCGCGATGTGATCGCGCTGTTCTGAAGTCTTCCTCCCTCCAAGGACTCGAATCCAAGATGGCCGCCGGGTCCTGCAGGGAGGCGGCTTCCTCAGTGCCTGCTGAGAGCAGGCACTGAGAAGCCTGCAGCAGTGCCAGAGCAATCGCTGGTGTGACAGAGTGCTGTGCACTCTGTCTCACCAGCGATCTGGCATTTTACAGTGATGTCCCACCCTGGGACAAAGTAAAAAAGTGAAAAAAATTAAAATAAACATGTTTTAAAAAAAAATCCAAAATAAAGAAAAAAAATATTCCCCAAAAAATTCATTTTTTCCTGTAAATAAAAAAAAAACAATAAAAGTACACATATTTGGTATCGCCGCATCCGTAACGACCCCACCTATAAAATTGTCCCACTAGTTAACCCTTTTAGTGAACCCCTTAAAAAAAACAAAAAAAAACAAAGCAAAAAATCAATGCTTTATCATCATACCGCCGAACAAAAAGTGTAATAACACGCGATCAAAAGACCGATATAAATAAACATGGTACCGCTGAAAACATCATCTTGTCCCGCAAAAAACGAGCCACAAAACAGCATCATCAGCGAAAAAATAAAAAAGTTATAGGTCGCAGAATAAAGCGATGCAAAAATAATAATTTCTTATACAAAATTGTTTTTATTCTATAAAAGCACCAAAACATAAAAAAATAATACAAATGAGGTATCGCCATAATCGTACTGACCCGAAGAATAAAACCGCATTATCAATTTTACCACACGTGGAACGGTATAAACGCCTCCCCCAAAAGAAATTCATGAATTGCTGATTTTTGTTCATTCTAACCTCACAAAAATCGAAATAAAAAGCGATCAAAAATGTCACGTGCTCAAAAATGGTACCAATAAAAACGTCAACTCATATCGCAAAAAATAAGACCTCACATGACTCTGTGGGCCAAAATATGCAAAAATTATAGCTCTCAAAATGTGGTGATGCAAAAACTATTTTTTGCAATAAAAAGCGTCTTTTAGTGTGACAGCTGCCAATCATAAAAACCCGCTATAAATAGTAAATCAAACCCCCCTTTATCACCCCTTAGTTAGGGAAAAATAATAAAATTAAAAAAATTTATTTATTTCCATTTTCCCATTAGGGTTAGGGTTGCGGCTAAAGTTAGGATTAGGGTTAGGGTTGGGATTAGGGGTGTAAGGTTCTTTGTCTCTGTTGACATGTTCCTTGAAACTCAGTTTTCCGTCGGCCATTTTGCTTTCTGTCTTTCTGCAGCTCTTGCCCTCAGTTAATATGGAGTTTCCAGTTTTCATGTTCCCGCCCTGATTCTTCCCTCTTGCTTCTTAAGCAGCCTCAGCTGAACAATCAGTGCTCCTGAACCAAGCCTCAGTCAGTCTGTGACCTGACTTCTGGAAACCTTGGACTTGTACTCCAGCTATTCCCTACTGAGGAACCTTGGAACACTTTTGGACTCTGGAAACCTGCTGTTTGGTGAATCTGAGTCGCACTTAGTACCAGGGCAATGGGGTACTCGGAGCCGAGCCCATGGAAATCTATGGGAGTTGTCACTGGTAGCGGTGGCTCGGTCCGTGGCCCTGGGCGCTCATCCAATGGGGAATATTTACAGGGGATATTTAGGATAGGTAGTTCGTGATGCCACCTGTGGTATCTGGTTAATTGAACCAGCGCTGCTACAAGGACTTTCACAGGGGATGTTACGGGGGCAGCTGGGTGGTAGTCTCCCACAGGTGAGACGGGTCCCTGGAAGTCTATGGTGATGATGATGCAGGGTATAGATAATAATTCAGTCACACACGAAATAGCTTCTTTTCATACCTTTTACTGGTAGATGGTTCACGTAGATCCCGGGGAGCTGGTCGGGGTGGAGAATGCACATTCTGGTAACCGCTGAGCAGGTTAGAGGCCTCCTTTACTTCAATTGTAGGTGAGTCCAACTTGCCTGAAGCGAAGTTAACTCTGAATCTCCAGCTTTCTCAATAGCTATACTGCCCGGCCAACGTTGTGGTGGAAACTTCTAAGTGGTGAAAACTAAGTCTATATTTGCTGATCAGGCTAAACTCCTGTTTTCCCTGTCTCCGGTTACGTATTGACACTTAGGGCTGCTCTCTGCGACCTGTAGTCCAGATGCCTCCGGTGTTCTTGTTACTAAGCTTGAAACTGTAGCAACGCTTCGGACCCCGGTGTCCGGCAATTTAGTGCAGGCAATCCAATACCTGTAGCACTTCTCTAACTTCTCCACTGTGCCCTTCGCCCTGCTTCTGCTCTTTGCATAAGCACTTGCAGCTTTCGATGGAAATAGTCAGCTTTCTCCCGAGCTCGCTGAGCAGCTCTCAGTTTCCTCCTTCCTTCAGCTTCTACTGAGGTACTGATTAAGGGTAGCTCTGACTAGGCTAGGATGATGCACTTCACCCGTACTAGCCTCCACTTCTCTGTCAGGTGAGCTACGCTAGCTCTGCGAGGATTTAGTCCTCTCTCCTCTCCAAGTCCAGACTGAACTAGCACTGAACTGCACTGTCTGAAGACAGGAAACTAACTCACTGATCTGAGCTCTTCTCAGACAGGAAACAGACTGACTCTGCTACGTGTCACCACCTCCTATACCCTAGTGGGTGTGTCTGAAATTGTAAGTGAAGTGCATGAATAGCAAGCTTTTGTGGTTACCTTCCTGTGCATTCTCCTGGATTTTATGTGTGTGCCTGCGTAGCTGGGCTACACATCCCCCTTGGTAAAACACAGCACTCCGGGCTGTAAAAGACAAAAAGAACATTTTGTTTTGCATTAACATCAACATTATAACTCTTCCCATCCGGGAGGTACGAATTCTTGAACGTTACTATTTGTACAATAGGAAAATACAAAAGTATCAAAATATCAAGATATCAAACGTGTTCATATATACAAGATACTTGTGGAGGACCCGCACCAAAAACCTCCCACGTGGGTCCTGGATGGGCTGCAGGACTTCTGACTGCAGACCTCACTCTAGGCCCACCATACGGGTTTTTCTTCAGAGGTAGAGATTGTAGTGGTTTCATGTGAAACCAAGATAATGCACCGAAGCGCAACTATTTACAAAGACAAGTTCTTGGGCTGGCATAGTCCACAGCCACGCAGTCCATGCATGGAAAAGACACATTTCAAGACATATAAATAGAAATCACATTAATAACTTTTTCAAACTTTATACAATTTTTCAGATGCAATAAACCCTATCTGGGTCTTGCGAGACTAATTTACTAGGACTACTCCTGATAGCGAATAGGTAGTTTTCCTCTAGTGATACGTTCTGACCTACGTGGGGTAGCGTCAGGTATAGTAGTCTCTAACCTTTCTGTTCTGCGTAACGGCAAACTATAGACACGACTCCACCTCTCTAGGGACCTGGCAAGCATGCTAGCGACTGGAGGAGGCGGTACTGCTTCACCAGCTTCACCAGAGGACTCCACTTCTTGTGGTGCTGCTTCTTGCGGGTCCGCTGCTTGGGGTTCTGATGGTTGAGGATCTGCCAGAACAGGTTCTTCTGGAACTGGCTCTACTGGCACAATTGGTATGACTGGTGGTAGAGACTCCTCTTGCGGTTGATAAAACTGCAGCACAGGAATAATTACAGCATCTCCCAATCTGGGCCAATCCGCAGGTAAATCTCCCAAATCCGTGTGTATGACCGCTTCAGCATTTTCTTTCTGATTGACAACAGGGTTTTCTTCACGGAGCTTTAATGGGCAAGGACACAACTTTAAATGATCTCTGGACACCGTTGCCGTCGTTTTTCCTCCATCCTTACTAATGGCACAGACCTTTCTGTTATCAAAATTGGAATTTTGCACGACATATGGCTCCTGTTCCCACTGATCATCCAACTTGTGTGTTCTTCTTTTCCTTTTGAGCACCATTTCTCCAGGCATTAAAGGCTTAGCGGGAGCATTTTTGTTATAGTTCTTCTCTTGCTTTTCTCTTACTCTATTGAGACTGTCTTCCTCTTGTACCCCTTGGTTAATCTGAGCCTACCTCTTTCACAGGCTGCAGCGTCGCAGGCACAGCGGTGGAGACAGGACCTTTTCGCGGGCGCTCTGATGATGCCGCTCTTTTTTGCGATGCAGTTTGCGATGCGGATTGCAATGCAGATTGTGATGCAGTTTGCTATGCGGATTGTGATGCAGATTGCGATGCAGTTTGCGATGCGGATTGTGATGCAGATTGCGATGCAGTTTTGTGATGCAGATTGCGATGCAGTTTGCGATGCGGTTTGCGATGCAGATTGCTATGCAGTTCACGATGCGGCTTGCGATGCAGATTGGGGTGCAGGTTGGGGGCGTGTCCAGGAAACTGCGCGTTATTTTAGGTACGCCCCCCTTCTTCACCAGCGCCTGAGGGCGCGAACATGGCGGTAAAATGGCGGAATTTGGCGCCAAATACAGCAGTCTTTTTCACCAAACAGTTCAACATAGGCACACAGGACTCACAATTGCAAGCTTTCGTATCCTGTTCGTGACGCCAAAGATTGAGTCGCACTTAGTACCAGGGCAATGGGGTACTCGGAGCCGAGCCCACGGAAATCTATGGGAGTTGTCACTGGTAGCGGTGGCTCGGTCCGTGGCCCTGGGCGCTCATCCAATGGGGAATATTTACAGGGGATATTTAGGATAGGTAGTTCGTGACGCCACCTGTGGTATCTGGTTAATTGAACCAGCGCTGCTATAAGGACTTTCACAGGGGATGTTACGGGGGCAGCTGGGTGGTAGTCTCCCACAGGTGAGACGGGTCCCTGGAAGTCTATGGTGATGATGATGCAGGGTATAGATAATAATTCAGTCACACACGAAATAGCTTCTTTTCATACCTTTTACTGGTAGATGGTTCACGTAGATCCCGGGGAGCTGGTCGGGGTGGAGAATGCACATTCTGGTAACCGCTGAGCAGGTTAGAGGCCTCCTTTACTTCAATTGTAGGTGAGTCCAACTTGCCTGAAGCGAAGTTAACTCTGAATCTCCAGCTTTCTCAATGCAGTGCAGTGTAGTGCAGGCAATCCAATACCTGTAGCACTTCTCTAACTTCTCCACTGTGCCCTTCGCCCTGCTTCTGCTCTTTGCATAAGCAATTGCAGCTTTCGATGGAAATAGTCAGCTTTCTCCCGAGCTCGCTGATCAGATCTCAGTTTCCTCCTTCCTTCAGCTTCTACTGAGGTACTGATTAAGGGTAGCACTGACTAGGCTAGGATGATGCACTTCACCCGTACTAGCCTCCACTTCTCTGTCAGGTGAGCTACGCTAGCTCTGCGAGGATTCAGTCCTCTCTCCTCTCCAAGTCCAGACTGAACTAGCACTGAACTGCACTGTCTGAAGACAGGAAACTAACTCACTGATCTGAGCTCTTCTCAGACAGGAAACAGACTGACTCTGCTACGTGTCACCACCTCCTATACCCTAGTGGGTGTGTCTGAAATTGTAAGTGAAGTGCATGAATAGCAAGCTTTTGTGGTTACCTTCCTGTGCATTCTCCTGGATTTTATGTGTGTGCCTGCATAGCTGGGCTACACAAATCCATGTTTGCAGAGGAATTACGGTACAGAGAAGAGATCCTGAACCTGCTTTGGAGATTTATTGTAGTGCTTGAAGTTACTCTGGCCTGCTGTGTCTCCTGTCGCTGTTCCTGCAAACTGTGTGAACTTTTCAGCATGCTTGTATGAAGTAATACAAGTCATTTCATATCAACCTATGTCTCATGTGTTTTCCTCGCACCCAAGCACAAGACGCTATAGGAACTGTACACTATACATGACAAGGGGTGTGTTAGGGTTAGGTTTGTGGTTAGGGTTGGGACTAGGGTTAGGGGTGTGTTGGGGTTAGGGTTGGAGTTAGAATTGGGGGTTTCCGCTGTTTAGGCACATCAGGGGCTCTCCAAATGTGACATGGCGTCTGATCTCAATTCCAGCCAATTCTGCTTTGAAAAAGTCAAACGTTGCTCTTTTACTTCTGAGCTCTGCCATGTGCCCAAACAGTAGTTTACCCCCACATATGGGGTATCAGCATACTCTGGACCCCAAGAGTTATTGTGCAATTTGTCCTATTTCTTCTGTTACCCTTGGGAAAATAAAAAACTGGGGCGAAAATATCATTTTTGTAAAAAAAAAATGATTTTTTTTGTTTTTACTGCTGTACGTTATAAACTTCTGTGAAGCACTTGGGGCTTCATAGCGCTCACCACACATCTAGATAAGTTCCTTGTGGGGTCTATTTTCCAAAATGGGGTCACTCGTGGGGGGTTTCCACTGTTTAGGCGCATCAGGGGCTCTCCAAATGCGACATGACGCCCCCAGACCATTCCATCAAAGTCTGCAATCCAAAACATCACTACTTCCCTTCCGAGCCCCAACGTGTGCCCATACAGTAGTTTTCTCCCACATATTGGGTATCAGCGTACTCAGGACAAATTGGACAACAACATTTGGGGTCCAATTTCTCCTGTTACCCTTGTGAAAATAATATATTGGTGTCGAAAAAATCATTTTTGTAAAAAAAAAAGATTTTTTATTTTACGGCTGTACGTTATAAACTTCTGTGAAGCACTTCGGGGTTCAAAGTGCTCACCACACATCTAGATAAGTTCCTTGAGGGGTCTAGTTTCCAAAATGGTGTGATTTGTCGGGGGTTTCCACTGTTTAGGCAGATCAGGAGCTCTCCAAACACGACATGGCATCCAACCAATTCTGCGTTGAAAAAGTCAAACGGCGCTCCTTCCCTTCTAAACTCTGCCATGCACCCAAACAGTGGTCCCCCCCACATATTGGGTATCAACGTGCTCAGGACAAATTGCACAATAACTTTTGGAGTCTTGCTACCCTTGGGAAAATAAAAATTGGGGTGAAAAGATCATTTTTGTGGAAAAAATATGATTTTTTAATTTTACGGCTCTACGTTATAAACTTGTGTGAGGTACTTGGGGGTTCAAATTGCTCACCAAAGATCTAGATAAGTTCCTTAGGGGGTCTAGTTTCCCAAATTGGGTCACTTGTGGGGAGTTTCCACTGTTTAGGCACATCAGGGGCTCTCCAAATGCAACATGGCGTCCAATCTCAATTCCAGCCAATTTTGGTTGGAAAAAGTCAAATGGTGCTCCTTCCATTCCGAGCTCTGCCGTGCGCCCAAACAATGGTTCCCCCCACATATGGGGTATCAGCGTACTCAGGACAAATTGGACAATAACTTTTGTGGTCCAATTTCTCCTGTTACCCTTGGGAAAATAAAAAATTAGTGACTAAAAGATAATTTTGTGGGAAAAAAATAGGATTTTTTATTTTCATGCCCGGGCATTATAAACTTGTGTAAAGCACTTGGGGGTTCAAAGTGTTCACCAAAGATCTAGATAAGTTCCTTAGGGGGTCTAGTTTCCAAAATGGGGTCACTTGTGGGGGGTTTCCACTGTTTAGGCTCATCTGGGGCACTGCAAACGGAACATGACCCCCATCAACGTCTGCATTCCAAAACGTTACTACTTCCTTTCCAAGCCCTGCCGTGTGCCCAAACAGTTTCCCCCCCACATATGGAGTATCAGCGTACTCAGGACAATTTGGACAACAACTTTTGGGGTCCAATTTCCTTGGTAAAAATCAAAAATTTGGGACTAAAAAATCATTTTTGTGGAAAATAGGTTTTTTTTTTCACACCCAGGCATTATAAACTTTTGTGAAACACTTGGGGGTTCAAAGTGCTCACAACAGATCTAGATAAGTTCCTTAGGGGGTCTAGTTTCCAAAATGGTGTCACTTGTGGGGGGTTTCCACTGTTTAGGCGCATCAGGGGCTCTCCAAACGCGACATGGCGTCCAATCTCAATTCCAGCCAATTTTAGTTTGAAAAAGTCAAACTGCGCTCCTTCCCTTACGAGCTCTGCCGTGTGCCCAAACAGTGGTTTTCCCCCACATATGGGGTATTGGCGTACTCAGGAGAAATTGCACAACAACTTTATCTGTCCATTTTCTCCTTTTACACTTGTGAAAATAAGAAAAAAGTTTGTAAAAGATAATTTTTGTGGCTAAAAAGTTAAATATTCATTTTTTCCTTCCACGTTGCTTCAGCGCCGGGTGCAGTTTTTAGAATGGTGTCACTTTTGGGTATTTTCTGCTATATAGACTCCTCAAAGTGACTTCAAATATGAGGTGGTCCCTAAAATAATGGCTTTGGAAATTTTGTTGTAAAAGTGAGAAATCGCTGGTTAACTTTTAACCCTTATAATTTCCTAACAAAAAAATTTTTGGTCCAAAATTGTGCTGATGTAAAGTAGACATGTGGGAAATGTTATTTATTAACTATTTTGTGTGACAAATTTCTCTGTTTTAAGGGAATAAAAATTCAAATTTTGGAAATTGCAAAATTTTCTAAATTTTCGCCATATTTGCTTTTTTTTCAAAAATAAACGCAAGTTATATCGAAGAAATTTTACCACTAACGTGAAGTACAATATGTTACGAGAAAACAGTCTCAGAATCGCGAAGATCCGTTGAAGCGTTCCAGAGTTATAACCTTATAAAGAGACAGTGGTCAGAATTGTAAAAATTGGCCCGGTCATTAACGTGCAAACCACCCTTGGGGGGTGAAGGGGTTAAAAAATAAATTTTGTACATTTTCTTGAAAAATGGAAAAATTACTGCTACATTTTTAACCATCCTAAAATGCAAACAAACTAAAATAACATTTTACAAAAAGCAGACATGAGGGTAATGTTATTCTGTGGTATGACTATCTGGATTAAAAGGATAATCATTCAAAGCTTGTAAATTGCTAATTTAACATTTTTGTAAAATTTCTGATATGTTTTGTGTTTATTTATAAAAAATATCGACCAAAATTTACTATTATTATAAATTATAATGTTCCACGAAAAAACTGTCTCAAAATCACTGGGATCCGTTGAACCATTCCAGAGTTATTACACTATATAAAGTGACAATGGTCAGATTTAAAAAATGTGGCCGGGTCATTATGGGGTTAAACAAGACAAATTTTTTAAAATTTTCCTATCTCAATTGTTTGTCTATTTTCATTAACGCGAGACTAATAGCCAAATAACTCAAAATGTACAAAATACATTTCTGAGATTAAAAAAAGTCTTCTTTTCTAGAACAGTCATAAGCAGCCAAACAGTTGAGACTTCGATGCATGAGATGGAGCATTGTCCTGCATAAAAATCAGTTTCTTTAAAAAAAAATGCAGACTTTCCTATACCACTGCAGGAAGAAAGTGTTTTCTAAACTCTGGCAGACAGTTAAGGAGTTGATTTTGAATCCATCTGCAATCTGAAAAGGTTCAACTAATTCATGTTTAATAATACCAGCCCATAGCAGTCTTCCACCTCCACATTGCTGGCGTCTGGGGCAAAGTGGTGTGTCCATTACTGATTCAGTCACAGGCGCATTCATCTAGTCCGTCAAGAGTCACTATCATCTCATCTGTATATAAAACCTTTGTCTGCACATATTTCTTTGCCCAATCTTGACATTACACCTTATGTATCTTGTTCAGTGGTGGTTGGGTTTCGGCCTCCCCTACCTCGGCCAAGTCTCTGAGCACTGAACATCTTGTTCTTTTGGGCTCTGCTGCGAAGTTAATATGACAGCATTTGAGGATAATGGGTTCCTGTTCGCTTCACCCATGATTCTCCTCAAATCTTTGGAGTTAAAGGGGGTCTTTTTTACTCAACACATTTTTTGCGATGCTATAAACTTTTGATGGTTCTGTGATCACTCCCCAATATCTCAAGAGTGCTGCATCCCTCTGTAAGACTTGTAACATTTTTTACTATTATTTCAGTTAAATCTCATTTTGATCCAGGAAACAATCTGATTAATATTTTGCACACCTTGATAAGAATGGTGATATCACCTAATCTGCTTCAACCAATAAGCATTCAAGTTGGAAATTCTGCATAAAAATGATTTGCAAATTTGAACATCAAAATGCACTTTGCAAATGTCTTCATTGGCTCCCAATGTATCAAAGTATACAGTTAAAACTACTAACATTGACCTGCAAGGCCGTCCATAATCTGTCTCCTCCGTACTGTATAACTCTAAACTAAGGGCCCCGTCTCACATAGCGACACACCAGCGATCCCGACAACGATCAGGATTGCTGGTGTGTCGCTACATGATCGCTGCTGAGCTGCCAAACAGGCAGCTCAGGCAGCGATCAGGACAGTGACACTGCGGGTAACGTCGCCTAGTTACCCGCAGTGTACGTTGGATACCAGCGCACTGATGCAGGGAGCTGGTAACCAAGGTACACGTCGGGTTTCCAGGCGCTGCACGGTGCCTGGAAACCCGACGTGTACCTTGGTTACCAGCACCCCTGCAGCAGCGCGCTGGTATCCAACGTACACGTCGGGTTTCCAGGCACAGACCCGCACCTGGAAACCCGATGTGTACCTTGGTTACCAGGAGACCAGCGATCAAAAAAAAGTCCTGGCATTTCTGACACGACCAGCGATTCACAGCAGGGGCCTGATCGCTGGTACGTGTCAGATATAGTGAGATTGCTGCTGAGATCGCTGTTTGGCAGCGATCTCGGTAGCAATCTCGCTATGTGAGACGGGGCCCTAACTTCCAGATATCTTCTCAGGTCCTCACAAGCCCTACTTCTCTCCTCCACTCTTGTACAATATAGAATGCTATATAATATGACGATTGCAATATATTAAGAGGATAAAAACTTTAATGGGAGGATTGCTTCTTTACGTGGAGTCACCAACTCACTGAGTGAATAGCAAGTGACAGAACTCGAGAATTGTAACAGTTGTTGGTCATAGTAGACGGATATACAGTCATGCCCGAAAGGGTTGGCAGTTGGCACCTTGAAGTAATTTCAGAAAATAAAGTATTTCCCCCAGAAAATTATTGCAATTACATGTTTTGTTATACACATTTATTTCCTTTTATGTATTAGAACAACACTAAAAAAACAGAGAAAAAAAAAGAAAAAAGGTTAACAGTAGAATGATGTGCTTTACCAAAAAGCTCTATCTTGGTTTCATCTGTCCACAAGATGCTTTCCTAGAAGGATTTTGGCTTATCCACACACATTTTGGCAAAGTGCAGTCTAGTTTTTTTATGTCTCTGGTTCTCCTGCCATAGTGTGTCATTCAAAAGTCAACGGAACTGTCATGCACAGTGAAGGGAGACTGCAACACAAAGGGATAAGGGAAAGAGAACCAAACACTAGGAAAGGGGGGAGTGGAGACCCCTAGACAGATCTATTGTCACCCTGTCTGCCCTAACATCCCTATATAGGTTCTGCACCCATTTCCGAGCAGGATACCTAATCCCTGCCTGATCCTGGCAATAAGCCCTGCATCGGGAAGTACAGGATGTGCACTAGTCAATCTCCACTACCGCTAAAGACAGATGGGATACACAAATGTGGAGCCCAGCTGCGACTGAGTCCATATCTCCCAGATGGGTGCACTGAAAGAATATCCCACTAGAGGTCATTATACACATGCACACACGTTCACTTATCCCAAAGACCACCAGAGGGAGCTGTTTTAAATATATAAAAGACAGTTACACAGGAAACATCTAGTTAGTTCAGTGCAGTCATCTCAGAGGGCTCAGTCAGACAGTCTGCAGGAAGGTGAAGTGCAGAGCTGAGATTGAGAGGCTGCAGAGCTATTCAGTTCACAAGTAAGTGGAGTCTAGTAAAGAGTGAAACAGCAATCACTCCAGCCTAGTCAGAGCTGAATCTAGGAGTGCAGCTCAATGAGAAGCATGCCGACGCTTAAAGAGCGGTGAAGAGGCAAACCACCAACTGCCAGTGTGTGATCGTGTGAGGATCCGGGTAGGCCGAAGGCGAGTGGAAAGTTAATGAGGTAGAAAAGCCTTTATAGCTTACCTCAGCAAGTATTCACCGGACACCGGGGTCCGAGCCTATAGGGATCTCCACGACCCATTAAGAGAACACCGGAGTTCCTGGAGGACTACAAGTCCCAGGAGTACCACAGAGCTGATACGTAGCAGGATCAGGAGGACGGAGTCTAGCAGTGCACTGCAAATAGAGACTGTGTACTTCAAGAAGAGGTCCAACCACAAGGTCAGCCAGGTACAAGACGGAGACTAAGTTAGGCCCAGCTACACGCAGGCCAAGACTTCATTACAAAAAGGCAGAGAACAGGAGGCCACACACCTACTCAGTGGAGGAATCTGGATGTGCACCCTTCACCCTACAGTGCTCCGGGAAGCGCCTGCAACATCTTCAGTAAAGGTACCAAAGTGACTTATGTGTGTGTCTCCCTTATTGCCCCTGACTGCCGGGTCCCCGTCTGTCCTGCATTCCTATACATCTATCTGCCCTGGAGGAATCAGCCTTACTTGTGGAAGGCTTAACATCTAGCTGCACAATATTAACCCTTCAGTGGATCTGCATAGCAGCGCTGGTCATCCTGACCAGACACCACAAGTGGCGTCACGAATCCCCATATCAATGTACAATTCACCTGTAAATATCCCCCATTTTCAGTGAGCGCCCAGGGCAACGGACCGAGCTGTGCTACCCGTGACATTCCCCATAGAAATCAACGGGCTCGGTGCCGAGTACCCCACGGCCCTGGCGGAAGACTCACAAACAAGGGGAACACTTAGCTTGAGTAGACTCAGAGAGAAACACAGATGTCCTCTAGTAACACCAAGGAGGAAGATAGCCAACTGCAATAGTTCCAAGCCGCAACAGGGAACTGGAAATAGAAATATCAACCGCAACTCTAGCAGTAATCTGGGGGTTAAAAGCATCCCAGTCTAGGTGTGTCAGCTAGAGCTGGGTGACGTTGCCACAGGGTCTTAAAGTCAGAATAACTAGGAAGGAGTCTCCAAAGCCAACTGCTGAGATGTTCTGCAGCTAGATGCAGTGCGACTGTCTTTCAGCCTCTGACACACCGTGACAGGACAGTTCGCTTTGACACTGATGCACCCTTTTAGTCTACGGGACAGCATAAATTTCTTTGGGACTTTATTGAGGCTGCTTATTCACCATAAAGACTATCTTGTGTTGCGATCTTTCATCAATTTTTCTCTGCCTTCCAAGTCCAGGGAGATTAGCTACAGTGCCATGGGTTGTAAATTTCTTGATAATGTTGCGCAACATGGACAAAGGAACATCAAGATTTGTGGAGATTGCTGAGATTGTTCAACAATTTTTCTCACATCCTCAGACAGTTCCGTTCTCCTCTTTTTACTCTCTATGGTAAGTGTGACACACACAGATATACAATGCAAAGATTGAGTTAACTTCTCCCCTTTTTATCTGGTTTCATGTGTGATTTTTATTTTGCCCTTACCTGTTACTTGCCACAGCTGAGTGAATGAGCCAAATATGCTTGAAACAAAGTTTACCCACAGTTTTGGAAAAGTGTCAACAAATTTTATCTGGCCCACTTTGGGAGTTGCGTGAAATTATGTCCAATTTGCCATATATTCTCTGTTTTTTATATTGTTTCAATACCTACAAAGGAAATAAACATGTGAATAACAAAAAATGTGTAGTTGCAATAATTTTCTGGGAAAAATGCTTGATTTTATGGAACAATTTTAAGGGTGACAACACTTTTGGCCATGACTGTATGCACAAAAAGCAGTTTTAACTTGTTCTGGAGAACATGGACCATGCTTTTTTTCAGGTTTTGTTTAAATGAACAGGTACGCTTCAACTTTATGCAAAAAAACAACTTGGGTTGATGGTTTTCAGCCAGACACACGGGCGGACACTGACAGCTTTGGGCACCTGTGCAAGAAATGTGCCTGGGCCCCACTCCTTTTATGGCAACAAAGCTATATATATCTAATATATATATTTATATAGCCACACACACACACATATACATATATAATGTTTATATATTATATAGTCTCCTTTATTATGTATATTGCCGTCCCTTATTAGACAGTGCCCTCTCTTGTTATATACAGCACAGTCCCTTATACAGTTAGGTCCATATATATATTTGGACAGAGACAACATTTATCTAATTTTGGTTCTAGACATTACCACAATGAATTTGAAACAAAACAATTCAGATGCAGTTGAAGTCCAGACTTTCAGCTTTCATTTGAGGGTATCCACATTAAAATTGGATGAAGGGTTTAGGAGTTTCAGCTCCTTAACATGTGCCACCCTGTTTTTAAAGGGACCAAAAGTAATTGGACAAATGACTCCAAGGCTATTTCATGGACAGGTGTGGGCAATCCCTTTGTTATGTCATTCTCAATTAAGCAGATGAAAGGGCCGGAGTTGATTTGAGGTGTGGTGTTTGCATTTGGAAGGCTTTGCTGTGAAGGACACATGCGGTCACAGGAGCTCTCCATGCAGGTGAAACAAGCCATCCTTAAGCTGCAAGAACAGAAAAAAACCCATCCAAGAAATTGCTACAACATTAGAAGTGGCAAAATCTACAATTTGGTACATCCTGAGAAAGAAAGAAAGCACTGGTGAACTCATCAATCCAAAAAGACCTGGGAGCCCACGGAAGACAACAGTGGTGGATGATCGCCGCATACTTTCTTTGGTGAAGAAGAACCCGTTCACAACATCAACTGAAGTCCAGAACACTCTCAGTGAAGTAGGTGTATCTGTCTCTAAGTCAACAGTAAAGAGAAGACTCCATGAAAGTAAATACAAAGGGTTCACATCTAGATGCAAACCATTCATCAATTCCAAAAATAGACAGGCCAGAGTTAAATTTGCTGAAAAACACCTCCAGAAGCCAGCTCAGTTCTGGAAAAGTATTCTATGGACAGATGAGACAAAGATCAACCTGTACCAGAATGATGGGAAGCCAAAAGTTTGGAGAAGAAAGGGAACGGCACATGATCCAAGGCACACCACATCCTCTGTAAAACATGGTGGAGGCAACGTGATGGCATGTGCATGCATGGCTTTCAATGGCACTGGGTCACTTGTGTTTATTGATGACATAACAGCAGACAAGAGTAGCCGGATGAATTCTGAAGTGTACCGGGATATACTTTCAGCCCAGATTCAGCCAAATGCTGCAAACTTGATTGGACGGCGCTTCATAGTACAGATGGATAATGACCCCAAGCATACAGCCAAAGCTACACAGGAGTTCATGAGTGCAAAAAAGTGGAACATTCTTCAATGGCCAAGTCAATCACCAGATCTTAACCCAATTGAGCATGCATTTCACTTGCTGAAATCCAGACTTAAGAGGGAAAGACCCTCAAACAAGCAAGACCTGAAGGCTGCGGCTGTAAAGGCCTGGCAAAGCATTAAGAAGGAGGAAACCCAGCGTTTGGTGATGTCCATGGGTTCCAGACTTAAGGCAGTAATTGCCTCCAAAGGATTCGCCACAAAATATTGAAAATAAAAATATTTTGTTTGGGTTATGTTTATTTGTCCAATTACTTTTGACCTCCTAAAATGTGGAGTGTTTGTAAAGAAATGTGTACAATTCCTACATTTTCTAACACATATTTTTGTTCAAAACCCTTCAAATTAAACGTTACAATCTGCACTTGAATTCTGTTGTAGAGGTTTCATTTCAAATCCAATGTGGTGGCATGCAGAGCCCAACTCGCGAAAATTGTGTTACTGTCCAAATATTTCTGGCCCTGACTGTATATCGCATTATATAGAGCTTTGTCTTTATTACATACCATCCTGTCTTGTTAGATATATAATTCAATGACTGCTGATGGAAAAAAAGCTTCTTTTCTAATGGAGGAGCTGATGGACTGGTCGTCTGGTCACCGACTTTATCAGCAGTCATTATATATCTAACAAGAGAGGGGACTATGTAATAAAAGAGGGCGCTGTAACAAAATAACAAGAATAAACTATGTAAGAGACAGCACTGTACAAAACAGCAGAGGAAGCTTTATAAAAGGAACTGCACCATATATAACTAGAGAGGATGATGCGTAATGATAAAGGATGATAAATTACTAACGACCTACTTACAGCCAAAGCTAACAGGCAATTCTCTATACTCCTCCTTCTACACCTGTCCTCTGCTTTCGACACAGTTGACCACTGCCTTCTACTACAGATTCTCTACTCCTTTGGCATCAAGGACCTCGCCCTATCCTGGATCTCCTCATACCTTTCCAACCGCACATTCAGCGTCTCCCACTCCCACACTACCTCCTCGTCCCACCCTCTCTCTGTTGGAGTCCCCCAAGGCTCTGTTTAGGATCCCTACTCTTCTCAATCTATACACTTGGCCTGGGGCAACTCATAAAGTCCCATGGATTCCAGTACCACCTTTATGCCGATGACACTCAGATCTACTTCTCTGGCCCTGGTGTCACCTCTCTGGTCTCCAGAATCCCGGAGTGTCTATCAGCCATATCCTCCTTCTCCTCCCGCTTTCTCAAACTCAATGTGGACAAATCTGAACTCATCATCTTTCCCCCATCTCACAGATCTTCCTTACCCGACCTATCTATAACAATTGACGACATCACGCTTTCTGCTGTATCGGAGGTCCGCTGCCTCGGAGTAACCTTTGACTCTGCCCTGTCCTTCAAACGACACATCCAAGCTCTCTCCACCTCCTGTCGCCTCCAGCTTAAAAATATTTCCAGAATCCGTCCCTTCCTCAACCCTCAATCTACTAAAATGCTTGTGCATGCCCTCATCATCTCCCGCCTCGACTACTGCAACATCCTTTTCTCTGGCCTCCCTGCTAACACCCTCGCACCACTCCAGTCCATCCTTAACTCTGCTGCCCGACTAATTTATCTCTCTCCTCGCTACTCCTCCGCGTCTCCCCTCTGCAAATCCCTTCACTGGCTCCCATTCCCTCAGCGAATCCAATTCAAATGACTAATACTGACCTACAAGGCCATCTATAACCTGTCTCCCCCATATATCGCTGAACTAATCTCCCGATATCTTCCCTCCGGTCCTCCCAAGACCTCCTTCTCTCCTCCACACAAATTCGCTCCTCACCCAACCGCCTCCAAGACTTCTCCCGAATATCCCCCATCCTCTGGAATTCTTTGCCCCAACACGTGTACATGTGCTATACATGATAAGGCTACATTCCTGTATCCGTGTGCAGTGTTGGTGTGATGTGTGCTTTTACAGACTCATTGAGCATGTCCTATTCTGATCCTCAAAATTGGATTAGAACATGACATTCTCTGACCCTCATGGATCTCAGTTTCAGATCCGTTATTTTCATGTCTGTGTGAATGGACCTATAAAACTCTATGAGTCTCTGTGTCATCTGATACAAAACCTGGAAGCACACAAACATTTCACACAAATGTGAGAATGTAGAATAAGGGATTTAAAAAAAAACATAATCAATCCAAATCACACAGAACAGATGCAGAATAATATCTACATCCAGGCACTTACCGCTGACGTCTCGTCTGATTACAGCCACATTCTTCTGGTTCTTTCCATCTGGTCAGACCTTCATGTCGACATCTCCCAAACACAACTCGTCTTGTCATGATGAATGTCGCAGCCCTGAAAATAACAAGGTCACATGCATTGTATACATACATGTGTCTCCCCCCTGAATACAGATATATACCCCACCATTAATATACTATTAGCCACTGTGAGGCAGTGACAAGTGTTATATGTGAGGGACGCTAACTCGCTATGTGTCACCCAGGATGCGCATAGAAGCTTATTAAGACTGTTGGAGTGCAATGCAGTAACATATAGCTGTGGTTGCAATGCAAAATAAAAGTAAGTTTGGTCATGGGCAAGCTATTTGTCCAAGGCAGATTTAAGAAAACCCAGCATGGACTTTTATTTTTGGAGTAAACTACAGGATGGTAGTGGGGCAGCTCGCTCCCTCTAGGCCAGGTTTTGCCGGTGGCCTATGGCCACAGATTACTTTTAAAAACCCTGCAGCAAATGGTTGGGTGGGGCAGTGTTGGTTTGGAAACTGCAGAGCAGGTGGCTCTGCAACATCCGGCATAGGTGTGCAGTAACGCAAAGCCAATGGAGTTGAACGTCTGGCGCCCCCTCAGCGTTACATGGTGGTGCAGTCACCCATGGCAACCGGTCTCAGATACGGACTGTCTTATTGCTCTGGCTGTGATCTGGTGGATCCCATTTGTTTTCCAGTTGTGAGTTTCTTTGGACATTAAAAGTCGTTTGCTTTGAACTTTTATGTGTTCCCTGCCTATCTGTTGCACTGCACCAACCCCACTGCACTACACCACACGACATTAAAAATATAAAGTGATAAGCAGCAAACCGTCCCCCATTACCTATAATCTCTGATTCCCAATAATATAAACTATTCAGTCTGTGACTCTTCCCAATTACCTGTAAGGCTATGTGCACGCAGAATACATGCAAGATTTTACAGTACAAGCAAAGTGATTGAGATCCCTGAAGTCTCATACACACGTTGCTTATTTTTTCTTTGCAGACTTGCAGCAGATTAAAATCTGCATAATGTTAATTCTTACAGCGTATTTCATCCGTACTCATGAGGAAAAATAAAAAAAAAAGCCAAAAAAACAAAAAAGGATAGCAGCCAAAAAACCCCATAAAATCATCTTTATTGAACAACATTAAAATTGCAAGTAAAAGTGAATGGTACAAATAGGGGAACAAAACTCAGACCAATGATATGCTCACTTCACAAAGGATCAAGTCCTGTTCACACATACACTTATATAGGTATAAGTGCCTCCAATGGTTCACTGCAATTATGTATCATACTAGCATAGTGCAAAATATTATATATATATCTTCCCCAGATAGTAACATGGCAGGAACAGATTATTACCTTAACGGATGTATACATAGGTATGCGGAACAAGAACCCGATCCACCCCGACCCGCGTTCATATATATAATGTTTTGCACTATGCTAGTATGATACATAATTGCAGTGAACCATTGGAGGCACTTATACCTATATAAGTGTATGTGTGAACAGGACTTGATCCTTTGTGAAGTGAGCATATCATTGGTCTGAGTTTTGTTCCCCTATTTGTACCATTCACTTTTACTTGCAATTTTAATGTTGTTCAATAAAGATGATTTTATGGTATTTTTTGGCTGCTATTAGTGTTGAGCGATACGATACCGCAAGTATCGGGTATCGGCCGATATTAGCTGTTTCGGCCTTTCGATACTTAGTTCCGATATTTTCCATATATCGTATACCGGAATCGGAAGTTCCCATAATTCTTTGAGAGGCAATGTGATTTTAGTCAGCCAATGAGGAATCCTAAGAAGTGTGGGCACATCCTGTACTGCTGCGGTCATGTTAATTAATGGCATGGCTGTGATTGGCTGCTGAAATGATGTCAGAATGCACTATAAAAGGCGCCGCCGCCATTTTAGCGTCACTGTGCTGTGAATTCAGTAAGGGACAGAACGCTGCTGTGCTGACTCTGAGGGACAGTTAGAGATTGCGATTTAGTGTACTGTGCTGTAGGCAGGCTAGCACCAACCGCTGTGTAAAGCTTCCTTTTGCCTGCAGTGTTGTTTTAACAGCTCTGCAAGGTGTGTGTGAGTGCAGGTGACGCTGCAGTTTGCTCTGCATGCAACGCTGTCTGTAGGCATCTGCACGTGTCACTCACAGACTCTTTTTTTTTCTTCAGTGTAATTCTTGCTGCTCCATGCAATTTAACTATTAGTGTGACGCGCTTCCATCCGTATCCAATACATTGGTTGCAAACACTATAGAAGTAGACAAAGGAGTAGCCTTTCACAGATTGTGAACAGTTTGTTTCAGTGTTCACTTCAGTCTGTGTTTTTTATTTTTTGAGTGCACATCACGCTCCAGTTACTTGTTCAAGCACTGCTGCTTGTACTCTGCTGAGTGTGTCTCAGTGCCTCATCCTTTTCATTTCTCTCCAATTGGTTCTGCTCCATTCCATTTAAAATAAATATAATCTATTAGTGTGACGCGCTTCCATCCGTATCCAATACATTGGTTGCAAACACTATAGAAGTAGACAAAGGAGTAGCCTTTCACAGATTGTGAACAGTTGTGTTTCAGTGTTCACTTCAGTCTGTGTTTTTTATTTTTTGAGTGCACATCACGCTCCAGTTACTTGTTCAAGCACTGCTGCTTGTACTCTGCTGAGCGTGTCTCAGTGCCTCATCCTTTTCATTTCTCTCCAATTGGTTCTGCTCCATTCCATTTAAAATAAATATAATCTATTAGTGTGATGCGCTTCCATCCGTATCCAATACATTTGTTGCAAACACTATAGAAGTAGACAAAGGAGTAGCCTTTCACAGATTGTGAACAGTTGTGTTTCAGTGTTCACTTCAGTCTCTGCGTAATAACCACACTTAGGCCTTATAACTTTTCTGACTTTCTTTATCAATCTACCAAGATGAAGAAGGCAGGGAGTAAGGCACGTGGTCGTGGCCGTGGAGTTTCAGCAGGGAGAGGACATGGGGATTCTGTGGCTGCTGCCGCCCTCAGTGACACAGCATCCACCAGTTTTACCCATGAGCGTTCCTTTATGCGCACTTTGGTAGGAGCTCGGCGTGCCCCCCTGCTGCGGGAAGAACAAATTGAAGCCGTTGTTGGTTGGATGGCAGCCAATGCATCGACTTCAATTCCTTCCACCTCCTCTCAGGAACACAACACTGTTGAGCAACCATCTGTCTGTTCCACGCCTGTCAAATTGCCCAGGCAGTCAGAGAGTTCTGTACAGGAGCCAGCTGAGTCTCTGCTTCTGTTCTCAGAATCTGTTGGCTCGCAAACACGGGCACAGGCAAGCAGCATTCTGCAATTTGAAGAAGAGGGAGTATGCAGTGATGCGCAACAGCTGTGTCTCTCTCAATCTGAAGAGGCGGGTGAGCCAGTGCCGATGGACAGCACACCGCAGAACGCATCTTATGATGATGATGAGACTCAGGTGCCAGGTTTTGTGGAGCATGGTGCTGCCCAGACCATCCAACAGCAGCAGGTGTTGGAAGAGGGTAGTGGAGATGATGAAGTCCGAGACCCAACATGGCGTGAGCAACAGGAAGGTGGTGGGAGCAGCTCTGAGGAAGAGATTGTCCCAACGGTACAAAGAGGAGGGAGAGGTAGGCTGCAGACTCGCTTGCCTGTAGCCTCCAGTTTGGCACCTGTTGGGAGCAGTTCTCTTAGAAATGTCAAAATTGGCGCTCCCATGACTTGCACTGCGTGGTCCGTTTTTGACAGACTTGTAGATGATATTTGCTATGTTCAATGCAAGCTGTGTAAGCAAAAAGTTAAAAGAGGTAAAAATATCAGTAACCTGAATACCACAAATATGTGGAAACATGTACGGACAAAGCACGTAGCTGAGTTACAAAGACACATTGGAGATGTAGGCCAACCTACAGCAGCACCTACATCTTCAGGTTGTGTTGGAGCCTCTACCTCCAGCTCACACACACCTGGTTCGGCTTCCTCACAGGATCTCCATGGAAGAACCTCGGTCACTGTTGTCCATAGACAAACTGTTATTCCACCCACAGCAGCAAGTTCACAGTCATCGTCACACTCCCAGGCCACAAAACAGCCATCGGTACCACAGGCATGGGATAAAAGACGGCCATACTCGGCAAACCATCCACGAGCACAGGCTCTGAATGCTGGCATTGCAAAACTCCTGTCCCTTGAAATGCTGTCATTCAGGCTGGTGGAGACTGACAGTTTCAGGAACTTTATGGCATTGGCAGTCCCACAATATAATGTGCCAAGCCGATTTTATTTCAGCAGGCAAGCCGTCCCTGCTCTGCAAAAACATGTCGAGGGAAACATTAAACATGCGCTACTAAACGCCGTCAGTAGCAGGGTCCACCTGACCACCGATGCGTGGACCAGTACCCATGGCCAGGGACGATACCTTTCCCTCACTGCCCATTGGGTCAATGTTGTGGAGCCGGGTACAGATCTTGCCAGTGGCGCTGTACGTGTTCTGCCAACTCCAAGGATTGCAGGAATCCAGTCTGTACACATTGATTCCTCCTCCTACTCCAGTTCCTCAGAATCATCGCTGCACGAGCCGTCACGGTATACCTCCACATGGACCCGTGAACGCTTACCTGTTGCGACCGATATGAGCACGGCCGTGGCCAAACGTCAACAGGCCGTCCTGAAATTAATTTCCATGGGGAATCAAAGCCACACAGCACAGGAGCTCTGGGATGCCATCAAGCAGGAGAGCGACGTGTGGTTTTTGTCAGCTAATCTCCAGCCAGGCTTGGTAGTGTGTGACAATGGCCGAAATCTGGTGGCAGCTCTGGGCCTTGGCAACCTCACTCACATACCATGTCTGGCACATGTGCTCAACTTGGTCGTGCAGAGTTTTTTGAGGGACTATCCGGATCTTGATGCACTGCTGCACAAGGTCCGCCTAGAGTGCGCTCACTTGCGACGTTCCAGCATGGCCAGATCGCGCATTGCAGCTCTGCAAGTCAGATTTCGCCTTCCTGAACATCGCATCATATGTGACGTACCCACCAGGTGGAATTCCACGTTACATATGTTGGAGCGGTTGTGTGAGCAGCAGCCAGCAGTAATGGAGTATCAGCTGCAACAGGCGCAATCAACTCGCAATTTGCGCCGTTCACACTTCACCACTACTGAGTGGGCCTCTATGAAGGACATCTGCGACGTTTTGCGTGCGTTTGATGTCTCAACGCGGATGGCGAGTGCAGATGATGCACTAGTCAGCATGACTGTCCCCCTTATCTGCCTGCTTCAGAAATCACTGAAAGCACTAAAGGAAGAGGTTTTGGAAGAGGTGGAGGATGAGGAGTCACAAATTCAATTACCTTCAGGACAGTCAGCGCAACGTGGTTCCTCACAAAGGGCTGGGCAGGGCTCACTTTGTGAGGAGGATGAGGAGGAGGAGTCAATGGAGGAGGAAGAAATCCCTACATAGGGAGGTACACAACTCTCTAGTCAGTATGTAGAGCGAGGGTGGGGTGATGCAGAGGAGGCAGAGATGACGCCTCTTCCAGAGGACAGCCTTTGTTGGCCAGTTGGGAGTCTGCAGCACATGGTTGATTTCATGCTTCAGTGCCTGAGAAACGACCGCCGCATCGCCCACATTCTCACCACGTCAGATTATTGGGTGTACACCCTCCTAGACCCTCGCTACCGGGACAACTTACAAACCCTCATCACACCGGTGAACCGGGACCGTAAAATGCAGGAGTACCAAGACACACTGGTGCAATCCATACTGTTGTACATTCCAGCCGAGAGAGCTGCTGCTGCTGCTACTGCTTTACAAAGCAGCTCTGTGCGTCGAGGCAGTGTAGACACCTCTACAACAAGAGAGAGCAGAAGCAGCGCCTCTGCACAGGGCAAGAGCTGTATGTTAGAAATGTGGCGAAGTTTTGTGACAGCGCCAGCAAGGTCTACACCATCCGAGACGGCTCCAGTCACCAGGAAGAAACGTTTCCGTAAGATGGTGACAGACTACTTGGCTTTCCCTCTAAGTGTACTCCCAGATGCCTCTTCCCCTTTCAAATTTTGGGTCTCTAAGTTGGATACATGGCCAGAGCTTAGCCAGTATGCATTGGAGGTGCTGGCTTGCCCTGCTGCCAGTGTATTATCTGAGCGCGTCTTTAGTGCTGCAGGTGGTGTAGTAACAGACCGTCGCATGCGACTATCCTCAGAGAATGTAGACCGGCTTACTTTTCTGAAAATGAACAAGGCATGGATCTCACCTGAATTTGCCTGTCCGTTTTCAGATTAAATAACTGTTTGGCAACGTTTTCCATGTCTCCTGTTATGTTCATCTTTCTACCACCTGAACTCTACTCCCTGGGCTACAACACCGCCATTTGTTGGTCGTAAGTAATTGGCAGGGGTACTGACTCCTGGCCAGCCTGGTTACAGCACGACAGCTGTTTCCTGGCAGTGTGAACGTCAATTATCCTCCAATAAGTTGTGCTGTCGTGTTGCATTCGGGTTAGCCGACTCTATGGTGCCTGCAGTTTAGGTGATTCCTATGTGTGCTGTGGGATATGTAAATAAAGGCTGTTTCCATTGTGACAATAGGACAAGCACCCACTGTAGGACTGTGTGATTCGGTAACTGCGGACGGCTTGCGTCCTGTCAACTTACATTTTCATGGGTGCGTTCTGCTACCCGTCCGGGGTCCAGTACCGTCAACTGGTTCTCCCCAGTGCCTTTGGCCTAGGTGCCTCCATCTCCGTATCCGAGTTCCAGCAACGTCTGCTGGTCCTTGGTAGTGCTTTGGAGCACAGGTACCTCCTGCTTAGTAACCGTGTCACAGTAACGTCAGCTGGTACTCGGTTGTGACATTGCCTCTTTTCCTTCTGCTACCCGTCCGGGGTCCAGTACCGTCAACTGGTTCTCCCCAGTGCCTTTGGCCTAGGTGCCTCCATCTCCGTATCCGTCAGCTGGTTCTCGTTACTTCCATTGTCTCTTGCTCCATCTGATACCCGTCAGGGTTCCAGTAACGTCAGCTGGTTCTCGGAAATTAGACGACCTTAAAGACCACCCAGAAGAAGATGACGACAACAAGGACGATGAGCATGAAGCCAACCAGCCTGAACACCATCACAAAGAAAAAATAAAAGATTACCCAGAAGAAGATCACCAACAGGACAAAGAAGGTTAAGACAAACTACAAGATACAGAACAAGAGACAGAAGAACAATAAGCAGAAGATCAAAAAGCAGAAGAACATGAAGTATAAGACCAAAATGAAGAGCAAAATATATGCTCTAAATTCTAAGCAGAAGAAGACTAAGCAGTGTATGGGGGTGAGTCCGTTCCTCCTCGTGGTGCCCCTGGAAAATGCCTGCTGCTGCAGGCTAAACTGAACACGGACAAATACTGTCGTAATTTAAATCTTTTGTGACAGCAAGAACGGAAGGATGAACAATTCATACTTTTACAGATTACAAGTACAGGAATCTCTGTCACAAATAAGAATATGATGAAGAAGATGAAGAGGAAGAAGATGAAGAATTTGAATATGAAGAAGATTAATTAGTTTAATAATAACAATATGAGTAATGTAAACAAAAACATGAATAGCAAGAAGTTTAAGAAGAAGATTAAGAAGGTGAAGATGAAGAATAATTTGATGAGAAAGATGATGCTGCTGAAGATTATGAAGGAGAAAGTGTGGCACTGGCAAAAGTTAAAAAGGTGAAGAGCATGGAAGTTGTGAAACATACATATTTGCCAAAATAGAAAAAAGGTTAACAACATTGTCAATTTGTTAGTCAATCCAAACGTATTTAAAAAATATATATATATTAATGCTATTCCAATGCATTGGGTTAAACATGTATGCCTTTATTGTCTCCTCAACCTCCCCCAATACATTCTACATTAGTCTTTGTTGTTTTCCTTCATGTACAATTAACCAACAAGGCAAGAATGGGTTTTTTTAATGTCGATATTTGGTTCCCATAGACTTACATGGGACTTCCGGTATCGGAATCGGATATCGACGATATTTAGTGATATCGGCGATACCATTCCGATCCGATATTTTTAGATATCGAGCAGTATCGCTCAACACTAGCTGCTATCCTTTTTTGGTTTTTGGCTTAGCTTTTTGCAGTTTCCCATAGTCCTATATACCACCTATATATAACATCGCTATTATTGATTCTTTGGTATTGGTGATGTTGTCCTTTATTACTTTGTTTCATGAGGAAAAATACATAACAAAAGCATGGCAAAAATGTGGAAAAAAATAATCGTATTTTACGCAACTTTCTTCCTGCCAACACATTAGGATATGCAGCAGAATTCTCTCCTGCAAATCCTGAATGTGTGCACATAGCCTTAGTCCCTGTCCTGTGTTCCCCCATTCATTATAAGTCCTTGATAGCATTGCAAAGGTTGGCCTCCCTTTACAGACACACCACTATCCTTATGTAGTACACTTGCTTCTCCATTGCGGGGGCTGATGAGGTTCTCCCTCCTTCTTGTGAGGTTACCGTTGCCCTTAAGTGAATGATTGGAGACACAGTCGAAGTAAAATCCAAAATGCAAAACTTTACTCTCAGAACTTCGCAGTACATCCAGATCCAGTACAGCATTTACAGCACCTTTAACATCACACATCACATCTTCCTTCCTTCCCTCCCTTGCTCTGTCTCACGGCTCCTTTACGGGACATACCGCTCTGTGCGTTTCCTTGGTATCCTCTCTGTGCAGCCTGGCTTCTTCTGGGAGTTCCCCTGGCTGTTTCGCTGCAGCCTTAAAGGCATCTGCCCATGCTAGTAACTGCCACATGATGAGTAACCACCCGTCTGTCCTGCCGGGTAGTTTCTCCTCCAGCCACTTTACTGGTAACTTCTCCATACACTTCTGCAGCTATGGATATGCTGCTGGCACTGCTGCTGTAACTTGACTGCTTTTTCTGTAGCTGTTTCATTGCGGTTTCCCTATGTTCTGGAAGACTGGTCCCTCACTTCTATACAAACGTTGCGGGGTATTTAATTTGCTCGGGCCAGAGGCCACCCGAGCTCTAAGGGCTTCCCGCCCTGACTGGCACTAACCAGGAAGCTGTCTCCTTCTAAACTAAGTGACCACTCCTACAGTAACTATTTACATCCCAACTAAACCTTAATTGTGGGGTAAGGTTTCTCCTTGTGGAGAGTGACATACCAGCTATGGCTTGTTAAAGTAAGGAGGCTTATTCGCTGTGCAATGCTCCTCTGGGAAATTTAATATGCAAATTGCCTCTTAAGAGAAAAAGAGGACTTGAACTCTATAGCGCCACCCATTGCAAGTAGCGATCCTACAAGTCACATTCAACCCTTTTAACGAGTCTTGTATTGTGACTTAGGATAAAAGTCAAATCAGTATCTCAATTTGCAGACACGGTGTTTCGGACTATTGGTCCTCGTCAGTGCAAAGTATGGGATCTGATTTGGCTAGCTGAGAGGCTTTGGACTGAGGTCTAAGGGGTAAGGTTTCTCCTTGTGGAGAGTGACATACCAGCTATGGCTTGTCAAAGTAAGGAGGCTTATTCTTCCAATAGGTGGCGCTATAGAGTTCAAGTCCTCTTTTTCTCTTAAGATGCAATTTGCATATTAAAATGCCCAGAGGAGCATTGCACGGCGAATAAGCCTCCTTTCACAAGCCATATCTGGTATGTCACTCTCCACAAGGACTGTGATCGAAACGGGTCGCCTTAGCCTCCAAAATCATAGAATCATGCCCTATAGGCAATCCTTTATTGATAAAATACCTCAATGGGTAGCACCCAAACACAACCGTGATATAAAAAAAAAAAAACAAAGTGTATTCCTAACTTAAAAGCTATGGGGATAGCCTAGAGTCCCTGATGTAGGTCTGGGCTGTCACCTGCCTAACAGCGGAGGTTGGCACCCTAGGGGAAGCGTTGTGGCGCCCCCGCTCCACGATGGCTGACCCTAGGGTCCCTGTTAGGCCCTTACACCTTAGGGGATACCTCTACCCAGATAGTAGGGAGACCCCTAACATTAATACAGAGACCAGCTAACATTAAAGGTGACCCTAAGTCCCCAAAGTATTAAAAACAGTTCACAACACACGGGGTGGTAGGAAGTATAATGGAGATTGGCACAGATCTGCTGTACAACACTGCTAGTATACAGCAGTCTCCTTTTATGAACATGAGTTATGATAAGACTGCCTTCTTGTGCCACAGCTTAATGAAAGTGAATGTGAGCAGTCTCATACTTGTTCACTCACTAGTCAAAGCTCCTCCAGTGTATGGGAAGTCTAAATGTGTGTGCATACCAGCCAGCCTTAGCCTCCTCATATGGGTACTTTTTTTTTTTTTAGGAGCTTGTTCCATGTTTTATATGAACTAAATAATGTTTCACAAGTAAATTTTGGATTTTATTGTAAGGAGCTGGAACATACCGGTGTTTTTTTTGTCAGGCGGTGAACCAGGTATATAGTTTGCCAAGTCACATTAAATTAAAGATACATCTAGTAATGATGGGAATGTTCTGGAGATACTGAAGCGTGGACAATTAAAGAATGGTTTATTGGTACCTTAAAGGGATATGGCACACACAGACATTTATTTTACTGCAAGTTTTAACCAAACACCAAAAATTACAATGGGGTGGAAATGACATCAGCTTATCATGCCAGTAATTAAATACTGAATTGCATCAGTCATGAACTGTAGTGGCACTGAGATAATTATTTTCCAAAATGCACAACTATCTACAGACAACATTGATAGTGGGCTTCCAATGTACCCAACAATTCACTAGAAGAAAACCATTCAGGTTCTGTCTAAACCAAGATATAGAAAGAATTTTTGGAGTTCATGGGCAATTATTATCTATAAATTGTACTCCCGACTGTCTATACATATACTAGCTCTTGAACCCATTCTATGCCCGGGTGGTGAGCATTTATATTGGCACATTTATACCGTGTCTTCAATAAAATGGTGCCGTAGATCGCGGTATGCGCAAGTACTGACTCTGGTGCCATTTTATTGAAGCAATGTACTACAACATCAACATAGCAGTGTGCACGAGCCGGCCATGTTGACATTGTAGTACAGTTCTTCAATAAAATGGCGTCAGA
The DNA here is from genome assembly GCA_033576555.1 of Oophaga sylvatica. Classification (NCBI taxonomy): domain Eukaryota; kingdom Metazoa; phylum Chordata; class Amphibia; order Anura; family Dendrobatidae; genus Oophaga; species Oophaga sylvatica. The sequence continues at coordinate 94,641,503 of JARQOD010000002.1, read as the reverse complement.
GTCAACGCATGCGCATCCCACGATATCCTGTGCCATTTTGTTGAAGACACTGCGAATTCACAAACACAGTACCTTCAATAAAATAGAGCCATACTGCGGTATGCGCACTGTAAGGTGGCAGCTGGACAGGTTGTGGATGGGAGGTATGTGTCCCCCAGGTGCCAAACCTCGGTGATGTAGTACCTGGAGAAGCAGGCTCCAGCACATATAGTGCTGAGTGGTGTTTTTATGAGCTGGGTTTTACGAGAAGCTAAAAGAGCTGGGTTGGATCAGCTGCTCACTTACCTTCAGTCCAGGTCTTGGATTGTGTGATTTAAGGCAGCTGGGGCTGTCTCACTTGGTTTGTGTGTTTTGTAAGGTGAGGAGGCCTTGTGCTGCTCAGACCCTGCTGGAGTCTGAGAGGAAAAGATGGCTGAGCCATGTGTTATATGTGGAGCGCCCCAAGGGCTGTGGGGTACTCGGTACCAGGCCGGCGGTTCTTAAAGGGGAAGTCACAGCAGCAGTGACCCAGTCCGTGGCCCTGGGTGTCCAATAAAAATGATGGAAATGTAAAAATAAAAGTTATCGGTGATAGGGGAATAGTTTGTGACGCCACCCGTGGTATTCAGCAATAAGATGGCCGACGCTACAGTTCAGTTCCACTGGGCAGTTGGTGACGCAGCAAAGTTGTTACAGCTCTCCACGGGTAGAGCTATGCCCCAGTGCAGTTAAAGTGTTGAAGATGTTGGTGGTGGTTGTGGTGCAGGGCAGATGACGCAGTAAATTAATCAGAGAACACAGCAGGGTGCAGTCTTTTCAGTTTACTCAGTTCTTTGGTACAATCCCCAGCCGGGGAGCTGTGTCCTCTGGGTAGGTGGTCCAGACAGCTCTCAGGTAAATTGGGGTACACCGTGTCAGAACCCCGCTTCAGATGTTCCTTTCCTGGCCGTCTCCCTGCTCAGGCTCCTGACTCTTCTGCCCTGCACCTTCACACACTGTGCCCCAAGCCAGCAGCCTTGGATCCTGTCGGGCGACGTACTCCCCTTGGTCCTATATGGGTGCCTTTTCAGCGAATGAGTGCGGATGTGGTTATAGCACATAAAGATACTGCAGTCTCCAGTTAGCTAGCTAGCTGAGTCCTGTTTCTCCACTAGACCGGGGCAGGTCCCCTACTGCGACCTGGTCCCTCCACCCGACTACTGTCAGCGTGGATTCTGGCCCCATGGGTGGATTCCTCACTTCCCGTGCCCCTAGGACCCCTTCTTCCTCTCTCTCACTGAAGCTTCTTTCTCAAGCTTCTCTTTCTGGCTTTTCTGTCCTTCTTCTCTCTCTTCTGTCGTCTAATCTGGGAAAGAGCTCCTCTCTGCTCAAGTCCCCAGCACCAATCCTTCCTCAAACCAACTGTCACTAACTGTCTGTGGTCTAACAGACTACTCACTAAGCTGCTACCCTTCTTCTTTCTCCACCCACACTCTCTACATAGCTCCTCCCGGGCCCTGAGAGGTCTGGTGTTGGATGCAAGTGTGTGGGTTCTGGATGATGTCCCCTCCTTACCCAAGAGTGGAGCACCACAGGGGCGCCACATTTGGACTTGTTAATTTCTGTTTTGCCCTGTTATACCTTGGTTTACGTGGAAAAGGCTGTTTACTTAGTAACCCTGACCATTTTAATAAACCGCATGTTGGTTGGAACCAGTGAACTACCATATTTTTCAGACTATAAGATGCACCGGACCATAAGACGCACCTAGGTTTTAGAGGAGGAAATTAGGAAAAAAAAACTGAAGCAAAAAATGTGGTCAATTATGTACTTAATATCACCTATCCTGGTAAATATGGTCCCCTTATCCCCATCCTGATACACAGGGCCCCTCATGCCTATCCTGGTATGCATGGTCCCATTATGCCTATCCTGATATGCATGGCCCTCATCCTCATCCTGGTATGCATGCCTCCTCATCCCTAGGGTGGTATGCATGGCCCCCTCATCCCTATCCTGGTAGGAATGGTCCCCCTCATCCTTATCCTGGCATGAATGATCACCCTCATCCTATACTGGTATGCAGGGTCCCCACCTCGTTCAAGTATGCATGGCCCTGTTCTGTCCCCACATGAGGCGAATAGAGGTCTGGTTGATTAATAGGAACTGTGAGAGAGTTTACCTTCCATTTCCTCAACGCAGAGCAGACAGGACCAATGATGTTCAGCATCCAGAGAGATGATGCATACCAGGGATTGTGCAATTCAGACTTCTTTATTCGTAAATCTGGACATACAACGAATGTTCGGTAATACAGTAACTTTTCCAGAAATGCAGATGTAAGCAAAGTGTGATAGAGAACAGCAAAGAGTCGTTGAAAACTGATGCCTTTCTCATCCAGGTTCAAGGGTGTCTCTCACACAGCAAGTGAAACTAAAATTAAATGGCTGTTGGGAAGGAAGGTGACCTCTGAACTGGAAGTGAAAGGCACGCCCTTAAGAATTAATTACAAACTGCTAAGCGGAAAAAGGCCAGTAGGTGGCAGCAGAGAAGCATATAACAACAGATACCATGAAAATAATACAATACATAGGAAACTGCAAAGCATAACTTACACGGAACAGCAAAGCCCCATCCCTATCCTGGTAGGCATGCCCCCATCCTTATCCTGGATATGATTACCCCATCCCAGTTCTGGCATGCATGGCCCCATCCTTATCCTGGTATGATTGGCCCCCCAGTCCTGGTATGCATGGCCCCATCCTTATCCTGGTATGATTGGCCCCCATCCCAGTCCTGGTATGATTGGTCCCATCCTTATTCTGATATGATTGGTCCCATCCTTATTCTGGTATGATTGGCCCCATCCTGTTGCTGGTATGATTGGTCCCATTGTGTTCCTGCAATGATTGGTCCCATACTTATTCTGGTATGATTGGCCCATCCCATTCCTGGCATGCATGGCCCCATCAGAAAAGATGAAAAAAAACAAACATTACACTAACCTTCCTCCTCTCCCTCTCAGTGTCCTGCTCCAGTGCCAGCAGCGGCTTAATGCTTGTAAGCAGCACATGGCAGGGACGTCATGCGCTGCTCACAAGCAGAGAATAGCTGCCGGAATACTCACCAGGACTGTTCATCGGAGATCGCGGTGAGTATTCATTCCTCTTCAGTAGCACGCAGTTTCAGCCGCCGTCTTACTGCTGCTGCGGCGGTCACGTGTGCTGATACTTAAGAGAAATTAATATTCTATATTTTATCCAGAAGTCCAATTTTAGATTTTAAATACAGGCATTACACCACTGGGCTATTCACTCTACACTTCGTCTTTGCATTCACCAATGTTTGTGCTTTCTATGATGGCAGAATAATGTATTGGAGTGCACGTACTGCATTTTCTTACTACACTGCTCTAAAAATAAAGGGAACGCTCAAATAACACATCCAAGATCTGAATGAATGAAATGTTCTCATTGAATACTTTGTTCTGTACAAAGTTGAATGTGCTGACAACCAAATCACACAAAAATCATCAATGGAAATCAAATTTATTAACCAATGGATGCCTGGTTTTGGAGTCACCCACAAAATTATAGTGGAATGTAATGTCCTTAAAACAAGTCAAAATGATGCTCAGTAGTGTGTGTGGCCTCCACATGCCTGTATGACCTCCCTGTGCCTGTATGACCTCCCTACAACCCCTGGGTATGCTCTTGATGAGGCAGCGGATGGTCTCCTGAGGGATCGCCTCCCAGACCTGGACTAAAGCATCCACCAACTCCTGGACAGTCTGTGGTGCAACGTGACGTTGGTAAATGGAGCGAGACATGATGTCCCAGATGTGCTCAATCGGATTCAGGTGTGGGGAACGGGTGGGCCAGTCCATAGCTTCAATGCCTTCATCTTGCAGGAACTGCTGACACATTCTAGCCACATGAGGTCTGGCATTGTCCTGCATTAGGAGGAACCCATGGCCAACCACAACAGCATATGGTCTCACAAGGTGTCTGAGGATCTCATCTCGATACCTAATGGAAGTCAGGCTACCTCTGGCAAGCACATGGAGAGCTGTGCGGCCCTCCAAAGAAATGTCACCTCACACCATTTCTAACCCGCTGTCAAACTGCTCATACTGAAGAATGTTGCAGGCAGCAGATCACTCTCCACGGCGTCTCCATACTCTGTCCTGTCTGTCACATGTGCTCAGTGTGAACCTGCTTTCATCTGTGAAGAGCACAGGGTGCCAGTGGCAAATTTGCCAATCCTGGTGTTCTGTGGCAAATGCCAAGCATCCTGCACGGTGTTGGACTGTGAGCACAACCCCCATCTGTGGATGTCGGGCACTCAGACCATCCTCATGGAGTCGGTTTCTATCCATTTGTGCAGACACATGCACATTTGTGGCCTGCTGGAGGTCGTTTTGCAGGTCTCTGGCAGTGCTCCTCCTGTTCCTCCTTGCACAAAGACGGAGGTAGAGGTCCTGCTGCTGGGCTGTTATCCTCCTACGGCCCCTTCACGTCTCCTGGATTACTGGCCTGTCTCCTGCTAGCTCCTCCAGCCTCTGGACTCTACACTGACAGACACAGCAAACCTTCTTACCACAGCTCGCATTGGTGTGCCATCCTGGATGAGCTGAACTACCTGAGCCACTTGTGTGGATTGTACAGTCTGTCTCATGCTACGACGAGTGTGAAAGCACAACCAACTTTCAAAAGTGACTAAAACATCAGCCAGAAAGCATTGGTACTGAGATGTGGTCTGTGGTCCCCACCTGAAGAACCACTCCTTTATTGAGTGTGTCTTGATATATGCCAATAATTTCCATCTGTTGTCTATTCCATTTGCACAACAGCATGTGAAATTGATTGTCAATCAGTGTTGCTTCCTAGGTGGACAGTTTGATTTTGCAGAAGTTTGATTTATTTGGAGTTATATTCTGTTGTTCTCTTTATTTTTTTGAGCAGAGTATATTCATCTCAGACATGTTTCCCTGCATTCTTTTAAGCAAGGATTCTGTGATTACTTAAAGCTTGGAACTTTATTAATAGCACTAAAATGAACAAGTGGAGTCCATGCATTTTAATAATAATAATTTTATTTCTATAGCGCCGATATATTCTGCAGCACTTTACATTTTAGAGGGGACTTGTACAGACAATAGACAATAGACATTACAGCATAACTAAACACATAGATCAAAATAGATACCAAGAGGAATGAGGACCCTGCTCGCAAGCTTACAATCTATGAGGAAAAGGGGAGACACGGAAGGTAGATAGTAACAATTGCTTTCATTGTTCGGAACAGCCAAAGTGTAAGAATCGGGTGTTCATGTAATGCTGCATGAACTGGTTATCAGCCTAAGTATGCAACAATACAGACACAGAGGGCAATTAAATGCATAAAGCATGTGAGAACATGATGCAAGGAACCTGGTTATGGTAGAAATTTTGAATGGGCAACACAGGGATAGTAAGGTTAATGCGTTGAGACCAGGGGGGCAGAGGAGGCAGTGGCCCTGGGCCCGGCGCTCTGAGGGGGCCCACCCGGAGCTACGCTACTGTAACTGTATGGGCGTGCTCATCACGCCCATACAGTTAAATTCTGCGGCAGAGCAGGGAGAATCATCTCCCTGCACTGCCGCCCGGCTGCTATGGGGCCCCTGAGCAGGTGAAAGGGCCCGGTGCCAGCAGTGGGCCCCCTACCCATCAAATCGCAGGCTCAGCTGTATCGGCTACATGCCGATATAGCTGACCGCATTGATGAGAGAAGGAGCGAGCGCTCCTTCTCGCATCATCCCCTGTCAGCGTCTGATGTCACCGCCCGATGTCCGCTGTCAGGAGATGAGCGGGAGCAGCACAGGAGCCAGGAGGAAGAGAGGTAGGTGAGTATTGTTTTTTTTTTTTTTATGAGGGCTTCCTTACATTATAGTCTGCCTATGAGGGGGGTTGCCTTACATTACAGTCTGCTTATGGGGGGGTTGCATTATATTACCATCAGCCTATGGGAGGCTGCCTTACATTAGTCTGTTTATGGGGGGCTGCATTATACTATAGAGTCTGCCTATTACTAAAATGTAAAGACAGTTTCCTTTGCTACTGTTATAACATCTTAGTCAATGTTAGTAGCTGATTTGCTACAAAAATAGAACCTTTTCCCACAAGAAGCATAGTAGCCAGAGGGAAGGACCTGAGTAATCCCCCATCTGTACAGTTGGCTGTCAGAAAATAATCATATCTTCGTGTAATAGAGTTTTTTCTCCTTTGTAAAGCTCAGTCAAAAGGATCTACTGACAGGTATTGTATCAGGCATGTAATCTAATGATAATTCTGATAAAGCTCTTTATTCATATAGAAAATGACGTATAAAAATGATTATGGACTGCAGAACATGCAATAAATATTAAAGATACCCAAAAAGTAACACTGGTTTTCCTACTATTGCTTTCTCATGTATAGGACTCCTGCTTTATAACATCAAATTCACAGGATAAAAGTTAAATTAATTAATTAGTTAAAGAAGCACTCCCATCAAAGTTTTTATCCGTTTAATTAGTCATGGACGAACCCGTGGATTTTCAGGTCCAGCAGGTTTGACCAAAAATCTAAAAAAAAGTTCAGTTCGGGAACCAGAACAGTACCCGAACTCGAACCAGGACCCCATAAAGATGAATGCGGGACTCGAACATCCATTGTTTGCAACACTGTCATCTTCATGACAGCAAGGCAAACACGAGCTCTAATCAGTGGTAAGATCATTACCTCCGGTCAAAGAGCTGCAGTTCCCACCCTGTCAAATGATGCCTCTCCATTACTAACCCTGGGACTTGAGGTCAGTGGGCATAAAATAGCTGACATCAATCCTAAACCTATTAACCCACTTGCCACCACATCAGAGTAAGTGAGAAGAGCCGGGTAAAGTGTAAGAATTTTCGTATCTAATAGATGAGCCTTTTCTGGGGCAGCTGTTGGCTGCTATTTCTAGGATGGGGGGCCAATATCCATGGCCCCTTACCAGTCTGAGAATACCAGCCCCCAGATGTCTGCTTTAGCTTGGCTGGTGGTCAAAAATGGTGGGGACAAAACTGACAGCTGAGGGTTTCTACATAGAGCTTAGGATTCACCTAGTCAGTTTTTAATCACGTGATGTCATAGACCTAATGGAAAACAGAAAAATTAGCTGGGTAGAAGGGCAAAATGAGCAATTTTATGTTCACAGTGCCATACAACATGATGAGTGCAATAAAGTGCTTAATGATCAGGCTAATTCTGACCACTGTCACTTTATGAAGTTATAACTCTGGAACGATTTAACGGATCCCACTGATTCTGAGAATATTTCTTCATGACATATTGTACTTCATGTTAGTGGTAAAATTTCTTTGAAATGACTTGCGTTTATTTATGAAAAATTGGAGATATGGTAAAATTTTGAAAATTTCCCACATGTCTACTTTACAGTAGCACAATTTTGGAAACAACATTTATTTTGTTAGGAAGTTATAAGGCTTAAAAGTTGACCAGCGATTACTCATTTTTACAACAAAATTTACAAAACCATTATTTTTAGGGACCACATCACATTTAAAGTTACTTTGGGGGGTGTAAATGACAGAAAATACCCAAAAGTGACACCATTCTAAAAACTGCACACCTCAAGGTGCTCAAAACCACATTCAAGAAGTTTATTAACCCTTTACGTGCTTCACAAGAACTGAAGCCATGTGGAAGGAAAAAATTAACATTTAACTTTTTTACAAACATTTTACTTCAGAACCATTTTTTTTATTTTCACAAGTGTAAAAAGAGAAAATGAATCACAAAATTTGTTGTGAAATTTCTCCTGAATGTGCCGATACCTCATATATGGGGGTGAACCACTGTTTGGGCGCACGGCAGAGCTTGGAAGGGAAGGAGCACCGTTTGACTTTTTCAAACCAAAATTGGCTGGAATTGAGATCGGACGCCATGTCGCATTTGGAGAGCCCCTGATGTGCCTAAACAGTGGAATCCCCCAACAAGTGACACCATTTTGGATACTAAACCCCTTAAGGAACTTATCTAGATGTGTGGTGAGCACTTTGAATCCTCAAGTGCTTCACAGAAGTTTATAACGCAGAGCCGTGAAAATAAAAAATCATTTTTTTTCCACAAAAATGATCTTTTCACTCCCAAATGTTTACTTTCACAAGGGTGCCAGGAGAAATTGTACCCCAAAAGTTGTTGACCAGTTTGTACTGAGTACGCTGGTACCCCATATGTGGGGGGAAACCACTGTTTGGGCACATGTCAGTGCTTGGAAGGGAAGTAGTGATGTTTTGAAATGCAGACTTTGATGGAATGGTCTGCGGGCATCATGTTGCGTTTGCAGAGCCCCTGATGTGCCTAAACAGTAGAAACCGCCCATAAGTGACCCCATTTTGGAAACTAGACCCCCCAAGAAGCTTATCTAGATGTGTGGTGAGCACTTTGAACTCCCAAGTGCTTCATAGAAGTTTATAACGCAGAGCCGTGAAAATAAAAAATAATTTTTTTTTCCACAAAAATCTTTTTTGTTTTCCACAAAAATGATTTTTTAGCCCCCATTTTTTATTTTCCCAAGGGTAACAGGAGAAATTAGACACCCAAAGTTGTTGTGCAATTTGTCCTGAGTACACTGATGCCCCATATGTGGGGGTAAACCACTCTTTGGGCGCACATCAGAGCTCAGAAGGGAGGGAGCACTGTTTGACTTTCTGAACGCAAAATTGGCTGGAATCAATGGTGGCACCATGTCGCATTTGGAGACCACCTGATGTAACTAAACAGTGGAAACCCCCTAATTCTAACTCCAACCCTAACCCCAACATACTCCTAACCCTAATCCCAACCCTAAACATAACCCTAATCACAACCCTAACCCCAACACACCCCTAACCTTAAGCCCAACCCTAACCATAACCCTAACCACAAACCTAACCCCAACAGACTCCTAACACTAATCACAACCCTAACCCTAATCCCAATCATAATCCCAACCCTAACCCAAACCCTAACCCTAAAACTTTAGCCCAACTCACTTTAGGCTAATCCTTTCCCTAAAACTTTAGCCCAATTCACTTTAGCCTAACCCTAAAACTTTAGCCCAGTTCACTTTAGCCTAACATTAACCCTAACCCTAAAACTTTAGCCCAACTCACTTTAGCCTAACCCTAGTGGAAAAATGGAAATAAATATATTTTCTTTATTTTATTATTTTTCCCTAACTAAGGGGGTGATAAAGCGAGGGTTTATTTACTATTTTTTTTTATTTTGGTCACTGTGATAGCATTTACCACACTGACCAAAATGAATCAATAGTAAAAATCTTCCTATTGTTGCCGGGTGCCGGCCAGCAGATTGCGGCGGCTCGCCATTTTCTGACCAGAAGAAGATGGCGGCTCCCACCGGAGGATGCAGGAGGGCCCGAGGACCATCGGGAGGTATGGGTGGGGATCGGGGACCCTATTTCTCTCTCCTCTGATGTGCGATCACATCAAAGGAGAGAGAAATTAAAAGGCACATCAGATTTTTTTTTTTGCGGCCGCCGTTAACGGTTAATAAAGGCAATCGCAACCCCAGGGTCGGTAAAAACTGACCCGAATCATGTTCTCTGGGGTCTCGGCTACCCCCGGCAGCCGAGACCTCAGAGAAAATCTGACTCTGGGGGGCGCTATACACTTTTTCCACAGTGCCGTTAACGGCGCTGTGGTTTAAGTACTCTTAGCTACTGCCGTTAAAAGGTGTATCGGCGGTCATTAAGGGGTTAACCGTCTTATCAAAGGAAGTATAAGTAACTGATATAACATTGTTATCAATACTATGATTTAAAGATGAACCATATTGGAAAGATAGGTGATGAATTAAACGAAAAGCATTTGGCTCTTTTTTTGGAACTACGCCCAAAGGTGATAAACGGAAATTGTAAAAGGGTGGCCCTGAAAACGGACCCGCCACCCAACCATATAAAATTTATTTTTCGAATTTCCCCTCTACCACCTCTGGATGCAGCTCAGCAGATTTCAAATTATTAACCCAAACACAACATTCACCCATAAATTGTGGAATTAAAAAAACGTCATTTAAACCATCAGTTGGTAGTTTGGCCATCTTGCGATCTGGATACCGTTTCTCCAGCTTTACTGGACTCGATCCCTTTATCTAAATATTCTGTTGTAGAGGGCTGACCCGCCACATTTGCTTTTTTAAAAGACATGGCCATTGGATGTGAACCTCCACAAAAGTAACATTCATGTTTATACCTGCAAGAATTAGGCCATTTACATTGTGGTTTATTGAAAGCGAAACATGTACGTTTTATGAAGGTGGTATGAGTTGGTACCTGACGTTGTAACTTAGATTGCTTACCAGGAAGCATTAGGTTGAGCCATAAACCCACATCTTAACACCCCATTTCAATGATGGGTATGTAGCTAACTTTTGTCTAAAGTTTTTGTCATAAAAGAACCAACTTAAAATACCAAAGATTTTGTATGCCTCCAAGACTATTTTGACATGTTGAAATAGCCCGGATCATTTTTTTGGGAATTTTTTCCCCATACCACTGGCATATATACAGAATGCTTGAAGATTATTAAAAGACCTAGCAATGAGTCTACGCCTCTCCTCGTCCTTGTCCAGCCTTGCTAAAAAATCCTTACAGGCTGGCACCAAGGAGAGGATATCAAACTCATTGCTCCATATTTTATTTCTAATAGCTGTGGACAAGTGATAACCTAAGGGGGAGCCTGTACAGACTAGTGCTTCCTTATAAGAATCCTCCCCCACCCCTTTAACAACAGATGCTACGGGAGTAATTGAAGATGTATTCTCTCTGCTTATTCTCCAGGCCATCGTCCAGGTGCTTCCATACCTCTGCTATCGCTGGGGCCCTGGAGGATACACTGGCTGAGAATGTGGTGTTAAACTGGGGTTGGAGTAAATCCTTTAGTGAGAGTATAAAACTCTCCTTCTTTTGTTCCGGGATCCAGTGCGCATGCCCGCGCCTTGCAATGACGTCAATGCCGGTTCCGGTCAATGCAGCTTTTCCTGCCAGGCTTAACCCTTAGAAGGAGGGCTATATTATGGCCTGGAAAGGCCGTGTATAACCATCCTAATAGTCCGGGTTATGCCGTACTGTAGTTGTGATGTTACAGCAGCTCACTTGATGGAAAATTGTGTTATCACAAGAGTTTCTTGTCAGAAACATGGATGTGTTAAGACAACGGCTTTCCTGATGGAAACACATTTGTGATGACAAAATAACTTCTCTGATTTAAAGGGGCTGTCTGTTGAAAACAAGTTATCACCTATCAGAATAGTTGATACCTTGAAAAGTTTGTCCATTTAAATGAAAAGTCTGTAGTCACTCTATGCGACTTCAGAATTGTGAAACCTCACACAGTGAACACTACACACTGTGAAGATTTTTGGGGTCAGCGGCGGTAACGGCAGCCACATGACCACAAGTATGCGATATGGCCAGAATTCAACTAGGCTGTTTCTGGCATCGAGCAATACACTTGAATTTATTGCGTTGGAAGCAATCAGATAGAGTGACTGCAGACTTTGTCATTTTAGACTGGACCTTTAATGATCGGTCCAACCACTGGGACCCATAACAATCAGCAGAAAGGGGAATTTTCGTCCCTGGTGTGGAACTTATCTCTGATACAAAAAGGAGCTGCAGTCCAGATTCCTGGTCGCAGGCTGTGTTCATTCTGTATGTGGCCTCTGGAAATGTTGAGTGCAGTACTTGGCAGGCCCATATGAAATGAATAGAATGGCATTCAAGTAAATTCACAATAGCATGCTCCACTTTAGAGGTACCCTGTTCTGCCAATCAAGGTCCTAGCAGTCGGACCCCCACCGACCAATTAGTTAGCATCTATTCCCTGGATAGGCGATAATTTGTTTTCCTGATGAAAACACTTATAATACCACAATAGCTCACGACTGAATTCAACTTATGATATTATAGCTGCTCAAGTGACACAACTGCAGTTGTGATTTCCGAAGCATTAACGGACTGATATTCTTTTGTGATATCATAGTAGCCTACCTAAGAGCAGGTGGCAAGAAATCCGAGCCGTTCTGCATGAAGTTTATATGGCAACAATCCTAACTTCTAGAGCAGAATAGCAGTGTCGATCCAGAAACCATTAAATAAAATTGTTTTTATTATTCTAAATTTATTTTTAGATAGTGAGTGTATATACATGTTTATTTAGTAAATATATGAATACAGTGTGTTTGCAAATATGAGATAATATTTTATATTTATACACAAATTATTGGAGAATACAACAGCTGCAGGAATGTGCTGTAAGGACTACCTTGAGCAGCAATCACATGACATGACCAGGTATGGCCGATTCGGATCTAACCTCATTTAATTTACCCTGCCCACCACATAAACACTCACCCCACCAAAATTAAAACACTGAAACTTAATACCTTTGGATAATTTAGCCACAGCGGTCAATTATTTAACAATACAACATTAACACTTTAACAACAATACCATGAAAAGAAGGGGGGGTTTCTTGGAGCTAAGAGATCTGTCACCAACGCAATTTTATTTTCCAGCTGACCATCTTACCCCCAGCCGTGAACTCAAGGGCACCATACTACCACAGAACCAAATGCCAGATCAACTCGTACTCCATTTAATACTGAAGGGAATTATCCATATAATTCCCTCCACCACCAATTATATACCAACTCCAAGGATTCTATCCCACCACCTCCACGAACAGCCCTGACTCCTCAGGCTTGTAAGTCCCCCAACACAACCATAGACCTTTCAATCGTTTCTTGAAGAGCGACTGCACACAAATCAATCCCTATTGCGTTCAAATGTACACCACCATTCAACAAAAATTTTCCTTCTCTAGATTCCAACTCATGATGCCTCATGCAAATATAAACGTTCCGAAACACAAAAGATGAGATTGCCCTGTTCAACTTCACCCTTGCTCTGTTAATCCACTCTTCAGATCTCGCCAATCTCCATTTCTTCCTTGGCACAATATTTGACCAGACTGTTGAAATCCCCATGGAAGATGACCACAATCTCAGCAGATCAAAATGAATATCCCTCATTAATTCCCCACCGGCCTTGTGCCCAAATCATTCCCATGTGTAACTGTAAGCAGGTTGTGGGATGCAGTGACAGACAGAAGGCAGAGCAAGGGTTAACAAAATTTAACAATTTAATTGAACAAGATAGTAACTCCTCAAAGGGAGATAAATGGTTAAAGAGTAAATAGTAAAAACGACAAGTGCAGAACCATAGCAGTCCCATTATTAAACTTACCGTGTCCTTTTATGCTCCTCCGCCGTAGATGATCCCGCCCGTCTTCTCACGGCAGCGGTCGGTCTTCGGTACCTTCTGCTGAGCCCCTAGTCCATGAACTTGTGCGGCCAAAGCAAATCAGGCCGCAGCAATCTCGCAGTCAAACGTGGGCTGGAGTCCAGCAAATGGCAGGGAAGGCCGCAAAAGAGTGTCTGGTACTCGGCCTTCCCTCTTCTGCACGGGTACAGTACTCACAGTCTCTGGGCGTACGGCATCTCTCTCTCTCTCAGCTCAGCTAGTGATGTCAGGAGCTGACGAACGCATCCTGTCGCAGCGCCGGCGCTCAGGAGGCGGAGCATGCTGCTCAGCCTGTTGCGCTCTGCTTGTTCGTGCCAAACTGCCTGTCACTGCGCGTTTTTCCTCTTATATCACCCATCCTACCTGGATCATGAGGTTGGTCTGGTCCCTTATTCCTTCCTTCCCCCAGGCAACATGGCAGGCAGCCTCAACAGTTCCAGACCCGGTGCAGTACAGGCACCTGCATCCCGGTCTTCCTCCTTACATAGCACCAAAATAATCATCATCCTATCCCAACGGGCCACCTTCTGTAATTCTGGTGACACCCTGCTCCACATCATCCCTTTAAAGCCAAGCCACCTAATTACAACTTGCTCCCTCCTAAAACCTAATGGCTCACCATCTGGCAAGACGACAGCACACAGTGGAGTCCACTGTCCCTTAAAATTAGCTTCATATCTGGCGGCGCCTGCTGTATCTGTGTAAATCTCACAATCAAACCTCATTTTGAATTAATGACCTCCCATTATAATTTTCTAAGAACATTTTCCAGATTAACAAATCTTCCTTATGATCCCTGTTCAAAGGGATATAATGATGCGGATCACTAACACTTGACCCAACCAATCTCCGACAAAAAACTCTACCCATAGGCATAATCCTATATGCAAAATTTTACCTCCCTAACAGGGACTGAAACTACTTCAACATTACTTTATGCAACTCTTCAACATACTTCAACATACTTTGCACTTTGTCAACTTCATGCATTAGCATTTTATCCTCAGGCAATCGACATTCCATGTGAACCGAATCAACAAGAATACCCAGAAAACTTAACACAGTACAAGGGCCCTCTCTCTTTTCCTTCGCTAACGGGACCCCGAACTGTTCTGTTACCCATTCCATAGTTGACAATAAACTCTGACAATTCTGGGGGGCCTATGAACAAACAGTCATCCAAATAATGACTCAAGGACTGTAAAGTGTAAAGCAGAAACATTTTTCACCACCCATTCAAAATAAATGCTGAACATTTCAAACAATGAGCAAGAAATAACACAATCCATGGGTAAGCCTCTATCCAAATAATACTCCCTATCTCTATAGCAACCTAACAACCAGATGCTCTCTGGGTGCATCGGTAGCAACCTAAATGCTGAGTAAATGTTCGTTTTTGCTAACAATGATCCCAGCTTGTAACGACAAACAGAATGGATGGCAGCATCAAATGATGGAGAATAAGTCAGGGACAATACCATCATTAACTGAGAGCCCCTCTGGGAAAGACAGATGATGAATCAGCCCAAATTTGTTTGGCTTTTTACAGGCATCACAGTCAATGGGGAAATAATCACATCATTAACTAGTAAAAACAAAACAGGCTAGCCATGCGCCCTAACTCCACTTACTTCCTTAGTTGACTAGTACTGGCAGGTTCTTTTTCCTTCTTAAAGCAATTAGCGGCCCCGTGCGAAGTTCCGTTACAATGAGAACACACATACCTTGCTTGAAACTGGTGCCATATTTGCACTGATCGTCATTAAACTGCCAGCACGCTCCTGCCTTTTCTTTGGACCCATGAGCTCCCAGATTAACTCTAAGAAAGAACTGCCCGAATCTCGAAGGGACCATTACCTTCAATCATAGCCCTATGTCCTTCTGATCTCTCCGAATGCTCCCCTGCACCATTTTTCTCTGCCTGAATTGTTCATCATACCTTAACCAAGTCTGACCATTGTAAGTTCGATGTGCTTCCCCAATAGAATCCATGTAGCAAAACAAAGAAGAGCAGTTCTCAGGCGTCTTGTCCCCAATCCGCTTGCTAAAATCGCCTACAGCCAATTGACAAGCGTCTGCTTAATCAAATGCTACCTGCACTTCTCATCCTCCTCCTTCTTTATATCATATTACCTTTATCCAAGTTAAATTTCTCAAGTGGAAGAAATGAAAAAATCTCCATATAATCATCCAGACAAATTTTTTCTTTCACTTCTTTAAGTGGGCCCCCAATGACCCTTCAAAACAAACATAAACCTCACCCTTAACCCTGTAATCAAACTTAATTGCATCCACCTTGTCCTTCTCAATCTGAACCAACACCTACACACCCGTAGCAACAACTTCACTTCCTGTCACCATCCTTGCTGCATTGCAGCCTGCTTTTGCCATCACCATATGCAACAGTAATCAAGGTGTAGGCGATAACCCCGACACTGCCACCGATCCACTATTCAGTCATGATAAAAATTTTGTCATATTTACTAAAATATCTCTGAGTCCTGACACTTCCGAAATGCCAAAACTCCCATAATTAAGAGCCTCCACCTGACCACTCACACCCCACTCTGACATAAACACCCTGAGGCAACAGATAAGACAAAGAATCAAACTCACCAAGCTGAACAGATGCTGTAAACCAGCCAGCCAGAGATCCAGCATCCAGATGTCCATCACCCAAATGTTGCTCCTCTCTGGAATCCGATCCATCCGACGCTGATCAATGTTCATGGCCCGTGCCCTTAGGCCTCTTTCACACATCCGTTTTTTTGTATCAGGCATGATCCGGCGTGTTGCTAAAAAAACGGATCCGGTACCGGATGCGTTTTTTTACCATTGACTATCATTAGCGCCGGATCGTGCCTGATGTCATTGCGTTGTATCCGTTTTTGTCCAGATCCGGCGGAAATGTACATTCCGGCAGCCGGACAAAACGGTGCATGTAACTTTTTTTTGTTTGCCGGAGCCGCCTGATAGTACTTGAAGCGGCACATCAGGCGGCCGGAAACAATAGAAGTCAATGGAACCGGATCAGTCTTTTGTGCAATCCGTCAAAAGTCTGATCCGGATTCTGGAAACCAAGGACTACTACTACTACTACTAGTACTACTACTACTACATTTTCCAGTGTCTCCGGGCATCCAAAACCCTCTTTTTCTGGGTTCAAAAGTTCAGGTCGGATCCAGCAAAAAAACGGATCCGTTGCATCAGTTTTTTTATTTCAGTGCCGGATCCGTCCCTTCAGGTGTTCGACGGATCATGCCTGATACAAAAAAACGGATGTGTGAAAGAGGCCTTAGCCACTATCTTAGGCTGGTTTCACACATCCGTTTTTCCCCTTGCGGCGCCCCCGGCATTTTCCCGCAGCGCCGCATCTGAAAATCTGATGCGGCGCATGCGGCTTTTTTCGCATTGACATGCATTAGCGCCGCATGGCGCCGCATGTCAATGCGTTGCATGCGGTTTTGTCCGGATGCGGCGCAAATGTACATTGCGGCGGCCGGACAAAACGCTGCATGTAACGTTTTTTTTTTTTGCCGGATGGTTTCTTATCTCTCCAAGCATCAGAAACCATCCGGCAAAAAACCGCATTTTGGGCGCCGGAAGTGTGAAAGCTTTTCACATGCGGCGCTGCGGTAAAATGCCGGGGGCGCCGTTTAGGCGCCCGCCGGATGTGTGAAAGAGGCCTTAGTCATCTCCTGCTTCCACTCATACTGCTTCTCCTGGTTGCTGCTTGCTCTTCCGTGGGTCCTACCGCAGCCACCCTTGGCTGGCACCTGCTTCTTGAAGACCCCCTGCTAGCCGTGAGCCCAAGACCGAGGAGCCTTACCTGTGGCCACCGCACTCAGTATTCCTTGGGGGATCCTAAGCTTGTGCCTGCAGGAAGGGGTTGCTTCAGGGCCCAAGCGCTCCAGTGGCCTCATTCTTCTCGCCTGCTTTTTGGACCCCTTGGGTAGATCTTGCTCTCGCTTGCCTCACAGAATACCGGCAATCTGCTCTTGCAGGCATCCTTCTCCTGCCAACCTTGCTGGAACCCACAGCTGCCCCAGGTGGGAATCCACATCAGTTATAAGCAGGGCCGGACCAGTCATTTGACAATTCTGGCAAATTCCAGAAGGGCCTGTCTGGTCGTGGGCCACCTTTCCTGCTACTTTGTTATCAGAATCTGCATCCTCAAGACCCCCATACTCTTAACTGCTTTGATGGCGCACAAAGTTGCTGGCTCAATCACTTACCCTGGCTGGCCACGAGTGTCCCTTCTGTCTGCGACCTGCCAGAGGCCAGCACCAACAGGGACGTCGACGGTGCAATGACGTCACTTCATCCAGATTTAATAGAAGAGGAGTCAGACACTGTGGAGGATGAGGTGTCTGGATTAGGTGAGTATAGGGATTTTTTTTTATTTGTGGGGATTGTGGGGGACCATAACAGGGCACTGTGAGTTGAACCACCATAGTCTATAAGTGGCTGTGGGATGGACCACCATACTATATAGTGTACTGTTAGGGGGGCCATCATTCTACATTAGGGGCTGTTGGGAGGACCATCATACTATGTGGGGATTGTGAGGTGGACCGTCATACTTTATAGTAGGCTTTGAAGTGAACCATCATACTATATGGGGGGCTGTTGGGAGAACCATCATACTACATAGGAGCTGTGAGGTGAACCATCCTAATATATAAGGAGGTACAGTGTAATTTTAGAGGTGAAGGGAGAGCAGTACCATCATACTATATGGGGGTCTGTTGGTGGGACCATCATATTATATAGGGGGCTGTTGGTGGCAGGGCTGTGGAGTCGGTAAGTAAAACCTTGGACTCTTTAATTTCCCTGACTTCTGACTCCGTCTCCACTACTCAGACTCAGACTCCACAGCACTGCCTCACTACTGAGCATGTACATAAAGTGCAGCACAGATTCATCTCAACTAAAAGCCAAGATCCTTACATCAGAAACAGAACAGACATTTATAGGACATTTCATAACTTTCCCAAATTCTTCTGAAAAAATGTACAGCACATTGTACTGTTCACACATTGAACTACAGTACCCAATTTATTATATATTTTAGGAGTCGGAGTCAGTCCGGTGCCAACTCCAGCAAAATGTACTCTGACTACACAGCTCTTGTTGGAGGGACCATCATACTATTTGATGAGCTGTGAGGTGGACCATCATACCATATAGGGGGCTGTGATGTGGACCATCATACTATTTGATGGGCTGTGAGGTGGACCATGATACCATATAGGGGGCTGTGATGTGGACCATCATACTATATAGAAGGCTATGAGGTGAAACATCATACTATATGAAGTGTTGTTAGGGGTACCATCATACTATATAGGGGGCTGTTGGGGGGACCATCATACTATATGGGATCTGTGAAGTGGACCATCATACTATATAGGGGCCTGTGATGTGGACCATCATACTATGTAGGGGACTGTGGGGGAACATCATACAGTATTGGGGCTATGGGGATCTTCATAGTGCATGAGGGATCAATCATACTGTGTGGGGTGTCTGTGGGGGACCATCTTACTGTGTAGGGTGGTTGTGGTGGACATCATACTGCTTGGGGTGGCTGTGGTGGACATTATACTGTCTGGAGGTCTATTGAGTACATTATACTATGTTGGAGGCTGTGATGATCATCATACTGTATGGGATGGGTATGGAGGACATCATACTGTAAGGGGGCCTGTGGTAGACATCATACTGTGTGTGGATCTGTGGTGCCTCTCATACTGTATAATGGGGGTGTGATAGATACCATACTGTATGGGAGGCTGTGCTGACAATCTTACTGTGTGGGGTGCTGTGGGGCATCATACTATGTGTAAGGTTTGTGGGGCAATCATACTGTGTGGGGTCATCATACTTTGTGGGGGCATAATACTCTACGGGGGTCATGAAAGGAGTATCATAGTGAGTGAGACCACTTAGGGGCTTCAGTAGGGGGAAATTAACTGTCTAAGTGCTGCAATACACTTCCTTCTTCGTTTCTTAAAATGTTGGGAGATATGCTTTTCTTTGACCTAGGCATGATGGGACTTTTTCTATGGGGTGCCTGTTATTTCCATGTATGCCCCTGTTCATGAGCATTATTATAAAAAAGAGGCACTGAGGAACATTATTATAAGGAGGCACAATGGGGGGATTGTTATCATTTGGGGGAAGCAAGGCATCATTATTATTAGTATTATTATTATTAATAATATAAGAAAGCACAGGGGATATTTTTATTATTATAAGGAGATACAGGGTAATTTTAGAGGTGAAGGGAGAGCATTATTAAAGGAGGCACAGGGGAATTATTATAAGGTATCACAAGTTGTGGTTTGTGTAGAGATGGTAGAATATGAGGAGGGTCCTGGAAAATCAGTAAAGTGAAGATGAGTGTTACATTTTGCAGGTACCCGCTATGTTTGGAATAAGAGGTCATAGCGGTCTGGACTGAATGCAGAAGAAAACGGGAAATGAATGACAACAATCAGGGAGAATGTCACTGTATTATATGGTCACTGTATGGTAGTAATATCTTAATACTGTGGTTTTGATTAAAGTAGTTGTCCAAGCTTGAGGTTACAGTCTGCAGTGACTCTGTGTGACTCAAGACTTCTGAATCCTTATGGAGCTCGCATGCTGTCTGGATTCTCCGGTGCCCCGTGCTGGGCTTTGGTGATCAGTGATCACAAACAGTGGTGTAGCTTGAAAAACTTCGGCCTCAAAGCAAAAATTGTAATTGGGCCCCCAATTATTGAAAGTCTTTAATAGCATTGGTCTTTCTATATAAAGGCCAAAGGGACTTTTGGGGCCCCCTAGGCTCCAGGGACCAGGTGCAATTGTGTTAGGCAGAGTCTCCGACGTGTCATTTCACTCACCCGCGTTACGTCGGTTCCTCTCTTCCTCATGCTCTGCATTCTCCCAGCAGCACTTCCAGCTGGGCTTCCAGCCGTGTCCTTAGGGCACGTGTGTACGCACTCCCACCCTCTTAAAAGGCCAGCACGTGCACTTGCTATTTCCTCCCCAGCTAATGGTTGAGAGGTATTATATATTGCATCCTCTCCACTGGGGAGGTGCCTGAGCAACCTTCCTGTTTTGCAGTCTAAGTTGTGTAAGGTTGCATACCAGTCCCTGCTGCACTCTGGTGCAAATCCTGCCTGCTGCACTCTGGTGCAAATTCTGCCTGCTGCACTCTGGTGCAAGTCCTGCCCACTGTACTCTGGTGCAAATCCTGCCTTCTGCACTCTGATGCAGATCCTGCCTGCTGCATTCTGATACAAACTCTCTCTGCAGCACTCTGGTGCGAACTCTACTGCACTCTGGTGCGAACTCTGTCTGCTGCACTCTGATGCGAACTTTGTCTGCTGCACTCTGATGCAAACTCTTTCTGCTGCATTCTAATACAAACTCTGCCAGCAGCTCCCTCCAGTCTGTCCTCTGGGTCCAGCTGCTGTGCGTCTGTTGGTCTGTCTTGGAGTGGCACCTGGCGTTCTTTTGAGCCAAGTCTAACCTCACCATCAGAGGCTCTAGTGAGCAGTCAGGTGTTCGCTTAGTCACGCCCCTCCTGGCTGTCCATGGTCCATGGCACAGTGGTTCCACAAACCACATCTGTGACAAATTGTAGCCCTCACACCTACTGTAGTTACACCCCAAATCAAGTATTTGATTTGCATACATGCGGCACGTGCTAACTAAATGTGGTCGGCTTCACTCAAAACAAGTAAAATTAGCAAAACTGAGTGCAATTAATCAGATGTGGCCGGAGGCGTAAAAAGCACATACTTGTGTTCACATGATGGCCGCTCCCAATACCGGGACCGGAGAATCCTCACAGTGAGCACTATGAAGATTCAGAAGTCTGAAGTTAACTTTAACCTCAACCCCTTTAACAATCAGTATCAATACTGTATATACTCGTAATATTTCGTTATGGTTTGTTGGTATTTGTCTGCAATATTGTAATATTATTATTTTGATATTATAATTATTTAATCACTAGCTGAAGAGCCCAGTGTTGCTCGGGCATAGTAACTAACTGGTTAGTTGTAACAAATTATAATGATTATCCGCCATCCCATAGTCCAGTGCCCATATACCCATCACACATCCTCCATCCCATAGTCCAGTGCCCATATGCCCATCATACATATCCTCCAACCCATAGTCCAGTGCTCATATACCCATCAAACATCCTCCATCCCATAGTCCAGTGCCCATATACCCATCACACATCCTCCATCCCATAGTCCAGTGCCCATATACCCAACACACATCCTCCATCCCATAGTCCCATGCCCATATACCCATCATACATATCCTCCATCTCCATAGTCCCGTGACCATATACCCATCACACATATCCTTCATCCCATAGTCTCATGCCCTTATACCCATCATAAATATCCTCCATCCCATAGTCCCATACCCATATACCCATCCTCCATCCCATAGTCCAGTGCCCATATACCCATCAAACATCCTCCATCCCATAGTCCAGTGCCCATATACCCATCACACACCCTCCATCCCATAGTGCAGTGCTCATATACCCATCACACATCCTCCATCCCATAGTCCCGTGCCCATATACCAATCATACACATCCTCTATTCCATAGTCCCGTGCCCATATACCCATCATACATATCCTCCATTCCATAGTCCCAAGCCCATATACCCATCGTACATATCCTCCATCCCATAGACCCGTGTCCATATACCCATCACACATAACCTTCATCCCATAATCTCATGCCCTTATACCCAGCATAAATATCCTCCATCCCATAGTCTCGTGCCATATACCCATCACACATCCTTCATTCCATAGCCCAGTGCACACTCATCACACATCCTCCATCCCATAGTCCCGTGCCCATATACCCATCACACATTCTCCATCCCATAGTTCCATGTGCATAAACCAATCATACATCCTCCATCTCATAGTCCAGTGCCCATATACCCATCACACATCCTCCATCCCATAGTCCCATGCCCATATACCCATCATACATATCCTCCATCCCATAGTCCAGTGCCCATATACCATCATACATTTCCTCCATCCCATAGTTCCATGCCCATATACCCATTATACATATCCTCCATTCCATAGTCTCGTGCCCATATACCCATCACACATCCTCCATCCCATAGTCCAGTGCCCATATACCCATCATACATATCCTCCATCCCATAGTCCAGTGCTCATATACCCATCACACATCCTCCATCCCATAGTTCAATGCCCACATACCCATCAAACATATCCTGCATCGCATAGTCCCATGCCCATATACACATCATACATATCCTCCATCCCATAGTCCAATGCCCATATACCCATCATACATATCCTCCATCCCATAGTCCCGTGCCAATATACCCATCATACATATCCTTCATCCCATAGTCCAGTGCCCATATACCCATTATATATATCCTCCATCCCATAGTACAGTGCCCATATACCATCATACATTTCCTCCATCCCATAGTCCCATGCCCATATACCCATCATACATATCCTCCATCCCATTGTCTCGTGCCCATATACCCATCACACATCCTCCATCCCATAGTCTCGTGCCCATATACCCATCACACATCCTCCATCCATAGTCCAGTGCCCATATACACATCACACATCCTCCATCTCATAGTTCAAAGCCCATATACCCATCAGACATATCCTCCATCCCATAGTTCAGTACCCATATACCCATCATACATATCCTCCATACCATTGTCCAGTACCCATATACCCATCATACATATCCTCCATCCCATAGTTCAATGCCCAAAAACCCATCAGACATATCCTCCATCCCATAGTCCAGTATCCATATACCCATCATATATATCCTCCATCCCATAGTCCTGTGCTCATATACCATCATACATCCTCCATCCAGGGCCGGATTAACGTAGGGGCTGATGGAGCTGCAGCTCCAGGCCCCTTGTTAGAGATAGGCCCATCAGCCTGTCATCATGTCACATGTTAATTGTCGCGCACGTGTGATTTGCAACTGGCGCTGAGCTAGTTATACCGGGAAGCAATGCGGCTGCGGGCCGGGAAGGGGTTAATGCCGGGGCGGGCCCAGTCTGCTGTGAAAAGGCGCGCTCGGTGCCGGGCCATGTGTCCGCTCTCTGCCGCCGGCTGCACGGTGCGGGCGCCTCCGCTACCCGGTCTCCAGTGCCGCCGAAGCCGCTGCCCGGTCGCCGCCGCTTGCGCAGCACGAGAGGTCGGGCAGGGAAAAGAACAGCTAGTCTGTGCCTCCACCCAACATGCACCGCAGCAGAGGCGCCCACAAGCCTGTAGGGGGAGCATTCTGTGCGCTGGGTAAGGCTCCGGAGTGTGGGGGAGGGGAGGCTGAAGCAGGAACTGCAGCACAGCGCCTCCTACAAGGCAGCAGAGACTGCGGAGAGGAGGGAGGCAGGCAGGGGCCTGTCTGTGCCGGCCATAGTGCTGCACTAGTGCCACTCCACCAGCTGATGCTCCCACTAGAGCTCAGTGACCCGGAGTGGGCTGTCACTGACCCGTCTGTACTTCTCTTGCAGGAGGCCTCGTTGCACACTGGATGCATGGATGTGACCTGCGCCCCCCTTGTGCTGTGTGAAGACCCCCGACATCTGTGGCAGAGGCCTCAGTCTTGCTTTACCTTCTTGATCTAATTTTTTAAGAAGCAAAAGGTTTGTCTTTGTTCCTTGCATTTAGCTTCACCATGTCATGGAATAGCCGCACCATATAGTGTAGCAGCGCTGTGCTGGGGCCCTGGGTGGTGGGGCTCAGGCATGTCGCTCTCAGCTGTGTCCTGCACAACTTCTCTGGTATCGCAGCGGTTTAGGGAAGCCTCAGTACAGCTGCTTTGTTGTGGTCACATGGAGCTGGGTTATTGTGGGGGTTCTGTGGCCTGTGGTGGTCTTCCTGCTGCTCTTTATGTGTCTGGTGTCATGAACATTAGTGTCTGATTTGTCGGCCTTTGGTTCATATAGTGGGGGTCTGTGATGTCTCTTGTCTAGTGTTGAGCGATACTTTCCGATATCCAAAAGTATCGGAATCGGAATGGTATCGCCGATACCATTAAAATATCGGCGATACCCGATACCGATACCGGAAGTCCCATGTAAGTCTATGGGAACAAAATATCGCAACTAAAAAAACCTCTTTCTTTCCTTGTAAACACTAAATATACACACATAGAATACAATATATATATATATATACATACATGTCATTGTGACATTATATATATACATATATGTATAGTTTATACACTTCTACATAGTAAAATATCCTCTGATTCAATTGCCGGGTAAAGCCGGCTTCTGTGAAAAGACAGAAGCACCCGACATGAAATGACACTTGGTGTACATAGGGTTAACCATGTCTTTTCATGTCCTTTGCTATCTGATTTGCACAAACAATTACATCAGTCTATGTGTGCAAAATTTCACACCTGTAGGGGTTAATTAAAGGTGTAAATTCGTTGTAAAAAAACCGGACTTTTTTGCTACGAATTTACACCTTTAATTAACCCCTACAGGTGTGAAATTTTGCACACTTACACTCATGTAATTGTTTGTGCAAATCAGATATCAAACTACATGAAAAGACATGGTTAACCCTATGTACACCAAGTGTCATTTCATGTCGGGTTCTGCATTTTCACAAAAGCCAGCAATTGAATTAGCGGCTATTATACTATGTAGAAGTGTATGAACTATAAATATAAATATATATATATATGTGTCACAAATTCAATGACATGTATATATATATATGAGGTGTAAAATTGCTGAAAAAAAATGCGTGGGCTCCCGCCCTATTTTCGCAACCAGACAGACAAAGCCAGTGAGTGGGAGCAGATAATAATAGCCCAGAGAGGGACCATTTTTTTGGCCCCCCCTGGCTACTTAACATCTGCCCCCAGACACCCCAGAAAGGGCAAATCTCTAATTATATTTGCCCTTTCTGGCACTTTGCCCGTCTATTCCCATTGCCCTGTAGCGGTGGCGAATGGGTTAATAAGGGGTTAAAATGACCTTGCAATTGAAAGGTCACTTTAAGCCAGGTTAATAATTGAGAGCTGTCAATTAGACAACTATCAATTATTAATCCTATTGTATGAAAGAAAAATCAAACACACACACTTTAATAAAAAAGAAGTTTAATGAAATAATCACACAGTTTTTGACCATATTTTATTTACCTGCTAAAACCATTTCCTGTAATAAAAATAAAATAATAAAGCAAAATTATTCTTACCAATCCGATGCACAGTCAGGTCCCACGGTGTAATCCTTCAGAAAGGGTTAATGTTTACTGCAGGGACCGCAGCTAATGCTGCAGCCTCACAGTAAACCCCCAAATGAATGAGCTCCTCTCCTGGCTGACAGGAGAGGAAGTGGAAAGCTTAATTGATTGCTTTCCACTTTCACTTCAGGTTAGCCAGGGACACCATCAGTGACGTCAGAGGGAACTGATTAACAAAAATAGGGGTTCCCTTCGAAAAAAAAATGGCGTGGGGTCCCCCCTATTTTTGTTAACCAGCCAGATGAAGCAGACCGCTGAGGCCTGGATTTTCAGGCTGTTAAGGAGCCAAGATCCATGGACCTTGCCAGCCTGATAATACCAGGCCACAGCAGTCTGCATATCTTGGCTGATTAACAAAAATAGGGGATCCCCTCGAAAAAAATTGGCGTGGGGTCCCCCCTATTTTTGTTAACCAGCCAGATGAAGCAGACCGCTGAGGCCTGGTTTTTCAGGCTGGTAAGGATCCAATATCCATGGACCTTGCAAGCCTGATAATACCAGGCCACAGCAGTCTGCATATCTTGGCTGATTAACAAAAATAGGGGATCCCCTCGAAAAAAAAACGGCGTAGGGGTCCCCCTATTTTTGTTAACCAGCCAAGTAAAATGCAGACTGCTGCGGCCTGGTATTAAAAGACTGTCAAGGCCCATGGATTTTGGCCCTCAACAGCCTGATAATACCAGGCTACAGCAGCCCCACATTTGGCGCATCAAAAGATGTGCCAATTGTGGCACTTTACCCGGCTCTTCCCACTTGCCCTGTAGCGGTGGCAAGCGGGGTAATAAGGGGTTAATGTCACCGTTGATTGCACGGTGACAATAAGCCCGGTTAATAATGGAGAGGCGTCAATAAGACACCGATCCATTATTAATCCCAAAGTTTTTAAATGTGTAAAAAAAAGACAACAGCAAGAAAAAAGTCTTTTAATGAAATAAAAGAGACAACACAGTTTTCATTTTTTTTATTACTCTCTCATTCCTGCGACGCCATCGATCTCCTGTAAAAAAAAAACAAAAAAAAACCAACAGTATACCACCTGTCCGACGCAGTCCATAACGACAGTCCCACGACGATCCAGCTCTGCTACATCGCAATGACAGGCAGAGCCTGTCATCCCGGCGCAGCACAGCTGCTTACCAGCTTCCCCGGCGGTGACGTCATCGGACTGCTTTACGGCCGCGATTACCCAGCAGTCACTGCAGTTATCGCGAGAAACTGCATGTGACCGCCGGGGAGAAGAGGATGGCGGCCATTAAGCAGTCTGGGATGTGACCGCCGGAGATCTTCTGCCAGGTAAGTGCCGCTGACCCCTGACAGACCCGACCGACGGACACTGACAGTGACAGTGACAAATCCGATTCCGGTATCCGATATGACGAAAATATCGGTACTCGGAATCGGAATTCCGATACAGCCAATATCGGCCGATACCCGATATTTGCAGTATCGTATCGCTCAACACTACTCTTGTCCCAATATCCTCAGGTTGTATATGGACTGCCCCCGTTGGGTTATTCTCATTATTAGTTGGATCCTTTCATATCTGACGTCTTATTTCCCATTGATTTGTCCAATATTCAATTTTGTCTGGATTTTCATTTTATTATTTTTTTCAATTAGCACTTTCATCAAGTTTGTTTCATGGATAATATGCTTAGTCCTGTTACTAAATATACAGGGGTCTTAGATTGATGGGAAAACATAACCGCCGTTAAAAATTGTACTGTCTCCTGAAATCATAAGTCGGGAGGCCCCATACATGGAGACTATGGGGGGTGACATCCTGCATGGGGTATTATATGGGTGATAAGGGGGAGACTGTGGTGCCCATAATATTGTATGGAGGACTATGTGGTGCCCATAATATTGTATGGAGGACTGTACTGTCCAGTCTGTACTGTGCGCTGTGAGGATTTGGCGGTTTTTGAGCTATTGTACAATTTACAATAGATATCACTCATGTAATGTAAGAAGAGAAGTATTTGGCATTGTACTGTACCCATATTTCTCTCCTGTATCTGTGCATCATGAATCGTGGTCTGTGTTAAAGGGGCCCACTGAGGCTCCTTCGCCCGGGGCCCATAAAAACCTGGAGCCGACCCTGCATGGAGTGTCGGTATTCTAGTCTGTGTATGGGGGGGCCTTTACATATTAGCTATATATTTTTTCAGTTCACATTTTTTAAAATCTGCATATAATCCCACAAATATGGTCCCTGCTGTAAGTAAAATGTCACCAGCTGCTGATGCTGATATGACACCATCTGAGAAGTTTAAAGTACATACCTTTTATGTAATAATTGACCAACTGACAGAATCACTAAGGTATAGACAAGCAGCATACCGTGTAACAGAAGAAAAATTTGACTTTCTGTCAGAAATATGCTCTCTAGCATCAGAAAGTCTACGCTCCAAAGCCAGTACGCTGGTGACAGCATATTCTGAAGATCTTGACCCCCTGTTTGCTGAAGAAATTGTACAGTTTGCCTCTCTTTTCAAAATTTACCAGACTTCTGCAAATAAAGCCATGCATGAGAGTCAAGAAATGACAATGTACAAGTTTCTGATCACACAATCCCTAGTCGGTGCATTTCCAAACACATACGTGACCCTTCGCATGTATTTGTGTTTGATGGTCACCAACTGCAGTGGTGAGCGTTCATTCTCTGCACTAAAACGCGTGAAAAATGAACTAAGATCTTCCATGGGTCAGGAGCGTTTAAATGCCCTCTCTCTGTTATGTATTGAAAATAGATTGCTGAATGAGCTTAATCTTGATTCTACAATTGAGGAATTTGCAAGCAAAAAAGCACGAAAAGTGAATGTGTAGTTTAATTTTCTTCTACCAGTTTGCTTTATTTACGATAAAACACAGTTTAGCGTTCAGTGAATAACCCTGTTTATTTGCCTCATAAGTTACTATCAGCGTGATAACCATAACATACTTTCTATATCCACTGTATTTATATTAGGCATGTATCATATATTTATATTTACTTTGTTCTATAGCTTTATTTACAATAAAACACAGTTTAGCGTTCAGTGAATAACCCTGTTTATTTGCCTCATAAGTTACTATCAGCGCGATAACCATAACAGACTTTCTATATCCACTGTATTTATATTAGGCATGTATCATATATTTACTTTGTTTATATCTTTTACGTTACATTTTTGGCCTTTGTGAATTGCCGTGTTTGGCCCCACCCCTTGCCCCGCCCCTTGCCCGCCCCTTCAGCTCCAGGCCCATCATGTTCTTAATCCGGCCCTGCCTCCATCCCATAGTCCCGAGCCGGGTGGCGCTGAGCAGGGAGTTCCTGGAGTTGTACTGTTATGTAACCTGACAGTGCGGCTCTGTGTGCGGCCGCTAATGATATGATTTTCTACGCCGTTAACAATAGAGCCCGGCAGTAATAGAGGAGGATGATTCATTTCTGTCATGTGCTCTCTGCTCCTTTCTGGGGGGCAGACAATGGCTGAGAGCTTATGTGCCCGGGGATGCTAGATTTCTCCCACCCAGTCAGTGTCTGCTGAGGTGTTGTGGAGTGGGAAAACTGTTGCTCATAGCAACCAATCACAGCTCAGCTTCTTTTAAACAGCTCTGGTGAAATGAAAGATGCTTAGTGATTGGGTGGGCCTATGTGGAGTGGGCATAGCTGATATATACAGATACATACACTCATTTTTACATATATAGATTTGTAGCAATATTATTGGTATTATTAGAAATATTGATATTGTAGTAAATCTCGATTTCCTTCAGGCAGGGTAATATTAGTATTATATCCTGATCTGGAGCTCAGGGACGGGACAGCATGGGCCTGTGTGATATCCAATGCCAGGGCTGAATTTCAGTCCCAGTCCGTCCCTGGCCGTAAAGTACCTTTCCCTTACTATTACCTTAAAGGGAATCTGTCACCCTAAATTGGCGGGATATTTAAATGATGGCAGTCAGGTCAGATGGGCGGTGTTTTGGGTACTTTCCTTAACATGTTGTTCGCCGCTGTCTCCATTATTTCTGGGAATTGTAGTCGTTGCCCTCCATATAACCGCCTGCGCATTGCAATCTGCGGGCAAAGCATACTGCGCGTGCGCAGTTCAAGATTGCAATGCGCAGGCGCGTTATATGGAGGGCAACGACTACAATTCCCAGAAATAATGGAGACAGCGGCGAACAACATGTTAAGGAAAGTACCCAAAACAACGCCCATCTGACCTGACTGCCATCATTTAAATATCCCGCCAATTTAGGGTGACAGATTCCCTTTAAATACACCTAGTTCTTCTCTAAATTAACCCCCTATAATGCCCATGTTATTTATTAAAATTGAACACATCCAACCAATCCCTGTCATGGGGGGGTCTCCTCCTAATTCCGTTTGGATGCTCCCCCCTCCTTTATTAAGTGTTACAATTTGTTGATATGGTGATTTATGTACTAATTCATTTAAACTGCACTGTATGACCTCTCAATTTTGGTCTCCGTTTTCTTTCTTTTGTAGTTTTCCATGTTGTGATGATGCAGATAATGGTTGTTGTGCTGTATGTTCCAAATAAAACACTTTATTCTATCATAATGTCTGAATGTTGAATAATTCTGCTGAAAGCTGAAATTGGTAACATGTATTTGGTCAGTATTTTTGCTCATACTGTATGGATGTAGTTAGCGTGTATGTACTGTATGTGTAAGTAGAAAATGTGTTAGCATATTTGATGGGGTTAGAGGCATAGCTAGGGTTTGGTTCAGGGGGTGACAAAACTTCTGAATGGGCCCCTAACAATGTAAAAAAATGAAAAAAAAGGTATAGTCAGCTTACCGGTCATCAGTGAAATCCCCGAGCCTGCCAACGCCCAGCACGGATAGTGGTGAGCATCTACATCGAATGGGACTAAAGGAAGAAGGAGTGTGATCCAGCTCAGGACGGATGCGGCTGCAACTTTACAAAGCTTTATTGTACAACTTATACATAGCAAAACCGGGCACTCCAGTACAGAGGATCCTATGTACTGGTATGCCCGGTGTTTGCTATGTATATTTTTTAAGAACATATATATCTTTAAAGTTGTCCAGTAAAGCTTTGCAAAGTTGCAGCCGCCTCCGTCCTGAGCTGGATCACACTCCTTCTTCCTTTAGTCCTAACAATGTAACTCTAAAAATCTCCATACAGACCAACACTGATATTACTGCCATATGGTGACATTTAGTTATAGATACCAGTCCTGCAGAACATATAAGTGATCACAGTCCAGTTATTGATGGTGACTTACAGCTAACGTTCTTTCTGGTGGAGTCACTCACTTTTGCCATATTTTTCATCTGGCCCAGACCAACATGACAACTTTTTCCAGCCAGGACTCGGCTGCAGAGATTACAACAAAGACATATCTTGACTTCTCACATTTCAGGCACCATCTCCATCTAACCCCAACCTGCACAAACTCCTTATCCTGCTGATAGCCCAATAATGAGCTGCTGCTGTCATATGTATCCCTATTACTGCACCTCCTATATGGTACTGTGTGCCCTCTAATTTTCCTCCTACTAGAGCCCTACAGTCATGGCCAAAAGTTTTGAGAATGACACAAATATTATATTTTCACATGATCTGCTGCCCTCTGGTTTTTATGTGTGTTTGACAGATGTTTTTATCACAGACAGAAATATAATAATTGCAAACATATGAGTAACAAAAGCTTATATTGACAGTTAGAATGAGTTAATGCAGCAAGTCAATATTTGCAGTGTTGACCCTTCTTCTTCAGGACCTCTGCAATTCTCCCTGGCATGCTCTCAATCAACTTCTGGACCAAATCCTGACTGATAGCAGTCCATTCTTGCACAATCAATGCTTTCATTTTGTCAGAATTTTTAGGTTTTTGTTTGTCCACCTGTCTCTTGATGATTGACCACAAGTTCTCAATGGGATTAAGATCTGGGGAGTTTCCAGGCCATGGACCCAAAATCTCTATGTTTTGTTCCCTGAGCCATTTAGTTATCACTTTTGCTTTATGGCAAGGTGCTCCATCATGCTGGAAAAGGCATTGTTGATTGCCAAACTGCTCTTTGAGGGTTGGGAGAAGTTGCTCTTGGAGGACATTCTGGTACCATTCTTTATTCATGGCTGTGTTTTTAGGCAAGACTGTGAGAGAGCTAATTCCCTTGGCTGAGAAGCAACCCCACACATGAATGGTTTCAGGATGCTTAACAGTTGGCATGAGACAAGACTGGTGGTAGCGCTCACCTTGTCTTCTCCGAATGAGGCGTTTTCCTGATGTCCCAAACAATCGAAAAGGGGATTCATCAGAGAAAATAACTTTACCCCAGTCCTCAGCAGTCCACTGCCTGTACCTTTTGCAGAATATCAGTCTGTCCATGATGTTTTTTCTGGAGAGAAGTGGCTTCTTTGCTGCCCTCCTTGAGACCAGGCCTTGCTCCAAGAGTCTCCGTCTCACAGTGCGTGCAGATGCACTCACACCTGCCTGCTGCCATTCCTGAGCAAGCTCTGCACTGCTGATAGCCTGTCCCGCAGCTGAAACACTTTTAAGAGACGGTCCTGGCGCTTGCTGGTATTTCTTGGGCACCCTGAAGCCTTTTTGGCAACAATGGAACCTCTCTCCTTGAAGTTCTTCATGATGCGATAGATTGTTGACTGAGATGCAATCTTTATAGCTGCGATACTCTTCCCTGTTAGACCATTTTTGTGCATTGCAATGATGACTGCACGTGTTTCTTTAGAGATAACCATGGTTAACAGAAGAGAAACAATGATTCCAAGCACCAGCCTCCTTTTCATGGGCGTACCCACCGTGGGGCAGGGGGGGGCCGTTGCCCCCCCCCTAGGAGCAGGGGCGCGCCGTGCCAAGATGAGGCCTGTAGCTGCATTCTGCCGCCCCCTCTCCCGTTCTCTGAGCGCCGGCTGTCAAATTGACAGCCGGCTCAGAGAAAGTGCTGCTGCTGCGCATCGCTGTGCAGTCACAGTGTGCTAGCATCTGACTCACTCCAGGCTCCAGCCAGGTGTCAGAGTCAGAGACGCTAGCATACAGCTGAGCTACACACACTCACATCTTGCTCCTCTGCAGTGCTCTGTGCCCTGACCGCCGCCGCAGGCACTTCCGCATCCATGAAGCGCCAGCAGCGTGATCAGGTCACATGATCACGCTGCTGACGTCACACGCTGGCTCTTCAGAGGCGAAGACACAGGCAGTGAGGCAGCGGTTGGTGGTAAGTGCTCCAGACGTGTAATGGAGCTGAAGAACCACCGAAGATTAACGGGGACATGTGTGAGTGTGAGTGTATGGGGGGGGGATTTTAGAGTGGGGATGGGGGGTTACTTTATGAGTGGGGGATTTGGAGTGGGGATAGGGGTTATTTTATGTGTGGGGGGATTTGGAGTGGGGATGGGGGGGTTATTTTATGCGTGGGGGGATTTGGAGTGTGGATGGGGGGTACTTAATGTATGTGGGGGGATTTGGAGTGTAGATGGGGGTACTTAATGTGTGTGGGGGGATTTGAAGTGGGAGGGGGGATTTAATGTGTGGGGGGATTTGGAGTGGGGATGGGGGGTTATTTTAAGTGTGGGGATTTGGAGTGTGGATGGGGGGGTACTTAATGTATGTGGGGGGATTTGGAGTGTGGGTGGGGGGGTACTTAATGTATGTGGGGGGATTTGGAGTGTAGATGGGGGTACTTAATGTGTGTGGGGGGATTTGAAGTGGGGATGGTGGATTTAATGTGTGGGGGGATTTGAGGGTACTGAAGAGCATGTATGTATGAGGAAACAGTATGGGGGATGGTTGCAGACAGTATGGGGAGTGAACGGGTGAATGTGTGTGGACACAGTATGGGGAGTGAGGGTGATGGGATGTGTGCAGACACAGTATGGGGAGTCAGGGGTATGTGTGAGCAGGCAGAATAGAGTGAGGGGGTAAATATATGAGGAGACAGCGTGAGGAGGGAGGGGAATAGTGTGAGGCGACAGTATATTGCAGATATTTTTATTCAGGAGCATTATAATGACTCTTCTGTCTTTAAGGGCATCGTGTGGAGAGTTGGTGCAGAAGAGCGGAGAAGATGGAGGTCTGCAGAGACGACTGTGGATGAGAAAACTCATCATAGGGTCTGGACAAGATGAAGAAAAGGAGAATGACTCCAGAGACGACGTCATCTATAAGGTACATTTTTTGTTCTTATATTTTACAACCTGAACGACCATGGCTTGCCCCCCCCCTAGTTTTGATCCTGGGTACGCCCATGCTCCTTTTAAAGTGTCCAGTGGTGTCATTCCTACTTAATCATGACAGATTGATCTCCAGCCATGTCCTCATCAACACCCACACCTGTGTTAATGGAGCAATCACTGAAAAGAGGTTAGCTGGTCCTTTTAAGGCAGGGCTGCAATGATGTTGAAATGTGTTTTGGGGATAAAGTTCATTTTCTAGCCAAATATTGACTTTGCAAGTAATTGCTGTTAAGCTGATCACTCTTTATAACATTCTGGAGTATATGCAAATTGCCATTAGAAAAAGTGAAGCAGTAGACTTTGTAAAAATTAATATTTGTGTCATTCTCAAAACTTATGGCCATGACTGTAGATTCTCCTTTCATTTCACTTGTAAAGCATGATGTCAAGAGAGTGTCCCACAAACACTAAGATACCCTTATAGTGAATTCCTCCACAGTATCCTTCACATGCACAGTATGATGACCCTACTGTACCCCACCACTCAAAGGTCACGAAAAAGTATGGTTACCTCAACACAGTATGATACCCCAACTGTGACCCCCACACAGCCCTCCATGTAGTATAATGGGCCTACATACAATATAATGACCACAGACCTCTCCACACTGTATAATGGCACCCACACAGTATGATGGACCCCACACAAATCTTCACACTGTATTAATTGCTTGCACACAGTTTAAAGGCTCCCTCTTAGCACTCCAATTATAATAGCCCTCACATTGTTCTCATACAGTATAATGCACCCCATAGTCCATACAGCATATGTAAGATGCCCAAGCGAGGTAGTCGTGGGTGAGCTGTAGTCTCCACTCGCTCTGGCATCCTACAGGCAAGGGGGGTCTCGGTCCTGGTGTGCTGCTGTGTATGTGGTGCTCTCCACTTACTTGTGGCCAGCAGGCCTGTTCTGAGTCCAGAAATCCCTCTTCTGAAACCAGGGCAGCGAACAGTTCAGGAGACACATGGTTCATAAAAACCAAACTTTTGGACCTCTGAGCGTGCCACCTGAATATTCCATTAGGTATATACCATTTGTAGGCAATTTGTTTGTTTCATTTATGTGAGCTGCTGTGTGATCGGTACTTTACTATGGGTGAAAGGTAGAGATATTTGTCAGCTATCTGTATATTATAACACTATATCACCACCGCATATAAGTATGTCCATATGTGATAATTACAATCTGTGACCATGTATATTTACAGGACATTGATATAACGATCCACCACAGCTATTATTATTATTATTTTCTCTGATAACAAGCTCATTTTGGTTCTGGTGGTTTGAGTGCATCTCCTTCCACTGCTGCACACTTTCTTACATGTGTGCCAGCTAATCCTGTCATTTGCATTTTACCTGTCTGCACTTTACCTGTTTATAATTGATTGTGTAATAAAGTTTTGTAATTTTTTGATAATATGGATCTGTGGTCGTCCTTCTGTGGTTCTTTTACCACCCCCTTTTCATTTTTAGCACAGTAGTTGCAGTGCCCAGTGTCCAGGCATAGCCATAGTGTCTCCAAAAATTAGCCCAAGGGGCATGATACTATGGTTGATGAAGGAAGAAGGGTCTCATCACAAGTGCCTCTGATGGGAAATATTAATGAACGAAACATTGTTTTTAGCTTATTGACCATGAGGTACATGTGGCAGAAGCAGGAGTTGAAAACGTGTGTGGGCTCATACTCACTGGAGACAAAAACGGACGATTGCAAGTTGATAAAAAATCGGATTGCAATCGGACCAATGTTATTCAATAGGTGACTTCTCATTTGCGATTTTTTTCTCAGCTGAAATCGGTCTGAGGGCTCCTTTCCACTTGTGAGAAATACGTCCGATTCTCGCATGTGAAATCCCAGCTCTGGCCCGACACTCGGGAGTGGAGTGTGTGGCTGCATGTATTTGTATGCAGCTGCTCGCTCCACTCCCGAATGCCGGCCCCAGAACTGGGATTTCACATGCGAGAATCGGACGTATTTCTCGCAAGTGGAAAGAAGCCCTGAGAAAAAAATTGCAGCATGCTGCGATTTGCAGCGATTTTGGCATGATAATCGCTAATGCAAGTCAATGGATGCAATAAAAATGTATACGCACCAGTGTCCTTTGAAAAGCCGGCAAATCATCCCCGGCTACTGTAAAATCACACTGACAGCTCACAAAACACTAGATATATACACATAGAATACATATATATACATGTCATTGTGACACATATATATATTTATAGTTCATACACTTCTACATAGTATAATAGCCGCTAATTCAATTGCCAGCTCTTGTGAAATTACAGACCCGACATGAAATGACACATGGTTTACATACAGTTCACTTCAGGTCAGCCGGGGACTCCCTCTGACGTCACTGATGCTGTTCGGTGTCCCCGGCTGACTTGAAGTGAAATGATTACTGTGGGAAGCAATCAATTAAGCTTCCCACACTAATCACTTCCTTTCCTGACCTATATATATATATACAGTACAGACCAAAAGTTTGGACACACCTTCTCATTCAATGATTTTTCTGTATTTTCATGGCTATGAAAATTGTAGAATCACACTGAAGGCATCAAAACTATGAATTAACACATGTGGAATTATACATTACACTTTACAAAAAAGTGTGAAACAACTGAAAATATGTTTTATATTCTAGTTTCTTCAAAGTAGCCACCTTTTGATTCGATTACTGCTTTGCACGCAGAAAAGGTGAACGGATGGACTCTACATGCCTAGTACCCATGGAGGAGGTGGTGTGATGGTGTGATGGTGTGGGGGTGCTTTGCTGGTGACACTGTTGGGATTTATTCAAAATTGAAGCAGTGAGCGGTCCAGCTCACCCCAAACCATCTCGATTGGGTTCAGGTCTGGTGACTGTGGAGGCCAGGTCATCTGGCGTAGCACCCCAACACTCTCCTTCTTGGTCAAATAGCCCTTACACAGCCTGGAGGTGTGTTTGGGTCATTGTCCTGTTGAAAAATAAATGATGGTCCAACTAAACGCAAACCGGATGGAATAGCATGCTGCTGCAAGATGCTGTGGTAGCCATGCTGGTTCAGTGTGCCTTCAATTTTGAATAAATCCCCAACAGTGTCACCAGCAAAGCACCCCACACCATCACACCTCCTCCTCCATGCTTCACGGTGGGAACCAGGCATGTGGAGTCCATCCGTTCACCTTTTGTGTGCAAAGCAGTAATCAAAGCAAAAAGTGGCTACTTTGAAGAACCTAGAATATGAGACATATTTTCAGTTGTTTCACACTTTTTTGTAAAGTGTAATGTATAATTCCACATGTGTTAATTCATAGTTTTGATGCCTTCAGTGTGATTCTACAATTTTCATAGTCATGAAAATACAGAAAAGTCATTGAATGAGAAGGTGTGTCTAAACTTTTGGTCTGTACTGTATATATAATTATTTGCTTTTTGTGTACATTTTTTTACATGTGATTTTTACATGATTTTTACATAGAGAGAACTGCTCTATGTAAAACGTCATGTTAAAATTGCATTGCATACAGATGGAAATCGGATGTAAAACGGATGATGCGATTAAAAATCGCATACAAATCGCATGGCAATCGCAAATAATCGGACCGTTTTTTCCATCCAGAAAACGGACCGTTTTTTTTTTCCCACAAATGGGTATGAGCCCTAAGAAGAAGAAAAGGAGTTTGTATGGGAAGGGATGGATGTGATCACCAGTTGCATCAAATAACGTTTTGGGTGACTTTAGGTTGGGATACTGTCATCTGGAGGGCTTAAATACTGTTGCGAAATCCAGTTCTTGTTAAATTTTATCAGAGTCAGCCTGTGCAGTTGGGAAGGGAGATAATTACGCTTCACTGCATCCCAACTGCTGTAGACCCGATCTGCAGTGAACTCCTCCAGGAACCCATACCCCTCTTTAATGTGAAACTCCAGGACCCGACCTCTGGTCTGGGAATCCTGAACCGACTACCGCCTGCCCGCATGGGATTCTTTGAGCCACCCTCTTAGGAACATATCAGTAAACTTCCTTTCCCACTTTGGATCCCGGGGTAGGTACATTGCCGGTATCCATTTTGGTTTAGCCTCAAGGGAAGGGGTGAAATGTGTCCCTGAATAGTTCGCCGGCACCCACGGTGGTTGATAGTCAGAAGGGAAACCAGAGTTTTCTGACGCCTGCTGTGCCAACTGCGCCCTGGGCTGTGAGGAGATGTCCGCATCTGGCATATCACTCATTGGATCAGGTGCAACCCACCTTAAGTCAGCCACCTCTGTTGTTTTCATCCTGACCCTCGAAATGTTCTCATCTTCGCAGCCCTCCGGCGCTGAAGTTTTCTGATGGCACGCTTCTTACATGCCTGATTCCGCTTCTTCCTGGGCCGAACTCCTGACGCGACCACCGCATCATACTTCACTCTCAGCGGCTCCTCCTTCAGCCTCGTCCCCTTCCAGTGCACTTTCACACACAGCGGGCCACGCCTCACGCTTTACCACACTTCCCTCCGGAATGTACCTCTTTTTCTGGGCCAGACTTTCTTCACAGGGCCCATCCTTCTTTGGGCAGTCACTCGTAAGGGCCAACCATCTTTTTGTGCCTTTGGGCGTCATCCACTCCTATGATAGGCGGTGTTTCACCTTCTCTTCACCGCCACCATCGCCATTTGGACTCCATGCTTCTGGCTGCCATCTTGGGCCACATGTCTTCCAGCTCTCTTCCATCTGCACCATGTGCCATATCTTCCCCGCTTTCTTTATGCAAGGTAGTCGCATCCTGCCAACTACGCCAAATGTAAGATGCCCAAGCGAGGTAGTCGTGGGCGAGCTGTAGTCCCCACTCGCTCTGGCATCCTAAAGGCAAGGGGTGTCTCGGTCCTTGTGTGCTGCTGTGTATGTCGTGCTCTCCACATACTTGCAGCCAGCAGACCTGTTCTGAGTCCAGGAATCCCTCTTCTGGAACCAGGGCCGCAAACAGTCCAGGAGACATGTGGTTCATAAAAACCAAACTTTTACTGAGAGAATGGCAGTCTGTACAATATTTACAAACAGGTTTTAAAGGATAAGGTCCAACGGGTTGTCATCTTTCCCACAGGTACCGGATACAACTTTAGCCCTGGTTGTCGGGATAGGTGGCATATCCCCCTTTCTGGCTTTCCTAGCCCTTGGGGAACTCTAGCAGCATTTCTGGATTGCGATACTTTCCACCACATGTAGTCTGAGTCAATCTTTCTATCTAGCTTCGCAAGCTGAGTGTGCCCCTGGCCCCCGAAGTCCATCACAAGGCTGCCCTTGGCCATTAGACAGAATCACACGAAAGGTATTTTTGGCAATCTGCTGTCCCGAATATTGAGCTCACGTTTTCCCGTAGCAGTCTATTATCCCTGCTGCATAGGCACTCCTGCCTTCACATTAACTATCACTTCCTGCCTCTGCCTCTAATAGCATTTTCCCCCCTCGCATCTGGGTTAGTCACTACCGCTAACCCTTTCCTAGTTAACTGCAGCCCATGGGGAATATTCTACCTGTATCACCTACAAGTATATACACATATTTAACCCTTGAGGATCTGGAAGGAATCCATGAGCTTCCACCATCATTACACATAATGCACCCCATAGTCCATACAGCATAATGCACCCCATAGCCCATACAGTGTAATTCACCCCATTTCCCATAAAGCACAATGCACACCACAGCTCATACAGCATAATGCACCACATAGCCCATATAACATGATGCACCCCATAGTCCATACAGTATAATGCACCTCATAGTCCATGCTGTATAATGCACCCATAGTCTTCAATATAGTTTTATGGCCACCATGTTCTAAAAAAAATAATAAAGTACAATACTCAACTCTCCTCCTCGTTCCTCCACTGCTCCTGTCTCCGCAGCTTGTCTTCTGAAGAGTCGCACATCTCAGTGTAGAGGATACAATGAAGTGACTTCATTGCGCTGAGACGTCAAACGCGAAGGAATAATTACGGGGGAGGAAGCGTCAGCTGACGTTCCCTCCTCCATCATTGCTTTCAACTGTACTGGCCAATGCCGATACAGTTGAACTTGTGGGGAAGGGCGGTGCTGGCACCAGGTCCCTCCAGCTCACGGCCCCATAGCCACTACATGCCAATGCAGGGACATCGTGTTTCCCTGCTCCGTCGCAGAGTTTAACTGTATCGGCGCACTGCAGACACTAATACATTTAAAAGTAGCACAGCTCTGCGTGAATCCCTCAGAGTGTGGGACCCAGTAGCTATGCTACTGGTGGGTACAACAATCGGCATCTCCATCAAGCAGCTGCTTGTTGGAGCTGTGTTGCTCTTGGGAGTTCGGAAGCTTCTTCAAGGTCTACATCAAGCCATCTACATGGAAACTGTTTTTGTAGCAGTGGTGCAGGATATTGCAATATATTTTACGACATTGCAATACTCTTAACCATGACCAGTAAATACTATAAACTTAGAGTCTTGCGTGTCCTACATGCTGATAGGATGAGCAAATTCGATATCTACCTTGTACAGTAGAACATGGAGTTCATCCCCCAGACTATCACACAATCCATGTGTCTTGTGTGGGACAGTGTTATCTAATTCTCCATTATCATCTCCTTAATACTGCCTTTACTCTTTGTACTCCTAACAGATGGACTTAGGAGAATTAGACATGGCCCTGGGTGACAGATGACCTTTGTCTTTTCATAGTAAATATACAGAATAACAAATACTATAGAAAGATATCAGAAACCAAAGATTAAGATTCAGGTCTTCAGGGCAGCACTTTATTCTTTGTAGCTGGATAGGGCACATTAATAAAGTTCTCTAAATAACCTACTTTATACTAGCAGAATCCTCTTTTGGGTGATGCAGAAAACCAACTAAATTAACCCGTCAACAGCAAAAATGTTTTGACATTTATTTATCACATTTACTTGGCATAATGGCTGCTTTGAAATATTAGTTACTATACATTTACTACTGTAGTGTCAGCAGTATTTTAATGTGCAGAAATAAACTGCAAAAGTAAAAATAAAATTTGTTAAATAAATTTTCTTTTCCAAAAGGTAAAAAAGCACTTCATACAGTATATGAAAATAACATCAAATATTCTAGTAGTCAGCAGAAACCTTTATGGTAAATTCTCGGTGCGTTTTTTTCCAATGGTCAAAAATATCCTGTTTTCAATCAAAAGAGATGTCTGGAAACTCTACTTTTCTTTTGAGTATAGTAATTCTGATGCATCTTTTTTCACTTCCTTTGTTCATTGTCTGAGTGCTTTTTCACATTTTTTTTACAACAAGCGTTTTTTTTCTTTACAGTGGCTTCTTGGTATCCAGATGTTTCTTTAGTCTTTACATTGACTTGAGTTTCAATCCAATAGAAGTTTTGTGGGTGGTGTGACAAAGTCACTAGTAAAATGCTGGACAGGAGATATGTTTCACTATGCCTAATGGCATCAGTGATATAAAACTCAGTTTTCCTCAAGCATACTAAGTGTTGTGATGGGTTAAGTTATTGGCATAATGGGCTGGCTTTTATGTGGACATCCGTAGAGCTGGTGGGAGGATGTCCACCTTATCTCCAACCCAAGGTATAGTCTGGGGCTTAAGTAGCTGGCCTTCATCCGAATGCAGCAGTTTTTCAGTGTCTGGAGAGGAACACTCCAGAGTAGTGGTTTGTGTTTATGCTAAAACCTGAACCGTGTGTGTTCTGCTAGCGGTGAGCTGGAGGAACCCCACTTTCAGAAAGACTGTGCTTTCTGCTACGGTTTTGTTTTCCTGTTTTGCCCAGAGTGCTGTATTTGTTTTTCTACACCTTGGTTTATGATGTTCATAATAAACCAAAGGAAGTTCTTAGAGCCGAAGTGTTTCCGTGTCTACCTCTGTGGACAGCCGAATGAG
This sequence comes from Oophaga sylvatica, assembly GCA_033576555.1. Taxonomy (NCBI): domain Eukaryota; kingdom Metazoa; phylum Chordata; class Amphibia; order Anura; family Dendrobatidae; genus Oophaga; species Oophaga sylvatica. The sequence goes on along the minus strand of JARQOD010000002.1, from coordinate 94,599,700 downwards.
CCAATCTACCACACTGGTTACAGCAGTTCTTTGCAGATGACAGTTCTATGGATGTGAGGTCATGAATTCACATCTAGAGTAAATCCTGCTCTAAATGTCTTGAATTTCTTGTAATATAAATAACACGAAGCTTAAACCAAGAGAATCTGCTTGTTACTTTCTAGATGAAGATGACAAAAACAGATCTGATTTGTCGGCAGCTCCTTTAGTTCACTGTCAGAGAACAGGCTGCTGTCGCTTCGTCTCAATGTTGTAGGCAGGCTGCTTGTCATGAACAGAGGCTACTACCTGCTTATCATAGAAAGGATCAGCCTGATCTCAGCACTGCATCTCCATAGAGGGAACTAAAGATGCAGTTGTTCTCAAAAGTTTACATACCCCGGCAGAATTTTTGCTTTCTTGGCCTTTTTTCAGAGAATATGAATGATAACACCAAAACTTTTTCTCCACTCATGGTTAGTGGTTGGGTGAAGCGATTTATTGTCAAACTACTGTGTCTTCTCTTTTTAAATCATAATGACAACCCAAAACATTGAAATGACCCTGATCAAAAGTTTGCATACCCCATTTCCTAATACTGTGTATTGCCCCCTCTAACATCAATGACAGCTTGAAGTCTTTTGTATTAGTGGTGGATGAGGTTCTTTATTTTCTCAGATGGTAAAGGTGCCCACTCTTCTTGGCAAAAAGCCTTCAGTTCCTCTAAATTACTGGGCTGTCTAGCATGAACTGCAGCCTTAAGATCTCCCCAGAGTGGCTCAATGATATTGAGGTCAGGAGACTGAGATGGCCACTCCAGAATCTTCACTTTTTTCTGTTGTAGCCAATGCCAGGTCAGCTTGGCCTTGTGTTTTTGGATCGTTGTCAGATTAGAACGTTCAAGTACGTCCTATGCGCAGCTTCCGAGCTGATGATTGTAAATTTGCCTCCAGTATTTGCTGATAACGTGCTGCATTCATCTTTCCTTCAACTTTGACCAAGTTTCCTGTGCCTTTGTAGCTCACACATCCCCAAAGTATCAGCCATCCACCTCCATGCTTTACAATAGAAATGGTGTTCCTCTAATCATAGGCCTTGTTGACCTCTCTCCAAGTGTAAGGCTAAGTGCACACGTTTGCAGAATGTTTGCAGAATATTCCTGAGCAAAACCGGACTTTTTTGCGCGGCAAAAACGCGCGTTTTTTTGCGCGGATTTTGCGCGTTTTTGGTGCGTTTTTTGCGCGGTTTTGACGCGTTTTTACCGCGATTTTTTCCTGAACTTTCTAGGTCAATAATAAAGAGGGAAAAAACGCTAGAAATCCGCAAAATTAATGGACAAACTGCTAGATTTTCCGCGATGCGTTTTTTTTGCGGAAAAAAACGCACCATGTGCACAAAATTTGCGGAATTCATTCTAAATGATAGGATGCTTAATACATGCGTTTTTGACGCGTTTTTTCCCGCGAAAAAACGCGAAAAAAACGCAAATATTCCTGAACGTGTGCACTTAGCCTAAAGTTTATGGTTGTGGCCAAAAAGTTCAATTTTGGTCTCATCACTCCAAATTACCTTGTTTCAGAAGTTTTGAAGCTTGTCTCTGTGCTGTTTTGTGTATTGTAGGCGAGATACTTTGTGGCATTTGTGCAGTAATGGCTTTCTTCTGGCGACTTAACCATGCAGCCCATTTTTCTTCAAGCGCCTTCTTATTGTGCATCTTGAAACAGCCACACCGCTAGTTTTCAGAGAGTTCTGTATTTCAGCTGATGTTATTTGTGGGTTTTTCTTTGCATCCTGAACAATTTTCCTGGCAGTTTTGGACGACATTTTTGTTGGTCTTCCTGACTGTGGTTTTGTTTTTACAGAGCCCCTGATTTTCCATTTGTTAATCATAGTTTAAACGCTGCTGAAGGCATTATCAATTCCTTGGATATCTTTTTGTATCCTTTTCCTGTTTTATATAGTTCAACTACCTTTTCCCGCAGATCCGTTGACAATTCTTTTGCTTTCCCCATGATGCAAAAAGCGCTTGTACTTGGTTTGAACAGTCATCCTGTGCTGACAGACCCCCTTTAACCCATCAAATGTAGTGATGAGCGAGTATGCTCGTTGCTCCGGTTTTCGCGAGCATGCTCAGGTGGTCTCCGAGTATTTGGAAGTGCTCGGAGATTTAGTTTCTGTCGCCGCAGCTGCATGATTTGCAGCTACCAGACAGCCTGAATACATGTACGGATTGCCTGTTTGTTAGGGAATCCCCACATGTATTCAGGCTGTCTAGCAGTCGCAAATCATGCAACTGCGGCGACATAAACTAAATTTCCGAGCACTTCCAAATACTCGGTGACCACCCGAGCCTACTCGGGAAAACCCGAGCAACGAGCATACTCGCTCATCACTACTCATATAATTAATCTTACTGACAAATTCCCTTTAAAATGATAAAGAACTTCCCCCCGATGGTTAAAGTAATCTACTTTTATCCCTCTACAGCTACCAGGTCCTGTTTTTCTCATAATCTTTGGCTTGATGAACACGAGTATTAATAAAATTGTTTTTGATTTAAGCCAAAATAGTCAGGGTCGCATAATCCAGACTCCATACCTATTAAAAAAAAACAGTATAGCCAAATGTAAATTAAGTGTATGTAACCCCTTCTCATGTACAGCACCATGGAATTAATGGCGCTATATAAATAAATAATAATAATAATAAGTGATTAATTTGGTGACTACATCTGGGTAAATAAGTGGAATGGGGAAGGGTTGTATGTGGCCGGAACTACAGACAGATATTTGCTGTATAGTATCAGCCAGGTATGTTTGAGTCTGAAATGCTGTGTTGCTTAACAAAAAAACATAATTTAAGAGCTGCTGGGAACCAGAGCACATGGGAGACTTGTAGAACAGACATGTCTCTGGCGGCTTCTACCTGGCCGTTCCCATTGACTGACAGGTCTCTCCCAATATATATACTCCCAGGTGTCATCCCATTACCATAAGGTATGTTATCCTTATTAAATTCAGGTTATAGTACCTCATATACCAACCCACCATATTCTTATTTATTTTCTGGTTTCATTTGGTGCAGTAAAACGTCTCTACAGGACATCTCTATAGCTCCCATATGACTCTAGTGTCATCTATTTGAGAGTATCCTCAAAGCAGTCGGGTAGGATTTTTCCCTTTCTTTTCCTTTTTCTTTTCCTTTATTATATTCTTTATTTTCATTCTTTATTTTGCAACTTTTTCACCAGCCTCATTTATTGGGCTTTTTCATTTGTTTATATGATGTAATCATTTATGCATTTACACTCATAGTATATCGATTATATGATGTATGTATCTCTGTATATTCATTGCAGTGCTTTGAAAAAGGTCCGTTGATGACCGAAACGTTGTTTTATGACTGCAATAAATTTCTTCTCATTTGCCTATAAGTTGAGTGCCAAGTTTATTTCTTCATTCATTTGTGGTTGGGCTCCTACTTGTGCACCACACACAGCAGTGCCACGCTATATTTTTTATTTTTTATATCTCCCAATATATGCACCTGTCACTAAATGGGAGTGAATGGGGAGGAGCTCCCAGGGATTCATCTGTCTGACTAGTTTTCCATGCTGCTTGGTTCCTGACTGCTTTTAAAGAATGTTTATCTCTGAAATGTTGTGGCAAACATACCTGGCTGACATCATGCAGATTTTCATAATTTTGAAGGTAATTGGTGTTTCTTCAGATTTAGTGCATTGTCTCAGTGCAATTTGCTTAATCAAAATTTAGACTCTCATCCACATAAGCTTTACCTTCAAGCACAGACTCCATATGTTCTCATACGTACGGGGGGACAGTACGGCCCTGATAGAAGAACCCTGGCAACATATGGACTATCCTTTAAATAGCTTATAGGATGCTTGTAGGGTGTTTAAAACAATAAGTATATAATTCAGCAAGCTGTGTGCAGTAGCCTCCCATAAGTACTGATAATCTTTACCATCGAGAATGCCTCTCAGCTCTGTATATAGATGACATAAGACCCAATTTTATCACTGTAAAAAAATGGAAAATATCTTGAGAGTTTTACTATTTTCATTGGTTGGTTTGAAAGGGAGAAAGTGAACTCTGGAGTATCTATGCTTTATAGGTAGTTGAGTTTTACAACCTGTTGAAAAGTGGTAACATTGGCAAATGATGAACTAAATTATATATCTAATGAATAGTACTTTAAAGGGAACCAGTCAGGAGAAATTTCTACTGAAAACTAGAGGTATGGCTGTAAAGGATTTCACTTACTAATTAGATTGATGCTTTTGGTGTAGATATTCACTTTGCCATTGCTGAGAAATTTGGTATTGAAGTTATATGCAAATGAGCTGCAAATACATTGGCGTGTGACAAAACGCTTTCCGCTCTCCGGACCTCACTTCTTGCTCCCTCCCTGGCGCTTGGATCCTGTGCTTGATTGACAGATCAGTCCTTCCTCTGTCATATGCCACCCCTCGCGAGATCTCACGTGAGCACCGGACTCAATCAAACGCAGAAGTTAGGCAAAAGTATCAGTTTACTCAGGGTAAAAGAGTCATATCTTCGGTTTTAGCTAAAAATTCCTAATGACATGTTCCCTTTAACCTGTAGTATCAGACAGCTGCACACATAAAATAAATCACACGGGCGGCTTCATTATTAGCCAGATTGCAGAAACATTTTTGAATGCTTTTCTTTGTTCCACTTTTCAGTCTTTGATGTCCTGTATGTCAGGGGACAGCTAGATGGATGTCAGGAGGGCCAATTCACAGGCCGTTGGATGCCAGGAGGAATAACAGCAAGCCATATCAAACCCAGGATATTCAGGTACTGTCTGTACGCTTCTGATAAGGTACCCTGTTTCTGCTTTTTATATTCTGGTCTAATCCATACTGAGCCTGTGAGCGTCTGTGTGTGACTCCGGAAATATATACGGAGATTTAAAATTACCCCAACACTGTATACAGCTGTACGCTTCATACGCAGAAGTTAGGCAAAAGTATCAGTTAACTCAGGGTAAAAGAGTCATATCTTCGGTTTTAGCTAAAAATTCCTAATGACATGTTTCCTTTAACCTGTAGTATCAGACAGCTGCACACATAAAATAAATCACACGGGCGGCTTCATTATTAACCAGATTGCAGAAACATTTTTGAATGCTTTTATTTGTTCCACTTTTCAGTCTTTAATGTTCTGTATGTCAGGGGACAGCTAAATGGATGTCAGGAGGGCCAATTCACAGGCCGTTGGATGCCAGGAGGAATAACAGCAAGCCATATCAAACCCAGGATATTCAGGTACCGTCTTAGTACTGTACAAGCAAATCTTTACTCCGAATGCAAGAATATGTAACTGTGACTATATGACATTGCAAATATCAAAAGACTGACTGGCACATGCAAACAGAAAACAGGTGTGAACAGGTGCTTACTAAGAGTAGCTCTGAGCAGGTTGCGGGATGCAGTGACGGACAGAAGGTAGAGCAAGGGCTAACAATTTTATTCAACAGGGAATTCTCCACGCAGGGAGGCAAAAAGTTAAAGGAGAACAAAGACAGTTCAGATGCAAAAAAGATGTGCAAAGTCAATGAAAAAAACAGGGGTAAAGGTAATGGCAGTTGGTTTGAGATAAACGCAGCCTGTTAGACGTCCTCCAGGCTGTGGCAGTTACGGTGCAGGTGATGCCGCCAACAACGGCTGGCGCGGGGCTGCTCCGGTGAGGTATTGAAGAAACAAACAACGGGGATACTGGCTGGAGCGGATAGTCTCTGATGCTCTTTGCAAGGTCCTTGGTCCATAGATCGTTGCGGCTGGAACAGTACAGGCCACAGCACAGTCTGAGCCCAACGTGGCTCGGAAAATTTACACCGAGGGGTCAGAGTCACATACCCAGTCTTTATTAGGTGGCACGCGCACGGCACTCACGGTCTCAGGGAGTGTGACTGGCAGTTCAGCGGGAACCCACTGGCACTCGGTACACAATCTCTGCAGGTAGCAGCGATAATGCTTGAGCATGGGCTTATGCTGCTACGGTGCTCAAGGGACAGAGCACTCACTTCTCTCTGCCGTGCGCTCTCTGCTCCCGCCAATTCTGTTTGTTTCCGCGCGATCAGGCTTTCTCCCTTTGCCACACCCCCTGCTCCCGAGTGCAAAGGTTGGTCTGGTTCCTTAAGCTTTCCCCCGAACAACAGGGGAGACAGCCCCGACGGTTCCGGAGCCGGTGCAAGAAAGGTACCCTTAGCCCAGTCCTTCTGCTTACATAGCCATCTGCATATATAATGAACAAATTAAGTAGCACTCTGTAGCATGCAAACATGAAACATATGAAATTTGAAAAGCATTATTGCTCTAGAAAATTAGAAGAATTGAGAATACTTATCGCAAAAATTGGCCAATATTTTTATACTTAGACTTTCTGACTGAGCACTCCACTCCTCAGCCTCAGACGTTTTGTAATTACAGCAGAATCCTACCTTCCAATATAAATGTAGGCTTTAGCCCAAGAGAGGATTCACACAGGCAGGTTCCCAGTGATGAAAATCACCTTTTGGTTGCCGGGTGCACATGAATTGTCCAATTTTTGCGCTAAGTATTCTCAATTCTTCTAATTTTCTATAGCAGTAATGCAATTCAGATTTCAATTTTCTAAACTCTTCTTTGTCCAAAATTGCCAGAAGAACTTCACAGATAAGGATATGCTCTTCAATAGCTAAAGTATCCTACAGCATTATGTGACTCGATAAACCATTGTGACAAAACTCAGATAGTAATATATATGAATATCACAGTTATTTGGGATGTTAGCATTGATAGTTTAGGGCTTCAGCACATAGTAATGGTGGCCAAACTGTAGCATCACTGTTCTTTATGTGTGGCCTATAGATAATTCCATGATTTATGGCAATTCATCCAGTTTTTAATTGTCATCAATTTGTCTTTTTCTATTCTCTATTTTTTGTCAAGTAGCAACCATCAGCTAATCACTAGCAGAAAGACACCATAAATGTGGGCTGGGGGTGGAATATAGGCCTCAAATAAGTCTATGGCTCCCAAATGTCTGACTACATAAAATGTTTAGCAGCAGGGCGACTATCAATAAGAAAACTTAACCTTTCTTAAAGATATGTAAAAATGTATAAGGTAGCACATATATTAATAAAAACACCAAGGTTCCTGATTTACAGGTTTATGGTAGTCATTTTCTGTTTTTGATTTATTCTTTACCAACCACTGTGATCTAGATAGAATCAAAATCGATAAATCAGGAACCTTGGTGATTTTATTAATGTGTTGGTGTTGTTATCTTGTATGTTTTTACACATCTTTTTAAAGATTAAGCTTTATTATTAATACTCACCCTGCTGCTAACCAGCAAACATCAGCACAAAAGACAGTGCTACATAGGGTATCCACAATTTACAGCCTGGAACCACTGATATTAATACTTATCATAAGTAATATTTGCATATACTTATACTCAGTCAGCCTTCTACTAATTGAATTTACTCATATGAAAGAGCCTTTAAAGGACTGAGGTTCAGAACAGCAAAACTATAATTAGGCCACGAAAACTAAAGACTAGCAGTGGGAGATGTTGCATAGTACAATTGTGATAACTACAGTGAATTTTCATGTAATACCAGTAAATTGTCAAATTGATAATAAAATGCCTTGGTTTAATTAAAGATAAAACATTGTGACCAAAAACTAGAAAGTCTTGAGACTGATGAGGCTGGCTCAATGGCTTATAGTCACCGCAGGTAGGACTGGTGATGGATGAGATCTCTTGGCCAAAATCACTGGGGTACACAGTTAGACATACTGAAAAGACTAGGGTCTTGATGCCACCTAGTCAGGCAGAATGGGTGTGTTTGCTGTTCAACAGCTCAGCGGAAGTAGTCTGTTCCCTGTTTTGGCCAATAGGTCATCACTAGAGTTGAGCGAAACAGGTCGGTCAGATTCAAAAGTCGCCGACTTTCGCCAAAGTCGGGATTCGCCGAGCGAAACCCGACCATAGCGTGAGGTCGGCCATGTGGTCGTCGACCCGAGCGCCAAAGTCGGTTTTCCCATAATGCTTGCAGGCACCTTTTCTCAGCCAATGAGCAAGGATGTACACTGTGGGCAACGAGATGACATGGGCAGCGGCCACCACCATCTTAGAGAAGGGCATTGCAGTGATTGGCTTGCTTTGTGTGGCGTCACAGTGGCTATAAAAGCCCTGAGCACCGACCGCCATTTTACTTCGGCCGATCTTAGCTTAGGGAGAGGTTGCTGCCGCTGTTTATCAGTAGGTAGAGAGTTAGGCAGGAAAGAAAAGTTATTCTGTGCTTGTGCTGATAGCAATTGTGCTGTACAGTTAGTGTGCAGTGACAGGGGAGGATTTTGTTGTGTGCAGCAGCGCTGGTTATTAGGCTGCCTGCCAGTGACAGGGGAGGATTTTCTTGTGTGCAGCAGCGGTGGTTAATAGGTTGCCTGCTAGCTGTATTGCTGTGTGTATACTGCGGTGCAGACTGCTTTTTACACAGCACTAATACTTTTATTCTTTTTTTCTGCACAGTTACCGAGCGTTCATTTTTTCCCTCACCGTATAAAGCTGTACGCTCCTCACACACTACCGTGTACCGGTTGGTATCACGGACAAATACATGCTGACTATCTGTGTGTGACTCCAGAAATATATACAGAGATTTACAATTACCCCTAGACTGTATACAGCTGTACGCTTGTGATACAAGTACCCTTTTTCTGCTTTTTATATTCTGGTCTAATCCATACTGAGCCTGTGAGCGTCTGTGTGTTACTCCGGAAATATATACGGAGATTTAAAATTACCCCAACACTGTATACAGCTGTACGCTTCTGATACAGTACCTTTTTTCTGATTTTTATATTCTGGTCTAATCCATACTGAGCCTGTGAGCGTCTGTGTGTTACTCCAGAAATATATATGGAGAAATAAAATTACCCCAACACTGTATACAGCTGTACGCTTGTGATACAGTACCCTTTTTCTGCTTTTTATATTCTGGTCTAATCCATACTGAGCCTGTGAGCGTCTGTGTGTGACTCCGGAAATATATACGGAGATTTAAAATTACCCCAACACTGTATACTGCTGTACGCTTCTAATACAGTACCCTTTTTCTGCTTTGTATTTTCTGGTCTAATCCATACTGAGCCTGTGAGCGTCTGTGTGTTACTCCGGAAATATATACAGAGATTTAAAATAACCCATAGACTGTATAAAGCTGTACACTTCTGATACAGTACCTTTTTTCTGATTTTTATATTCTGGTCTAATCCATACTGAGCCTGTGAGCGTCTGTGTGTTACTCCAGAAATATATACAGAGAATTAAAATTACCCCAACACTGTATACAGCTGTAAGCTTGTGATAGTGATACAGTACACTTTTTTGCTTTTTATATTCTGGTCTAATCCATACTGAGCCTGTGAGCGTGTGTGTTACTCCAGAAATATATACGGAGATTTAAAATTACCCCAACACTGTATACTGCTGTACGCTTCTAATACAGTACCCTTTTTCTGCTTTTTATTTTCTGGTCTAATCCATACTGAGCCTGTGAGCATCTCTGGAAATATATATGGAGATTTAAAATTAGCCCTAGACTGTATACAGCTGTACGCTTCTGATACAGTACCTTTTTTCAGATTTTTATATTCTGGGCTAATCCATACTGAGCCTGTGAGCATCTGTGTGTTACTCCAGAAATATATATGGAGAATTAAAATTACCTCAATACAGTATACAGCTGTATGCTTGTGATACAGTACCCTTTTTCTGCTTTTTATATTCTGGTCTAATCCATACTGAGCCTGTGAGCGTCTGTGTGTTACTCCGGAATATTGTACGGAAATTTAAAATTACCCCTAGACTGTATACTGCTGTACGCTTCAGAAACAGTACCCTTTTTCTGCTTTTTATATTCTGGTCTAATCCATACTGAGCCTGTGAGCGTCTTTGTGTTAGTCTGGAAATATATATGGAGATATAAAATTATCCCAACACTGTATACAGCTGTACGCTTCTGATACAGTACCCTTTTTAGGCTTTTTATGTTCTGGTCTAATCCACACTGAGCCTGTGAGCGTTTGTGCGTTACTCCGGAAATATATACGGAGATTTAAAATTACGCCAACACTGTATACAGCTGTACGCTTGTGATACAGTACCTTTTTTTGCTTTTTATATTCTGGTCTAATCCATACTGAGCCTGTAATCGTTTTGTGTGCTACTCCGGAAATATATACGGAGATTTAAAATTACGCCAACACTGTATACAGCTGTACGCTTGTGAAAAAGTACCCTTTTTCTGCTTTTTATATTCTGGTCTCATCCAAACTGAGCCTATGAGCGTCTGTGTGTTACTCTCGAAATATAGACGGAGATTTAGAATTTTCCCCTTCACCGTATACAGCTCTATGCTTCTGATACAGTACCATATATCTGCTGGTATTTTGGGTACATTTTCCCAAACATGAGGAAGTATGGTGGAAGAGGCTGCGGACGTGGGTGCTGGTAGTGCCAAAAGCACAATAGCACCTAAGGCAGGAGGTGTTGAGCCTGCATTATCGTCTGGCTCAGAAGGCCTGGAAGGCTCCCTTTTCTGGGAGTAGGTAAACCGCTTTTAAAGGGAGCCTGTCACGCCATTTATAGAGTATGAGATGCGGCACCCGCAATGAGGGGCTTATCTACAGTATTCTGTAATGCTGTAGATAAGCCCCGATGTTACCTGAAAGATAAGAAAAACGAGTTATATTATACTCACCCAGAGGCGGTCCGCCGTCCGGTCCGGTCCGATGGGCGTCGCGGTCCGGTTCGGCGCCTCCCATCTTCTAGCAAAGTCATCCTCTTTTCTGCGTCCCGTCGCAGCTCCTGCGCAGGCGCACTGATCTGCCCAGGTGAGGGCAGATCAGAATACTGCAGTGCGCAGGCGTCGGGAAAGGTCAGAGAGGTCTGGCGCTAGAGCACTGCAGTACTCTGCTATGCCCTCAACAGGGCAGATCATTGCGCCTGCGCAGGAGCCGCGACGTGACACGGAGAAGAGGATGGCTTCGCTAGAAGATGGGAGGTGGCGAACCGGACTGCGACGCCCATCGGACCGGACCGGATGGCGGACCGCCCCTGGGTGAGTATAATGTAACTCGTTTTTCTTATCTTATCAGGTAACATCGGGGGCTTATCTACAGCATTACAGAATGCTGTAGATAAGCCCCTCATGGCGGTGGCCACATCTCATACTCCAAAAATGGGGTGACAGATTCCCTTTAAAGCTGGAGTATCAGGAACAGGTTTTGTCTTACATTGCCGAAACAGACTCCAGCTCTATCACCTCCTCTTCTGAAGTTTCAAAAAATGCAAGCACTGAGTCGTCAGTGCAGGCTCCTGGTCAGGAACAACACCTTTCCTTGTGTCCTTCACCCCCACCAAAAGTGAAGGATGCAGCAGGTCACACTTCAGATTACTCCATGGAGCTCTTTTCACATACCATGCCTGGGTTATCAAGTCAAATCCTGAATTCCCCAGTCCAACATGAATCTGACATGGAGTGCACTGATGCACAGCCACTGCTAGATGATTCTGCTGGTACATTCACCCAGAGCACTGCATTGCCCTAGCAGTCTACTGAGCCAGAATCTGACCCTGATGAAACTCAGGTGCCCCTTCCCGCATACTATACCACCTTACACGATGACACAAAGGAAGGTGCAGATGAAATTGAAGAGGAGGTGATGGATGACCCAGTTGTTTTAACCAGATTGGTATCCATTGGGGAAGAGGGTGCCGCTGGCAAAAGCTCAGACGAGGAGAGAGATCCGCAGCAGGCATCGACATTGCAGCAACGGTTATCTGGTAGACCCGTAGCAGTCCAAAAACGTGTTAAAAAAACAAAAAGAGCTGCAGGACAGCTTGGCCAGATGGTCAAATTAGCACAGCATGCAAGCCCTGAAAATTTATCCCATAGTAGGAAGAGTGCTGTGTGGCACTTTTTTGACCAAAATCCTATTGATGAGGCAAAGAATATGTATAAGAAGTGCAGAAGGACCTTTAGCCGAGGGAAAAATCTCCGAAATTTGAATACCAGTTGCATGCTTAGACATTTAATCACCATGCACTTACAAAACCTCAGGTAGCACATGTGCACCTGCTCCGACTGAAGGTAGCCAGCAATGCTACATCGCTTCCCCCACTGTAAGCCCACCGGTTAGCATACCACCAGCAAGAAATGTTGAGGCGTCGTCGCAAGGCCAAACCAGTGAGGGAATCACAATGTTTTTGCAACGAAAGTCTGAATCTAGGCCATCACCATCACCATCACCAACCCCCTCTCAGTCCGTCATGTCCACCGCTAGTTCACCCATATGCATCTCTCAAGTCCAACTCACCCTAGCAGACACTCTGAGTAGGACAAGAAAGTACTCATCCTCTCATCCGCGTACACTGGCTTTGAACGCCTACATTGCCAAACTGATCTCATTAGAGATAATGCCCTTCCGTTTGGTTGAAAGGGCAGCGTTCAGAGAGCTCATGGCCTACGCTGTCCCACGCTATGACCTACCCAGTCAGCACTTCTTTTCTAGAAAAGCCATCCCTGCCCTCCACCTGCATGTGAAAGACCGCATTGTCCATGCACTCAAAAATCAGTGAGTGGAAATGTGCACCTCACAACAGATGCGTGGGCCAGTAGGCATGGCCAGGGCCGTTTTGTGTCCATCACTGCGCACTGGGTGAATGTGGTGGATGCAGGGTCCACAGCGGACAGCGGCGGTGGGACAGTGCTGCCTAGCCCACGGTATAGGCAACAGTTAGCTGTAGGTGTTCGACCCTCCTCCTCCTCCAGAAGCGAAAGCTCGTCGACAGAGCGCAGTCGCACGAGCACTCCATCCGCAGCTGCCAGTGTTGCACACGAGGTGTCCCACTATCGATCAGCTAGTGGTAAGCATCAGCAGGCTGTTTTAAAGATGATGTCTTTGGGCGACAACAGACACACCGCGGAGGTACTGGCCGACTACTTGCAGCGAGAAACTGAGTCATGGCTGGGCAGTCTACATCTTGAGCCAGGCAAGGTAGTCAGTGATAACGGCTGTAATTTTGTGGCAGCCATAGCCCTGGCAAAACTCAGACACATACCTTGCCTGGCTCACACCTTGAACCTGGTGGTGCAGTGCTTCCTAAATAATTATCCGGAGTTAATAGCCCTGCTCCATAAGGTGCTAAGACTGTGCTCACACATATGTCGCTCACCTGTAGACTCCAGTCGAATGCAGAAGCTGCAGCAATCGCTCCACCTCCCCAAGCACCGCCTAATCATAGACGTTGAAACAAGGTGGAACTCCACCATGCACATGGTTGAGAGGCTGTGCGAACAGAGGCAGGCTGTAATGCATTTGTGGGAGGATACACGGGCAGGCAGTTTGAGGGCAGATATTGAGGTGGAGGAGGAAGAGGAGGAGGATGAGGGGGATGATTATTTTGGGGAGGAGGAAGCTTCTCAGGGGGCAAGAGAAAATGTTGGCTTGCCAAGGTCAGGTACAGGGTTTGTGTGTGAATGGAGGGATGTGGATTTGGCAGATAGTGCTCCTCCACCCACCACTGGCAGTGCAACATTGACATCTGGAACATTGGCCCACATGTGTGATTATGTCTTACGGATCCTAAAAAGGGACTCCCACATTGCCAAAATTATGAAGGATGACGACTACTGGTTGGCCAGCATCCTCGGTCCATGCTATAAAGGCAAATTACAGAACATCATGCCACAAGAGAACCTAGACCTAATATTGACAAACAAACAAGCAACTCTGGTAAACCGTTTGTTAGAGGCATTCCCAGTACACAGCAGCGGTGCAGGTTCTACCACGAGCCGTACTGGGCCAAATGGAAGAGGTGTTCGTGGTGCACACAGCCGAAGTGGCGTTGGAGACAGGGGTTTCATGACCATGTTGTGGACTGATTTCTCGAGAAACGCTCACACGACTGGTAATACTGAATCGATTGCAACAGACAGGAAACAGCTGTTGTCAAATATGGTTCAAAATTACCTCTCCTCCCCTATCGATGCTCTCCCTCACAGTTCTTTCCCCTTTGACTACTGGGCCTGTAAACTGGACACGTGGCCTGAATTGGCACAATATGCCTTACAGGAGTTCTCTTGCCCTGCTGGTAGTGTGCTATCAGAAAGAGTGTAAGGTTCTTTGTCTCTTTTGACATGTTCCTTGAAACTCAGTTTTCCGTCGGCCATTTTGCTTTCTGTCTTGCTGCAGCTATCTTGCCCTCAGTTAATATGGAGGTTCCAGCTTTCATGTTCCCGCCCTGACTCTCCTCTTGCTTCTTAAGCAGCCTCAGCTGAACAATCAGTGCTCCTGAATCAAGCTTCAGTCAGCCTGTGACCTGACTCCTGGAAACCTAGGATTTTGGACTCCAGCTATTTCCTACTGAGGAACTTTGGAACACTTTTGGACTCTGGAAACCTGCTGTCTGGTGAATCCATGTTTGAAGAGGAATTACGGTACAGGGAAGAGATCCTGAACCTGCTTTGGAGAGTTATTGTAGAGCTTGAAGTTACTCTGGCCTGCTGTGTCTCCTGCCTCTGTTCCTGCAAACTGTGACCTTTTCTGCATGCTTGTATGACGTAATACAAGTCATTTCATATCAACGTGTATCTCAGGTGTTTTCCTCGCACCCAAGCACAAGACGCTATAGGAACTGTACACTATACATGACAAGATTCAGGAGCCAATGTTTAGTGTCTGCTGGGTCTGGGAAAGCCGTGTCTGCTGTGACTGTGGATATCAGATGTCCGTTTAATACCTTCTGTGATGACAGTGGTTGTGACTTCTCACAACCATTCCAGGTGAGCGCATTCCCTTAAATGTTACTCTGGAGTGTTACCACAGGTAAACACTATTTTTTTTTTTTTTTTTTCCTTTCCTCTTCTCCTTCCAGCACTTCTGCCTTAAAAGATCTGGAAGATGGAGGCTCGCATAAAGGAGCTTTGCGGAGTGACTGATACAATCCTTGCAGATATACAGACTATAAAGACCCGTTTTGCAAGCCTACAGGACCTCACTAATCATAATTTGCAAGTGTTTGGACAAACTACCCAGGAATTACTAGCCAGGATTGAGGCTCTAGAAGAACGAGTCCAGGCTCCTGCCATAACCCCGAGTTCTGGGATCCCCAAGTTACCTCCTTTTCGTCTTGGCGGTGAACGTGAGAAATTCAGGGGATTTATTAACCAATGCAATCTATTTTTCTCTGCACATGCTTCACAATTTCCCACTGAACGATCCAAAGTGCTTACTATAATCATGTTGCTTACCAATAAGGCTTTGATGTGGGCAAACCCTCTGATTGAGACTGAGGATGATTGTTTGAATCACCTTGATGCTTTTATTTCAGCCATGGGGCAGGTGTTTGATGACCCCAATCGAGGTGCAACAGCTGAAGCAGCCATGTTAACTTTGCGCCAAGGTAAGCGTTCAGTAGCCGAATATGCCTTGGATTTCAGGAGATGGGCTCTTGATACCACTTGGGACACTTCCGCCAAAAAATCTATTTTTCGGAAAGGGTTGTCTCCACTGATTAAGGATGAACTTGCTCGTGCCGACCCTCCCACTGCGTTAGGTGACTTTATTAACTATTGTATCCGTATTGATGCTCGTCTGACTGAACGCAGACAAGAGAGATGGTTCGAAAATAATCGCACTAACCTTTTCCTACCTCCCTCCTCAGCTAAGGAACCTTTGAGTAGGATCACAAGGGAACCAGAACCTGAACCCATGCAGGTGGACTCTTTACAAAGACGGGTTAGTGATGCACGCAAAGAACATCGTATAAAGGAAAATCTATGTTTTTACTGTGGTAAGTCAGGGCACTTCATTATAAACTGCCCCAGCCGTTCTCGTAAGACTACTGCAGCAGTCATTCACTGTGAGTGTTGCGAGAGGAGCTCTGTCATGTCCGAGCCTCAGATTCCAGAGAGATCTGCTGCAAGAGATCTTGATTTTTCGGACTTAAACTCTGTTAGTTCTGGGGACAATGACGGTATAAACGCTGCAAATTTTCAAGTTTCCTCAGCGGTGTCCCAGCTGAGTTGTAAAAGAAACAATTCTCATTGCTTCCTTTCCATCAAACTCTGGGTTGACTCAGTCTGGGTGTCTAGCTCTGCTATGATCGACTCAGGAGCAAGTGGAAATTTTATGGATATCTCCTTTGCTCTGAAACAGGGGATACGTTCAGTGAAGAAGGCTACTCCAGTACAGATGGAGACTGTGGATGGCTCCCTGCTGACCTCTGGACCAGTGGATCAGGAAACAGAGCCTTTGAGGGTCCTTATGGGTAAAGCTCATCAGGAGAAAATGTCTTTTATGCTTATCTCTTCTCCCCACTTTCCCATTATTCTAGGGCTACCATGGCTACAGGCGCAGAATCCTACGATTAACTGGGAGACCAAGGAATTACACTTTCCGGAGAAACAGATGAGTCAAGGAGTTTCAGCTTGCTCTGTTCCTAAAGGAACCATGTCAGTCCTGAACTACCAGCTGTATACCAGGACTATGTGGATTTATGTGACAAGAAGAACACTGATCAGCTTCCTCCTCACCGTCCATATGATTGTCCAATCGAATTATTGCCTGGAGCCGAGATACCTTTTGGTAAGATCTACCCCCTAGCGGGCCCGAGCTAAAAGCTTTGAAGGACTACATAGATGAAAATCTAGCCAAAGGCCTCTTCATCTCCCGCAGGTGCACCCATCTTCTTTGTGAAGAAGAAAGATGGATCTCTGAGACCCTGCATAGACTATAGGGAACTCAATAAGGTTACTATTAGAAACCGTTATCCATTGCCTTTAATCCCTGAGTTGTTGGAGAGAGTGCGGCACGCCAAAATTTTCTCTAAACTGGATCTCCGTGGGGCCTATAACTTGGTCCGTATTAGACCTGGGGATGAATGGAAGACTGCATTCAGGTCACGCTATGGACACTTTGAATATCTAGTTATGCCTTTTGGTCTGAGTACCGCCCCAGCCACTTTCCAACACTTGGTGAATGACATCTTCAGGGATCTCCTAGATACATTTGTGGTGATTTATCTGGATGATATTCTAATTTTTTCTAACTCCACAGAGGAACATCATGGACATGTGAGAATGGTCTTAGAACGCCTAAGACAAAACCATCTCTACATCAAACTTGAAAAGTGTGAATTCCATAGGACCGAAATTCAATTTCTGGGGTATGTACTATCTACGCAAGGGATTAGTATGGATGGAAGCAAGACCCAAGCCATCAAGGATTGGCCAATTCCTAGAAATGTGAAGGAGGTGCAGCGCTTCATCGGGTTTGCCAACTTCTATAGACGTTTCATTAGGAATTTCTCTGAGGTAGTGTCACCTATCACCCAACTTACCCGGAAACAGTCTAGGTTCTCCTGGACCCCGCAAGCGCAGGAAGCATTTTCCTGTTTAAAGGATAAATTTACCACCGCACCTATCTTAGTACATCCCAACCCCGAGCTTGCCTTCATAATAGAGGTGGATGCTTCAGACTGTGCCGTTGGAGCTATACTCTCTCAGAGAACAGGTGAGAAGAATGTCTTGCATCCCTGTGCCTTCTTTTCCCAGCAGTTGTCTTCGGCTGAGAGGAACTACGATGTGGGCAATAGAGAATTGTTGGCCATTATTGCCGCCTTCAAGGAATGGAGACACCTTCTTCAGGGAGCTGCACAGCAAATAGTCGTCCTGACAGACCATCGTAACCTTGAATTTATCAGGTCGGCTAAGTGCCTGACTCCTCGCCAGGCTCGCTGGAATCTTTTCCTAAACCAATTTAATTTTGTCATTTCTTATAGACCAGGATCGCGCAATGGAAAGGCTGATGCACTCTCTAGGATTCATTCAGCAGAGACACGTCCACTTACTCCTCCTAAGACTATTCTTCCTGACTCTAGATTCCTAGGAGTGATTCATAATCAAGACCTACTTAAGGACATCAAGGAAGCATACCATGCGGATTCTTTGTTGGCTCAACCCCCAAGGGACGTAAGTCTTGTTTTTAAGAATGGTGTGTGGATTCAGGGACAACGTCTGTATATACCTGAAACAGTCAGATTGAGAGTATTGCAACTCATCCACGATTCCAAGATAGCCGGGCATAGGGGAATTCTAAAGACACAAGAATTTCTTTCTCGTTTCTTTTGGTGGCCCACTTACAGGAAAGATGTTTTAAACTATGTCACTTCATGTGAAGTCTGTGCAAGATGCAAAACACCTCGCTCCTCACCAACTGGTCTGTTACAACCTCTTCCCACCCCGTCCCGCCCGTGGGGATCCATTTCTATGGACTTCATTGTGGAGTTACCAACCTCTCAAGGGAAGAACACCATTCTAGTGGTGGTTGATCGTCTAACAAAGGCAGCTCATTTTATCCCTTGTGTCGGTTTACCCACTGCAAAACAGACATCAGACTTAATGATTAAGAATGTGTTTCGCTTACATGGAGTACCGGATGAGGTCATTTCGGATCGAGGGGTGCAATTCACTTCAAGGTTTTGGCAAAATTTCTGTGCAGCATTGGACATTAAAGTAAACCTTTCTTCTGCTTTTCATCCCCAGACTAATGGACAGACAGAACGAACCAATCAGACCCTGGAGCAGTATCTCCGCTGCTTTATCTGCCACCTACAAGATGATTGGGTGGATCTACTTCCACTGGCTGAGTTCTCTTATAACAACTCTCAGAGCACCTCCACTAAGCAGTCTCCTTTTTACTCCAATCTAGGTTATCATCCTAATATTCTTCCTCGATTTCCCATAGATACGCCCTTGCCGGCAGTGGCTGAAAGAATCACTTCTTTACAAAAGAATATGGATCTTCTAAAGGAAAATCTAGAATTGGCTCAGGAAAAGTACAAGAAAGCAGCAGATAAATTTCGTAAACCTGCACCAGCTTTCAAGGTAGGAGATTTGGTCTGGCTGTCAACCAGAAATCTTAAAATAAAGATTACATCGTCTAAATTGGGACATAAGTACATTGGACCTTATAAGATCAGTAAGATTATAAGTGCTGTTGCTTGTCGTCTTCAACTGCCCAGAACTATGAGAATCCACCCTGTCTTTCATGTATCCCTACTAAAGGCTGCAACACCCAATACGTTTCCTGGACGCTCTTCTCCTTGACCTGACCCAGTGCTGGTCAATGGTCAGGAAGAATTTATGGTGGAAAGGATTCTAGATTCCAGGTTGTACAGAAATCAGTTGCAATATTTGATTAAATGGCAGGGCTACCCAGTGGAGGACAACTCATGGGAGCCAGTCAATAATGTAAATGCTCCTCGCCTGCTCCGCCAGTTTCATCAGAGGTACCCTGACAAGCCTGGTCTGAGGTCATCCGGAGGTTGTCCCTAAGGGGGGAGTAATGTAAGGTTCTTTGTCTCTTTTGACATGTTCCTTGAAACTCAGTTTTCCGTCGGCCATTTTGCTTTCTGTCTTGCTGCAGCTATCTTGCCCTCAGTTAATATGGAGGTTCCAGCTTTCATGTTCCCGCCCTGATTCTCTCCTCTTGCTTCTTAAGCAGCCTCAGCTGAACAATCAGTGCTCCTGAATCAAGCTTCAGTCAGCCTGTGACCTGACTCCTGGAAACCTAGGATTTTGGACTCCAGCTATTTCCTACTGAGGAACTTTGGAACACTTTTGGACTCTGGAAACCTGCTGTCTGGTGAATCCATGTTTGCAGAGGAATTACGGTACAGAGAAGAGATCCTGAACCTGCTTTGGAGAGTTATTGTAGAGCTTGAAGTTACTCTGGCCTGCTGTGTCTCCTGCCTCTGTTCCTGCAAACTGTGACCTTTTCTGCATGCTTGTATGAAGTAATACAAGTCATTTCATATCAACGTGTGTCTCATGTGTTTTCCTCGCACCCAAGCACAAGACGCTATAGGAACTGTACACTATACATGACAAAGAGTCTTCAGTGCAGCTGGATCAATCCTGACAGAAAGAAGGACCCGGCTGTCGACCCAAAATTTTGGTGACCTCACCTTCATTAAAATGAACCATGCCTGGGTTTCAAAGGATTTTGTACCACCTTCCCCTGATGACACATAGGTTGCCAGTATAATGGCTAGCTTTGTCCTCCTCTTCCTCCAAATTCTCCAATTGTTCCATTTGCAGCTGCTGAACATAAAGCCTACACCTGAACATATGACAGTTTTTCCACCTCCCTAACTGGGCTGTACCCCCAGGGCCGTCGTCAGCACCTGGCGCACCCGGGCAAGTGCCGGTGCCCTGAGCAGGTGGGGGGCCCACTCATGGGCGATGGCACTGGCACAGGGCCCCTCATAGTACGCCCGTGCCTCTGACGGTGGGGGGGTCCACTCGCCGTCAGACACACCGGCGTACTATGAGGGGCCCTGTGCCAGTGCCGTCGCCCACAAGTGGGTCCCCCCTGCTTGCTCAGGGCCCAGCACTTGCAATACATATCTCTCCCTGCTCCACCGCTGTGCCATCTTCCGCGTTTCCTGACAGTGACATTACGGTCAGAGAGCGCGATGACGTCACATCTGTACGCCCTCTGCCTGAACAGTCAAAGTGCAGAGAGCTGGAAGATGGTGACGCTTAGGAGTCCAGAGTAGAGCAGTGCCCAGTGAGGAGAGGTATTTCATTTTTTTTAATGTTTGGAGCAATATATGGGGAGCATTATACACTGGAGAATTATATATGGGGCCCAGCATACACTTGAGCATCATAGATAGGGCCCATCATACACTGGAGCATTATAAATGTGGTCCATCATACACTGGAGAATCATATATGGGGCCCATTATACACTGGAGCATTATAAATGGGGCCCATTATATATGGAGCATTATATAGGCCCATCATACACTTGAGCATCATGCATGGGGCCCATCATACACTGGAGCATCATATGGGGTTCAATATTTATGGGGCATCATCCATGGGGCCCATCATATACTGGAGCATTATATGGGGCCCATTATATATGGAGCATTATATAGGCCCATCATACACTGGAGCATCATCCATGGGGCCCATCATATACTGGAGCATCATATGGGGCCCATTATATATGGAACACTATATAGGCCTATCATACACTGGAGCATCATCCATGGGGCCCATCATACACTGGAACATCATCCATGGGGCCCATCATATACTGGAGCATCATATGGGGCCCATTATATATGGAGCATTATATAGGCCCACCATACACTGGAGCATCATCCACAGGGCCCATCATATACTGGAGCATCATATGGGGTTCATTATTTATGGGGCATCATATGAAGCACATATGGGGCCTATTCTGTATGGAGCATTATATGGAGCCCATTCTGTATGGAGCAATATATGGAGCCCATCATATACTGTATGGAGCTTTATATGCGACTCATTATACTGTATGGAGCAATATGTGGGGCTCATTATACTCTATGGGGACCGTCCTATACTGTATGGCACATTATATAGGGACCATCATATACTGTAGCATTATGTGGAGCTCATCATATACTGTATGGAACATTATATGGGACCAATTATTCTGTATGGAGCAATATATGGGGCTCATTATTCTGTATGGTGCACTATGTGGTGCCCATAATACTGTATGGAGGAATATACTGTCCGGTTTTTGAGCTATTGTAGAATTTAAAATAGATATCAGTCATGTAATGTAAGAAGTGAAGTATTTGTCATTGTACTATACCTATATTTCTCTGCCGTATTGGAGCATCATGAATTGTGGTATGTGTTAAAGGGGCCCACTGAGACTCTTTGGCCCAGGGCACACGAAAACCTGGAGCGAGCACTGCCTCCCACAACTTTAGCCAAATAACCCCCAGTGTTCAATGCGTAACTATTATTATAAAGTAAATTAAGGTTGCCAAGCTTAAGTAATAAGAATTGATGTTGTTGGCATTGAAATGGGCACTGTAGGTGTGTTTACTGCCCACCACTCCCTGACAACTTTGCTTCCCCATTGATTTGCAATGGGTTTCGTGTTTCAGTCGGACCTCCGACTTTTCCCGATAGTCGGCCGATTTCGTTCGACTCGACTTTTGAGAAAGTCGGGTTTCACGAAACCCGGCTCGACCCACCAAAAGGCAAAGTCGCTCATCTCTAGTTATCACTCCACCCTACTGAAACCCCCAGAATTCTGCTGGGACTTGTCAGTTTTATTCTAGGTGCCAGGATGAGGGTTAATATTACAGGATGGGTGACATTATTACAGGATGGGGGCCAGGATGCAGGGCATTCTTACAGGATAGGGACATTATTACAGAACAAGGGACATTATTACAGCATGGGGGACTTTATTACAAGATGAGGATATTATTTCAGGAAGGAGACAAAGATGGGGAGCAATATTACAATATGGGTGGCATTATTACAGTTTAGTGGTAGGATGGGGAAATTATTACAGAATAGGGGCCAGGACAGAGGGTATTATTAAAAGGCACTGTACATCTGACATAACATGCTGGTGGGGCCAGATCCAAAATTTTTACCGCAGCCCATAGGACTTCATTTAAATCACTGTAGGTGACTCTAAGCAGTATGTCATCAGAAAAGATCTCTTCTAGTCACCTGACCGCTGCAGTCAATCACAAGATTCAGTGGTCCCGTGACTTTTGATTAGAGAGCTCATCACTTCCAAATCAGCGCAGACCTCAAGAGAGGTCTGCAATGGATTCACAGGGGTTCTGGAAGGTGAGTATACTAGTGCATTCATGCCTGAACAAAAAAAAAATAAGGCCTGTTTACATGGGCCAATAATTATGGAAACAAGTGTTCATAGGAACCATCATTCCTGTCCATCAGGCAGTCTCCCAACGAATGAGCAGAATCTAAAAATATAAGTAAGTTCAATGAATTTAAAGCGGATTTACAAAACATCGTTATAGGCAGAACATCACTCAGTATAAAAAGATGATGTGCAATTGATAACATAATGTTCTTTAAGCACAGATTGATCGTACTTATGATCGTTATGTGCACATTGAATTGTGTTTGGCCTGTCTAAGCAGACTATTAAATTAACTCTGTTTAATGGCCACAATCGTGCCTTAAAATCTGCAATTGAACTACCGTAACCATGTATACCCTTTGTGATCATTATTAACTGTGTTTATATCCATTAAATATTTTCTTACAACATTGGTATAGGATCCTATTTTCATGTTGTTTTCAATAAGAAACCAAAAATACAAATACACAAAGGAATTTATCATGGAGTGCGGAAGAAGCATATTGAGATAATATGGGTAACTAGAGATTTATTTTCTTCTGTTTAGTAAATTTTTAATTCTCTTTTTTATGGAAAAAGAAAATGAATCTGGTTAGTAATTTTGAGTCTGCAAGAAAAACTTGAAAAGATTATTATTTTCTCCAGTGAAAAGAGCATGATTTGTGAATTACTGTATTTCTGCGTTTGATTACTTTCTTTTCACCATGTAACGAAAAATGCAGCTAAAAAAACTAAAATGATTTTTATGATTCAATGACAAGAAAGTATGAATGAATAGCTTTTAATATAAGTCATAGATTAAAATTTAACTCCATAAAACATCTCCAGAGAGGGGACATATCATCCTCGTATTGAATATATGGGATTAATTATAGCTGGTGAAGAGAGAAGCTTATTATAACTGGAGAAGAGAGAGATGACACATCAACTTCCATTGAAGTAATGGCTTCCTGCAGTGAACAGGTAATGACAACAGGAGATTTGTTCTGGGAAAGAGATACCAAGACTGCGATTTGTTTACACAGAGGTGGAGAAGTATAGGGTCTTCCTCTATTCTAAGGATTTTTCTCAGACCTCTTGGAACCAGTGGCCAGTGATGAATATCAGATTGTAAATCAATCCAATATTTATGGGAGAAATATATTCAGCATCATAGTGAAGGGACCAACATAACGCATTCACTCACATCACTTTAAGGCCGGCAGAACTCCTCCAACTTAATATTGGTTTGACGGATGGTTCTATCGTTGGCATGTTTCATCTATAGACAGATAAAATTGCTATAAGAAACAGAACAAAAATATCTACCCCTGGGACCTCCAGGGGCAAAGGTATCCTGTAAGTTGGGTATCTCATAAAATTCTAACAGACCTAGCACCTCCCACAACCAGTTCCCACATGAGCTCATCAACTGGAGGTAGGTGGATGTAACCTTGATCCAATAAAAAGCAGAATTTGGGTTTGGTCATGGGATAGTTCTGGAAGGTACAGCTTCCTATGGGTGCTGTCAGTTTTCCTAAGGAGTACCCCCCTCCGATAAGCTCTGAGCCATTTCCATGACATCAAGTTTAGTAAAATACCTTATTGTTTTGTACCCATTTTATATCATCTTTGTATATTTTTTTTATAAACACTGCCTATCTATCTGGACTAAATATGTAAAATGTAATACACCATGTTCCAAATTATTATGCAAATTATATTTTTCTCTGATTTTCCTAAGTGGTCGGTGCAAATGACAGTCAGTCTAATAAAAGTCATCACCCGTTAGAGTATACATCGAATTTTATTGAAGAAACCTTCCAATGATAACAGTATAATCTCCAAAATGAATAAAAACTCAAAATGCACTGTTCCAAATTATTAGGCATAGTAGAATTTCTAAACATTTCATATGTTTTAAAGAACTGACAATGCTCATTTGTGGAATTTGCAGCATTAGGAGGTCACATTCACTGAACAAAAAAGCTACTTAACTCCAAAACATCCTAACAGGCCAAGTTACATGTTAACATAGGAACCCTTCTTTGATATCACCTTCACAATTCTTGCATCCATTGAACTTGTGAGTTTTTGGAGAGTTTCTTCTTGTATTTCTTTGCATGAAGTCAGAATAGCCTCCCAGAGCTGCTGTTTTGATGTGAACTGCCTCCCACCCTCATAGATCTTTTGCTTGATGATACTCCAAAGGTTCTCTATAGGGTTGAGGTCATGGGAAGATAGTGGCCACACCATGAGTTTATCTCCTTTTATGCCCATAGCAGCCAATGACTCAGAGGTATTCTTTGCAGCATGAGATGGTGCATTGTCATGCATGAAGATGATTTTGCTCCTGAAGGCACGTTTCTGCTTTTTATACCATGGAGGAAAGTTGTCAGTCAGAAACTCTATATACTTTGCAGAGGTCATTTTCACACCTTCAGCAACCTTAAAGGGCACTACCAGCTGTTTCCCCATGATTCCAGACCAAAACATGACTCCTCCACCTCCTTGCTGACATCGCAACTTTGTTGGGACATTGTGGCCATCCACCAACCATCCACTACTCCATCCATCTGGACCATCTAGGGTTGCTCAACACTCATCAGTAAACAAGACTGTTTGAAAATTAGTCTTCATGTACAATACAGACCAAAAGTTTGGACACACCTTCTCATTCAACGATTTTTCTGTATTTTCATGACTGTGAAAATTGTAGAATCACACTGAAGGCATCAAAATTATGAATTAACACATGTGGAATTAAACATTACACTTTACAAAAAAGTGTGAAACAACTGAAAATATGTCTTATATTCTAGGTTCTTCAAAGTAGCACCTTTTGCTTTGATTACTGCTTTGCACACAGAAAAGGTGAACGGATGGACTCTACATGCCTGGTTCCCACCGTGAAGCATGGAGGAGGTGGTGTGATGGTGTGGGGGTGCTTCGCTGGTGACACTGTTGGGGATTTATTCAAAATTGAAGGCATACTGAACCAGCATGGCTACCACAGAATCTTGCAGCAGCATGCTATTCCATCCGGTTTGCATTTAGTTGGACCATCATTTATTTTTCAACAGGGCAATGACCCCAAACACACCTCCAGGCTGTGTAAGGGCTATTTGACCAAGAAGGAGAGTGTTGGGGTGCTTTGCCAGATGACCTGGCCTCCACAGTCACCAGACCTGAACCCAATCGAGATGGTTTGGGGTGAGCTGGACGGCTCACCGCTTCAATTTTGAATAATCCCCAACAATCTCCATATATTTTTCCAGAGTCACACACAGACGCTCACTCAGTATGGATTTGACCATAATAAAAACAGCAGATATACGGTACTGTCTCAGAAGCGTACAGCTGTATACGGTGTAAGGGAAAATTTAAATCTCCGTATATATTTCCGGAGTCACACACAGACGCTCACTCATTATGGATTTGACCAGAATACAAAAAGCAGAAAAACGGTACTGTATCAGTAGCGTACAGCTGTATACAGTGTAGGAGAAAATTTAAATCTCCGTATATATTTCCGGAGTCACACACAGACGCTCACTCAGTATGGATTTGACCGTAATAAAAACAGCAGAAATACGGTACTGTATCAGAAGTGGACAGCTGTATATGGTGTAGGGGAAAATTTGAATCTCCGCATATATTTCCGGAGTCACACACAGAGCAGAAAAACGGTACTGTATCAGAAGCGTACAGCTGTATACGGTTTAGGGGAAAATTTAAATCTCCGTATATATTTCCGGAGTCACACACAGACCCTCACTCAGTATGGATTTGACCGTAATAAAAACAGCAGAAATACGGTACTGTATCAGAAGCGGACAGCTGTATACGGTGCAGGAAAAAATATAAATCTTTATTTCCAGAGTCACACACAGATAGTCAGCATGTATTTTTCCGTGATATCAGCCAGTACATGGTAGTGTGTGAGGAGTGTATAGCTCTATGCGGTGTAGGATAAAATGAACTCTTGGTAACTGTGCAGAAAAAAAGAATAAAAGTATTAGTGCTGTGTACACACAGCAATACAGCTATCAGGCAGCCTAATAACCAGAGCTGCTGCACACAAGAAAATCCTCCCCTGTCACTGCACACTAACTGTACAGCACAATTGCTATCAGCACAAACACAGAAGTACTTCTCTTTAAAGAGCGTCAGCAACCTCTCCCTCCTGTTAAGATCGGCAGAAGTAAAATGGAGATCGGCGGTCAGGGCTTTTATAGACACTATCACGCCCCCCAAAGCAAGCCAATCACTGCAATGCCCTTCTCTAAGATGGTGGTGGACGCTGCACATGTCATCTTGTTGCCCACAGTGTACGTCCTTGCTCTTTGGCTGAAATAAGGCGCCTGAAAGCATTCTGGGAAAACCGACTTTGGGCGCTCGTTTTGCCGACCGCATGGCCGACTGCACGCTATGGTCGTGTTTCAGCCAACGAAACCTGACTTTGGCGAAAGTCGGCGACTTATGGATCTGACCGACCTGTTTCGCTCAACTCTAGTGGTTTGTAATGGCTTTTTAGCAGCTGCTCTCTTAATCCGATGAACTTGCCTGGCAGAAACCTTCCTCATTCTGCATTTATCAGCACGAACACGTCTGTGCTCAGAGTCAGCCACAAATCTCTTAACAGTACGATGATCACGCTTAAGTTTTCGGGAAATATCTAATGTTTTCATCCCTTGACCAAGGTATTGCATTATTTGATGTTTTTCAGCAGCAGAGAGATCCTTTTTCTTTCCCATGTTACTTGAAAACTCTGGCCTGCTTAATAGTGTGGAACATCCAGTTTTCCTTTTATTGGGCTCACATGGCAAATTAATTATCACAGGTATCTGAGATTGATTTCAGTGATCCAAAGGGCCCTGAGACACCATACCATCAATGGGTTTCATTTAGAAAAAAAACAAAAAACGCTATGAAACTTAAAACCAATTTGCATAATAATTTGGAACATGGTGTAGTTCTGTTCCTCTTGCTCTGTAAAACACACCAATGAAGCCATATGCTACCTGTAACAGGTGTCTAGTAGGGTTGAGCATTCCGATACCGAAACCCGAGTCCGATACCTGAAATCCAATGTAAGTCTATGGGAACAAAATATCGGAATATTTTAAATTCCGATATTTTGTTCCCATAGACTTACATTGGATTTCAGGTATCGGACTCGGGTTTCGGTATCGGAATGCTCAACCCTAGTGTCTAGCTGCCTAGTGGAAAAAAGCACACAAATAAGGCTTGCTTAGAACATAAGTCACACAGGAAAGTGCAATGCACAGTGTCTGGATAACAGCCTATTATATAACGCCTATGATGGAAGGCAGGCTGTTCAGCACTATATGTGCATAACACAGAAAACCAAGCCATCAAAAAGGAGCCTAGCTGCATCCTGCAAAAAATGATAAAAAGTGCAAAAAATGATGCATATGATAAATGCATCACATGGGGTATTGGTTACTATTTTCGCCAAAGCAGATATTATATTGTGCTTTTTTCCACTAGGCAGCTAACACCTTCATTATCTCTTTTTTTGTGATAGGGTGGCTCCTCTCATCAGTGGTAAGCACCTGTGCTTCCCCAGCCTTTATCTATGGGAGCTTGGTGCATCCTGCTAGTGCACTGGTCATTTGACAAGATTTGGTAAGGCTATTTTTCATGTTGTGTTTTTGCTAAAAAAAATTTCAGGTTTTTATCCTTTTCTGTGAGCTTTGAATTGATGTTTAGTTAGATACTCGCAATATTAATGGGGACCCTTGACGTTGGGTTGCGAGCTTATCTGCTTTGGCCAAAATAGTAACCAGTACCCCATGTGATGCATTTATCATATGCATCATTTTTTGCACTTTTTATCATTTTTTGCAGGATGCAACTAGGCTCCTTTTTGATGGTTGGTTTTCTGTGTTATGCACATATAGTGCTGAACAGCCCGTCTTCCATCCTAGGCGTTATATAATAGGTTATTATCCAGACACTGTGAATTGCACTTTCCTGTGTGACTTATGTCCTAAGCAAGCCTTATTTGTGTGCTTTTTTCCACTAGGCAGCTAACACCTTCATCATCACTGTTTTTGTGATAGGGTGGCTGCTTCTATCAGTGGTAAGCACCTGTGCTTCCCCAGCCTTTATCTAAGGGAGCTTGCTGCATCCTGCTAGTGCACTGGTCATTTGACAAGATTTGGTAAGACTATTTTTTCCCGTCTCCCATGACGGCACACATGAGAGAGGGGATCCGCCCAGTCAGGACAGGAAACCTTTCTGAAATAAAAGGGCGGTACCTCTCCCTCGCTTCGGTTGGGTTTCCTGTCCTGACAGGGACCCTTGTGCTGAACACGGCGGTTCACTCACCCACTTCTGTGCCGGCGTGGAAGAACGGGCAGCGCCTGTTCGCCGGACGTCAGGGGCTGGAAGCGCCGTCCGCGTGTCCTCCGGGGCTCAGCGTCCGAGCGGGCGTTCAGGCGGCGTGGAGGGGTCCAGGGACTTCTCCATAGCGGCCGCGCCTCTCCTCCTCCCCTCTACACAGGTCCTGGGTGCCGATTCCGGGTCACGTGTGCCGGACGTCACACGCAAGGCACCCTGGGTATGGGCGTGCCCGTGTGACGTCAAAGGACGGCACCAGATCCAAGATGGCGGCGCCCAGGGGGAAAAAACGCCACCAGTGAAAGCCTATCTCGGCGGCGAGGAGGGGAGGGGGAGGGAGTCACAGGGGCACCGGAGGAGGCGGGAGTGCAGTGGATCCTTCATAAAGGAGGGATATCCACAGAAGAGGCACTCATGTCCGATGCTTCAACATGGAAGTAGGGCAAGAGGAGCCGCAGCAGCAGCAGGAGCAGCAGCATCGCTTTCTGCAGGAAATATCATCAGATGCCCTGCCAGCCCTCCAGCACACCAGGTGTCACTCCAGTGGTAAGGGCGGTAGTCGCTCTGACCGGCAAGAACCTTTGACGTCCAGGAGGGACGCCAAACGTGCATCTGTCCAGCCTCCGAAACCGGTACCCGTAATGGTCAGAGGTGGTGAGTGATCTACGTGAATGTCGCCCTATGGTAACAGGGTCTATATTTTCTGCTTCATCACTAGGGGAAGAAGTCTAGCGGCAAAACAAAGAATAGGAAATGCGCCATATGCAAAAATCTGCTGGCAACTCAGTGGAAAAAAGATCTCTATGCCGATTGTATTACCAAGACCATACGGGATGAAACCCCGGACTTGGTCACTGGCCTTAAGGCTATGATACAGGAGGAAGTCAAAGGTGCCTTAAAGGCAACCCTTAAAAAAACAGGGAAAAGAAGCCATAAAAGGGACTCTGATTCAGAGACCTCTCTAGAACAGAGAAGTCGGGAAAGATCCCGAATTCCCTCCGCAGGCTCATCTACTCCTCAACCCTCAGATTCCTCCTCAGACAGCGATATAGGGGGTCGGCCATGCTTCCCAACAGAAGATATAGAAAGACTAGTGAAAGCGGTCAGATCTACAATGGGCCTTAAGGAAGAAAAGACACATAGATCACTAGAGGACATTATGTTTGGAGGTTTGGAGGAAAAAAGGAAACGCACCTTCCCGGTCAATAACAAAATAAGATCGTTAATTGACAAAGAGTGGAGGAAACCAGAAAGGTCAGGTACCTTACCTTCTACATCAAAGAGGAGGTACCCATTTGAGGAGGGACTCTGAAAATTGGGAAAAAATCCCCAAAATTGATGCCGCTGTGGCCAAATCATCAAAAAAGTCATCCCTGCCGCTAGAGGACTCGGGTATGTTAAAAGATCCGCTCGACAAAAAAGCAGACGGCTTCCTGAAACACATCTGGGAAGTGTCGGCAGGAGATTTAAAACCAGCAATAGCCGGTACCTGTACTGCCCGTGCCCTCATGATCTGGCTACAGCAGCTAGAAGAGCAAATAAGAGTCAAAGTCCCAAGGGGTGAAATCGTAAAAGATATGTCACTAATACATGGAGCAGCAGCCTTTTTAGTGGACGCCTCGGTGGATTCGGCAAGACTAACAGCCAAAGCAGCCGGCTTGTCCAATGAGGCAAGATGAGCCCTATGGCTTAAAGGGTGTCCGGGAGATTTACCATCAAAACATAGACTGTGTTTCATTCCATGTGATGGTCAACTTCTCTTTGGCAAAAAACTAGAGGAAATTTTAGAATATGCGGGGTACAAAAAGAATAACTTTCCTCGATTTCCCGGAGAATCCAAGAAGCAGCCCTTTCGGAGGAGAAGGTTTAACCGAGCTCGTCCTCCAAGAGATAGGAAAAATTGGGACTTTAGGGAAAAAAGAGGATCGGGCTACATGTTCAAGGGGCCCTCCACGTTCTCCAAAAAATCTCCCCAATGACATCAGGTCAGAAGTAGGGGGGAGACTTTCTGTCTTCCTTCCTGCCTGGACAAATATTTCCCCCAGTACTTGGGTGTTAAATATAATCAAAGACAGATTAAGAATAAAATTCATCCGTCCACCCAAGGAATCCTTTATTATAACATCCCGAAGGAGGTCCCAGGATCAACAACGTGCCCTGGAGACTGAGGTCTTAAGTCTGATAGGGAAAAAAGTCCTGCAGAAAGTCCCAGTTCAGGAGGAAGGAAGAGGGTTTTATTCCCCCCTCTTCTTGATACAAAAGCCAGATGGTTCTCTAAGAACTATAATCAATCTAAAGAGACTCAATCAGTGGACAGACAATTGCTCCTTCAAGATGGAGTCAATCAATACGGCTATTAAAAATCCTGTTCCAGCACTGCTTCATGGCAGTGATAGACCTGAAAGAAGCGTACTATCATATCCCAATCCATCTCGAGTACCAGAAATACCTGAGGGTAGCACTCGAGGTCCAGGGTCAGATCAGACACTATCAGTATACAGCCCTACCCTTCAGCCTGTCTACAGCTCCCAGAGTCTTCACCAAGGTAATGGCAGAAGTGATGTCTTATCTTCGCACCAGGGATATAATGATTGTTCCATACCTGGACGATCTTCTGGTAGTAGGGAGGTCAGAGGACCACTGCTTTCAGCAAGTAGAAGATGTCACATCTACACTGACGGAACTGGGATGGATAGTGAACATTCCCAAATCAAAATTAACACTGGTAAGTGCAGTCCTTCCTAGGGTTAATACTAGACTCCGAACGACAGCGCTGCCTGCTACCGGAGATCAAAGTGGCCAAGATAAAAAGCCTAGCCCTTTCACCAATTCAAAAACCAGCTATGACACTGAGAAATGCAATGTCCCTCTTAGGCTCATTAACATCGTGCATATCCGCAGTAGAATGGGCACAGTTCCACCTAAGACAGCTGCAGTGGGAAATTCTATCAGCACAAAAACAGTTAAAATATCATTTAGAAGGGAGCTATATCTTTCTTCAGAAGTGAGAGACTCTCTGGTCTGGTGGACTATGGAGAAGCATCTAACAGCCGGTGTCCTGTGGCAGAAACCCGTCAACGACATCATTACAACAGACGCAAGTGCTACATTGTGGGGAGCACACCTGAAATATCGTTCAGTGCAAGGAACTTGGTCCTCACACGAAAGGAGTTACAGCTCGAATACAAACGAACTGTGGGCCGTGGAGAAGGCTGTGAGATATTTTCTACCCTTGCTTCAAGGCCGCCATGCCCGAGTAATGACGGACAATCGTGCAGTAGTAGCCTACATCAATCACCAGGGGGGAACGAAGTCTCGAGGACTCATGGAAATATCAAAACTATTGGTCCAGTTAGCGGAACAACATCTGTTATCCATCACAGCACTGCACATAAGGGGTGTCGAGAACATACAAGCAGATTTCCTGAGTCACAGACACCAGAGGCAGGGGGAATGGTCCCTAAACCCCCAAGTTTTTCAACAAATAGTTCAAGCCTGGGGCAAACCAGAAATAGACTTGTTCGCCTCCGCACGCAACAGGAAAGTCAGGAAATTCTGCTCACTAAATCCAAGAGAACATCCAGTCGCTGTAGATGCCTTACAAATACCCTGGAAGTTCTACCTGGCCTAGCCGTTCCCCCCGATGACAAATATTTCCGATAGTAGTCCGGAAAATCAGGAAGATCAAGCGAGAATAGTTCTCATAGCTCCATTTTGGCCACGGAGGCCTTGGTTCTCCCTTCTAAGGCATATGTCACTTACAGATCCATGGATCTTACCATAAATTCCAGATCTGCTCACCCAGGGACCAGTGATCCACTCTCAAGTGAAGGGCTTCCATCTGGCAGCCTGGAATTTGAGAGGGCGTTACTGAATCTCCAAGGGTTCTCACCAGGGTTAATTTCCACCCTGTTAAAGAGTAGGAAACCTGTCACATCCAGAATTTACGGTAGAACATGGAAAAAGTTCCTAGACTTCCTGGGAGAACCTTTGGGAGATGTAGCTCTGGTGGGGCCTATCTTAGAATTCTTACAGGCAGGGCTACAACTCGGGTTAGCAACTAGCACCCTCAAAGTCCAGGTTTCGGCTCTAGGAGCCCTATATAACTGCAATCTAGCATCTAATAGGTGGATTTCCAGGTTTATAAAAGCTTGTGGCAGGTCTAGGCCGGTTATTATCCCCAAGATACCACCCTGGGACCTAAATCTAGTCTTAGACGCATTAACCGCAGGTCCCTTTGAGCCATTGCAGGAACTATCACCAAAAATTCTCACACTTAAGACAGTATTACTGGTAGCCCTAACATCGGCACGTAGAGTAAGCGACCTACAGGCTCTGTCGGTACGCTCCCCATATACCCAAATTTTTGATGATAGAGTGGTTCTAAGACCAGACCCGGCCTATCTCCCCAAGGTGGTACTCAAGTTCCATAGGACTCAGGAGATTATCTTGCCATCATTCTGCAATAATCCTAGAAACCTTGGGGAGCAAAGATTCCATACGTTAGATGTGAGAAGAGCTATACTTCAATACATGTCAGTAACCAGTCAGTGGAGGAAGGATGAGGCCCTATTTGTAGCCTTTCAGGGTAGTAGAAAAGGGTATGGAGTAGCCAAAAGTACCATTGCCAGATGGATCAGGGAGGCCATCATGTTATGCTATTCTACGAGTGGCGCTCCGGTTCCTGAAGGCATCAAGGCTCACTCCACCAGAGCCGTGGCTACCTCCTGGGCAGAGAAGGTTGAGGTATCGATCGATTAAATCTGTAAAGCCGCTACTTGGTCCTCACCTTCTACCTTTTTCAAGCACTACCGGCTAGATCTATCTTCCTCTACTGACCTAACCTTTGGTAGAAGGGTGCTACATGCGGTGGTCTCTCCCTAAGGTATTTCATTCTACAAAGTCTCTCATGTGTGCCGTCATGGGAGATGGGAAAACACCAAGGTTACTTACCAGTAGCCGGTTTTTCCGGAGCCCATGACGGCACCTGTATATTCCCCCCCTTATCACTTCTTTGGTGTGCACTATAGTTGGGTGTCTTTTTTAGTTAATAAGATGTGGTGATGGTTTTACCATGTGTACTAACCAAGGGGGCCTCTCATGCTCTGTAAACCAACTGAAGCGAGGGAGAGGTACTGCCCTTTTATTTCAGAAAGGTTTCCTGTCCTGACTGGGCAAATCCCCTCTCTCATGTGTGCCGTCATGAGCTCCGGAAAAAACGGCTAACGGTAAGTAACCTTGGTGTTTCATATTGTGTTTTTGCTAAAAAAAATTCAGGTTTTTATCCTTTTCTGTGAGCTTTGAATTGATGTTTAGTTAGATACTCGCAATATTAATGGGGACCCTTGACGTTGGGTTGCGAGCTTTTCTGCTTTGGCCAAAATAGTAACCAATACCCCATGTGATGCATTTATCATATGCATCATTTTTTGCAGGATGCAGCTAGGCTCCTTTTTGATGGCTTGGTTTTCTGTGTTATGCACATATAGTGCTGAACAGCCCACCTTCCATCATAGGCGTTATATAATAGACTGTTATCCAGACACTGTGCATTGCACTTTCCTGTGTGACTTATGTCCTAAGCAACCCTTATTTGTGTGCTTTTTTCCATTAGGCAGCTAACACCTTCATCATCACTGTTTTTGTGATAGGGTGACTGCTCTCATCAGTGGTAAGCACCTGTGCTCCCCAGCCTTTATCTATGGGAGCTTGGTGCATCCTGCTAGTGCACTGGTCATTTGACAAGATTTGGTAAGACTATTTTTCACCCTTGAAATTGTTCCAGAAAATGAAGTATTTTTCCCAGGTAACTATTGCATTTACATATTTTGTTTTACACATGATTCTTTTCCTTGTATTCATTGGAACAACGCAAACAAAGAACTGAAAAAAATGCAAAATAGATATAATGTCACACAAAACCCCCAAAGTTGGCCTGACAAAATTATTGGCACCTTTCCAATAATGTGGGTAAACAGCTTTGTTTCGAGCATGTCAGGCTTGTTCAAACTCACCTGTGGCAAGTAACAGGTGTGGACAACATGAAAATCAAACCTGACACCAGATTAAAAGGGGAGAAGTTGTCTCAGTCTTCGCATTTAATGTCTGTGTGTGCCACACTAAGCATGGAGAACAAAGAAAGGAGAAAAGAACTGTCCGAGTACTTGAGATCCCAAATTGTTGTAAAATATCAACAAGCTCAAGGTTACAAGTCCATCCCCAGAAACCTTGATGTTCCTTTTGTCCACGGTGTGCAACATGAATAAGAAGTTTAAACCCCATGGCACTGTAGCTAATCTCCCTGGACGTGGAAGGCAGAAAAAAATTTATGAAAGGTTGCAACACAGGATAGTCCAGATGGTGGATGAGCTGCCTCAATCAAGTTCCAAAGAAATTCAAGCTGACCTGCTGGCTCAGGGTGCATGAGTGTCAGCGTGAACTGTCAGTCGACATTTGAATGAAATTAAACTCTATGGCAGGAAATCCAGGAGGTCCCCACTGCTGACGCAGAGACATAAAAAAGCTAGACTGCAGTTTGTCAAAATGTACGTGAGTATGCCAAAATCCTTCTAGAAAAGCATCATGTGGACAGATAAGACCAAGATACAGATTTTTGGCAAAACACATCTTTCTACTGTTTACCAAAAATGGAATGAGGCCTACAAAAGAAAATAACACATTACCTAGAGTCAAATATGGTGGCAATTCAAAGGTGTTTTGGGGTTGTTTTACTGCCTCTGGCACTGGGTGCTTTTACACTGTGTGTAATACATCATGTAATCTGAAGATTTCCAAAGAATTTTGGTTTGCAATGTAATGCCCAGTGTCAAAAAGCTGTGTATGCGTCCTAGGTCATGGGTCTTCCAGCACTACAATGACCACAAACATAGTTACATAGGTTGAAAAAAGACATAGGTCCTTCAAGTTCAACCTTTTTTCACCAATTGTATATTTTGTCACTAAATTAACTATAACCCACAATGCTATGAGGAAATCTTCCGACCCTTTTTTAAAAGCTGTTATAGTGTCTGCCATAACTACCTTGTATAGTAGGGCATTCCACAGTTTGACTGCGCTGTCAAAATCCTTTCCTATTTTGCTGCCGGAATCACCTTTCCTTCCTCTGTAATGTGTGCCCCCTCGTCCTAAGTATGGTCTTTGGAAGGAATAAGTCATGTGCCATTGTTTTGTACTGACTGCACATATGTTTATACATGTAAATGAAATTTC
Source organism: Oophaga sylvatica (assembly GCA_033576555.1). Classification (NCBI taxonomy): domain Eukaryota; kingdom Metazoa; phylum Chordata; class Amphibia; order Anura; family Dendrobatidae; genus Oophaga; species Oophaga sylvatica. Next base: position 94,563,333 of record JARQOD010000002.1, on the reverse strand, counting down.
CTGTGGGGCATCTTTTATAAACTAGCCCAACTTTTCCAACCTCACATCATGTGAGAGGCCTTCTTTCCCTTGTAATAATCTAGTCGTCCGTATTTGAACTGACTGTAACTTCTGAATATCCTTTTTAAAATGTGGAGCCCAAAACTGGATGTCCTATTCTAGATGTGGCCTCACAAGTGATTTATAAAGGGGTAACAAACAATATGTTGGGATCATGGGATTTTATCTCTTTTTAGACACTCTAAAATCTTGTTTGCTTTTGCGGCTGTTGTTTGACATTGAGTACTACTGCTCAGCTTACTTGAAACCAGAATACCCAAGTCCTTCTCCTGTTCTATAGTCCCAAGTATATTCCCATTTAATGTATATGCAGCAAAAAGATTACTCTGTCCTAGGTGAATTAGTCTACATTTAGCAACATTAAATCTCATTTCCCAGGTGTTTGCCCATTCAGACATCTTATCCAGATCATTT
>JARQOD010000002.1:94507924-94562759 GCA_033576555.1 Oophaga sylvatica | reverse complement strand
CCCGAGTGCTGCTCACCGTGCTGTGGAAGAAACAAAAACATAAAATTAATATACAGATGTGGAATGGCCCTGGCTGTAAAAAAAAAATTTAACATTTTATGGTTATATTTACCTTCTGGTGACCATTGTTTCACGCAGGAACGCCAGAGCTCGTGCATATTTGTACTTGCTCTGGCGTCCTGAAGATCCACTCGGGGCCCGCATCTCTTTGTTAAATTCCTTCTTAAAGCGATCCCTCACAGACCGCCACCGCTTCATAATTCTCTCCCCTGAAACGAGAAAGCACACATTGGTTACTATACAACAACCACACTTTAGTCCTCGTGTCCCCCAGAGTTAATGTTTTCATTGTTTCCATAGTGTTTCACCAAAGAAAATGGAAAACAAGAAGCGTTGGTTACACGAGGACAGAAGTTTTGAAAATACACCTTTACAGTCAGCAACATGAACTATACTTACGTAATTTAGTCTGGGACCTAGGATTGAGTTCCTCCCAGCGGTGCACCATTGCTGCTGCCACTTCCGTCCAGAGCCGTCGTGTCACAATTTGATCCGCATGCTGGCGGTCCCCCATGTTCCACAGCGGCTCCCTTTCTCGGACCAGGTCGATCATCAACTCCACGTCCAATCCCTCCTCCGTGTCCGAGTCGGGAGCACGCTGTGAAGCCTGTGAAATTAACAAAGGAAAAAAAAAAAATCATCAGACACATTGTTTGAAATTTGCGAAATTATACATGTTACAATGGGAAAATTAATGCACAACACATTTTTACATAACACATTTTGTAAAAATGAAAAATTATAGAAAATGGCAAAAAAAAAACACTTACACGTTGAGAACCGCCGACAGTCTCACGACGACTCTGGGAGGCGCTGGGAGAAACCCTCTGGCTCCCAGATGCGAGAGACTAAAAATGAAAAGAAAAATTTGGATATTGGCAGGTGTTGTCCGCTATGTGAAGTATGTACTAAATGTTTTTCTATGTGTTGTGTGTACTGTGATGGTGTGTTTCTGCGATTGATGCAGGATACTTACGAATTGTGAGCCCACTCCGGGTATCTCTCCACCCCGTCCTTCTTCCTCTGGGAGCTCCTCGTCATCTTCAGATTCCTGTTATTAAAAAAACCCAATCAAGACATATAGCCCACAGATGGATTGTGGAAAGAAAAACTAAAAATACATATTTTTACCGCCAATTCCTGACTTTGGGTAGGAGGGCTCCCAGAAGAAGATGTGTCCTGCTGTTCCTGCTGTGGCGGCTCTGGCTCTGGCTGGGAGGGAGGAGATGGCGATGCCGGTGGTGCTGCCGCCGCCGCTTCAGCCGCTGCTTCCTCCGCCAACACCGCCATTGCGGCAGCTGCAGCTGCTGTTTGACGTTGTCTGCTGTGGAAGAAACAAAAAGGGACAGTCAATATATTTCTATATTCCTTGTCCCTGGCTGAAAGAGAAAAACAAGCATGTATTTTTATAGAAATGGGGGATGTAATCTTTACTTTCTACTGGCTTCCCTCCTTGCCCGCCTCTCCTCCTCTCGTCTATCTCCAGCCGCCGCCTCACCCTTTTTTGACGTCTTCTACTGTTAAAGTAAAAAGGGACTGTAAATTTTATATTCCTTGTCCATGGCTGAAAGAAAAACAAACATGTAATGTACAGCAAAATGTGTGCTGTAATACTTACTTTCTGCGTGCTAGCCTCCTTGCTTGGAGGTCCTCTCCTCCCCTCTGCTGAACTTGCGCTTCAGCCGCCGCCGCCGCCCGGTGAAGTCTTCGGCTGTTGAATAAGGACACAAAAACGGACAGTGAATATATCTGTATTCCTTTCCCCTGGCTGAAAGAGAAAAACAAACATGTAATTTAGAGCAAAATGTGTGCTATACTTACTTTCTGCTTGCTAGCCTCCTAGCTTGGAGGTCCTCTCCTCCCCTCTGCTCAACTTGCGCTTCAGCCGCCGCCGCCGCCGCTCGTTGCATTCTTCTGCTGTTGAATAAGGACACAAAAACGGACAGTGAATATATGCGGATTCCTGGTCCCTGGCTAAAAGAGAAAAACAAATATTTAATTTTTAGGCACATGGGGGATGTCATATTTACTTTCTACTGGCTTGCCTCCTTGCATCCAGGATCTCCTGCGCCCTTGGATCAGCAGCATCAATTCTTCTGCTGTGGAATTAACAGACAAAAAGGAATTGTGTTTATATGTATTGATTGTCCCTGTTTTAAAATATAACATTCAAACAAGGACATTATTCCGACCACATGCAATCATTTGTAGCCATCAACAGTAGCATGGGTATCCCTGGACAAAAAAAAAAAAAAAAAAAAAATTAACATTTTTAATCAACCGATCCCCAATAACAAAAAAAAAAAAAACAGTACAAACATAATGATAATAAAAACATGGACATTTCACATACAAGCATGAGTAAATTTAAGGTCAGAGGCACCCAAAAAAAAAAAATTGCAACAAAAAGAAAAGATCAACATTTGGATACTAAACACATGCAAATGTAATAGCAGCATGAGTAGATAAACCGTGAGAGGCCACAAAGAACAAAGATTGCAAACAAAAAAACATTAGCATACAATGCAAGAGACCATGAGTAGATAAACCGTGAGAGGCCACAAAGAACAAAGATTGCAAAGAAAAAAACATTAGCATACTAAACAAATGCAAGAGAGCATTAGTAGAAAAACCATCACAGGCCCCCCAAAAAATAAACATTGGCAAAAAAAATGGAGATAAACATTACCATAGTAAACACATGCACATTTCAGATAGTAGCAGGACAAGCAACCACATCACAGGCCCCCCAAAAAATAAACATTGGCAAAAAAAATGGAGATAAACATTACCATAGTAAACACATGCACATTTCAGATAGTAGCAGGACAAGCAACCACATCACAGGCCGAAAAAAAAAATTAAAATTATATCATACACAAATCCACATTTCATATTGTCGCAGGGAGACTAAGCACATCACTGCAAAAAAACAGTACCAGTAGATCTACATTATCAACATTCACAACAGTAGCAGGGAATACACAATAAAGTTCCCAAACAAATGCATTTTAAACTCGGGGACCCACCCCATCATCGCCAATTTAATTTCATACAATACCAGGGGAACCAATCCCCATCACAGAAAAAACATGAAATATAAAATGTACCAGGGTGCCAAAAATAAACATCATCTCACACAGCATTGGTGACATATGTATTGTACATTTTGGATTTTGGGGGGGGGGAAGTCATATTTACCGTCTGTTTTCCTGGCGCTCCATGATCCTGGCTGCGAGTCTCCGGTGGCTGAGGCGTCGGTGGCTGAGGCGTCGGTGGTCTCCGGTGGCTGCGTCTCCGGTGGCTGCGTCTCCGGTGGCTGCATCTCCGGTGGCTGCGTCTCCGGTGGCTGCGTGTGTGTGGCTCTGTGGCTTCTGTGGATGTGTCTGATGTCCCACCAATTTTTTTTTTTATATGTTTGCTGAGGGGTGGTATCTGTCTGGTATCTGTTTGTTGTGGGCTGGTATATCAATTAAAAAACCGGATGCGGCTACCGGATGCGGCTCAAGCCGGATGCGGCGCATTGCGGCGTCCATAGACTTTCATTGTAAAAAAAACCGCATGCGCCGCATCCGGCGCATGCGGCTTTTTCGCCGCAGACAAAAAACGTTACATGCAACGTTTTTTCCAGACACCGGACGGTGACCAGACACCGCATCCGGCACCAACCGGACGCGCCGCAGTGACATGCGGCGCCATCCGGCGCTAATGAAAGTCTATGGGAAAAAAACGCATGCGGTGCATACGGTTTTGTGATGCGGCGCTGCTGAAAAATGCCGGGGGCGCCGCAATGAGAAAAACGGATGTGTGAAAGAGGCCTTACCATTTCATCATTTTCATCCTGTAAAAATCCTATAGCATCTTTTACTTTTCTTTTACTTTTGACATATCCCCAAAATCCTTTTTTATTGCTTTTGACGTCTCTTGCAAGCCTTAATTCATTGTCAGCTTTAGATAATCTGATTCGTGCCCTGCAGGTTCTGCAGACAGCATTATATTCTTCTTTAGGTATGCCTCCTTCTTTCCATTTGATAAACATTTCTTTCTTCCTTTTTAGCATGTGTTTAAGTTCTGTGTTCATCCATCCTTAGACTCTATAGAAAAGCATACCTGGAGTATAGCGTTCAGTGGTTTAGCAGCCAGAAAACTGTTGTTGTGTGGAAGTGAGGGGGCTCTGGTGCACCCTTGACGTGATGTGTACCTCTATGCCCCCTCATTTCGCATTTTGAGCACTTTGTTATGTCTTGATTGACAACATTCGGTTTGTTACTGTACTGCAGGCACGGTAAGGACAAGCTATAACAAAGTGCTCAGTATGGAAATTGAGAGGGTGTAATGGTGCTCTTAACCCTTGACCATGCTCAGGGTACGCACCATACTAAGTGCGCCATTACATCACCTCTATTTGCATATTTCTTGCCCTTATCCTGCTGTAGTACATGTAGTACCAGGAATTAGCTACAGGCAGGAGCCGGTGATGAGAGCCTGAAATAACACTATGGGAGCGAGTCCATGTGGTGGTGCAGAGCCGCTGAGTTCAGGCAGCCCTCACTGTCAATTCAATATGACAAAGTGCTCAGCATGCAAATTGAGGGCTTAAAGTGACTCTGTCAGCAGGATTTTGCTCAGTAAACTACAGACACTGTCATGTTGGCACTGTTACACTGATTAAAATGATACCTGGGTGATGAAATCCGTCTTGTGGTTGTTGTTTAATCTTTATTTGTAGTATTCAGTTAATGAGATGGGGTGGTGGGGCTTTATTTGTTGCTCTGCTTACATATTCATCTGTATGGGCTTATGACAGGACACTGGATCCCTCAGTTACCTGCCTCCTATTTTACATCACTCCAGGTATCATTTTAATCAGTATAACGGCACCAACCTGACAGTGCCTGACAGTGCCTGCTGACAGGTTCGCTTTAACAGTGCTATAAGCCCTTAGCTGTGCCAAGGGTGCACAACATGCCAAGAGTGCACCAAAGACACTCATTTGCATATGAAAAAGATTGGGGTTTTTTGGCAACTAAACGACTAAAATCTGTTCAACAGGTATGATTTTAATAGGGGCTAAGTTCACTTGGGGTCCATGCCACAGTTAGTGAAATGCAGTTTACAAACATGAGTTAAGCTGACTTTATGGGGCAGCATGGTGGCTCAGTGGTTAGCATTGTTGCTTTGCGCCACTGGGGTCCAGGGTTCAAGATCTATTGTGGATAAAATGCACTGAATTTGTATGTTCTCCCTTTGTTTTATGGGTTTCCAGTTTTCTCCCACAGTCCAAACACATATAGGAAACCTGTAAAGTTGGCTACAGCTGCTACGATGACAGCTTTCTGTGCCCTCTGGTACATATACATGGGAAAGTGAATCTTGAGAAAAACCAGTAAAAGTTTTCTGTTCTGCAGAGCCTTCCTTCTTCTCAGCCATCTTTACTGGCCCATGTTTGTGACCGACAGCAGACAGTTTCCATGTAATGCAATCCAAGATGGAGCCCACAATAGCTCCTCAGTGCCGATTCTGGATGAAAAATACTGGTCACTCTTAGAAGCCATGTCCTACTTTAGATATCGATTTTACTGGGCTCAAAGTCTATTCGTTAAGGCCGTAACTTTGATTTTAATTTTTATTTCATAAATGAATAATACAAATGAAAACAAGCGACTTTTTAATATATCTTATCAAAGAAACATATTTGCTTCTTTCTCTTCCTGGACTGACCTTTTACTCTTGAATCTATAAAATCTGTATTCAGTGACAACAGATTTCTCTACTACTGAGACAGATGACAGTTGGTGCTTTTTAAAATTATATGTAGGGGAGAGGGAGGAGCTAGAGGTAGGCATAGACATAGAACTTTATGAGCACCAACTGCCATCTCCTATCTCCGTAATGGGGAAAGTCTTCATTTCCTGAAGACAGATTTTACCTGGGAATTGAGAATGAAAGCTCAGTCCTGGAGGAGAAAGTAGCAGGTTTCCTTAGATATACTATTTTCACGCGTAGTATTGATTTATGAAAAAAAAAAGAATGAATCAATGGTAACTTATTTTAAATTATAGCCAAATAATCTATGTCCACTGCACTCACTATTGTCCTTGGGTAATAGATTTTGCATCAGACAGAGGCTATCACATGTACAATGAGGCAGCTGCATTAATTGCAGACATTGCTGTTATGTCATGGCTGCTCTACCTTCCTCTCTGCACCGCACTGATAGTCATCAGGCCACTTGTTAGTCTGACGTCTGATATTATGTTATTGTTGTTACGACCATACACATTAATTGTTGAACGTTCATTAGAATTGGAAAGGAGCGTTAATGAGATTTGCATCTCCCATGATGGCTTTAGGGGATGTCTCTTTGATATGTCTCCATGAAACTAACATCAAGGAGCTGGTTCCAAGATTCTGATTGTCCCAGTGGCTTCCTAACTAATGAGAAATTCTATGACATTTTCCACATGGACAGTATAAAGCTTCTTAATGTCTTAACCATTCTCCATCTGCCTATAAACCAAAAAACGGTGCAGAAAAGAAAGCTGAATAAAAGTGAAGTAAAAAGCTAATTCTATATTCACTTAGCTTATATCTACTCTACAATGTACTTTTTCTAAGAAGCCTCCAATTCTTCACTGATTCATTTCCTTAGATATCTTTATACCTCATGCCGTCTTTTGTCGTGATACAAAGCTTCAAATCTCCTGCTTAGTCTGAAAGTTGTAGTTAAAGGAAATTGACAGCATGTTTTTGTTCTGAGAGCATTTATGATGTGGGGCAGAAACCTTGATTCCAGCAATGTATCACTTACTGGGCTGCTTGCTCCATTTTTAAAACAATCAGTGTTTTATCAGCAGGAGATTATCACTAGAGGACTAGTCTCCTGCCATGTGATCCTCTAAGCCATCTCAAATTACATAGTAAAAACCTGGTGACCGATTCCCTTTAACTGCCTTTAAAGAGTGTCTATCATCATTCTGGGACTGCCTTTTTATTAAATAAGAGTGGGTCACCCCAAGTTGGTGATTTCACTAAATAGCATATAATAACAAAATCTCACAGCAGAGTTCATAATGCCCCCCAAAAGGACCTGACATTTTAGCATAAGTTAAGCACTAACTTCTGTGCTGTGGGATCCTGCCATGCAGAGCGGGATCCCACTATCTCTGTGACCACTCTCACAGTAAGGCCGGAGTCACACTACCATATGACACGGCTGAGTGCTATGCGATAAGACATCCTATAGCGCTTGGCTCAGTGTTATTCTATCGGGCAGCTCACATTTGCGATTATTTTTTTTTCAGCATGCACTGATTGGCAACGAGACTCGGCTCACTCAAACCCATACAAGTCTATGTGTGCGAGTGAAACACTGGACGGCACTCGGATGTCATGCAAGTGCAGCCTAATATACGCCGAGTCAGGCTATGGAGGAGATGGAGAAAGTACTTTCTCCGTCTCCTCCGCACCTGTCATGTGAGACGATCGGAGCACAGAGCACTGACACTCTGCCCATTCTCGTAGCAGAGCAGGAGCCGAGAGTCCTTAGCACATCGTGTCTGATACTCTCACATCGGATACCATGCCCTGGTGTGATTTCAGCTTTAAAGTGCAACAGTTTATACTTGGCACTAACTCACCGCAGCCATTTACTTTACTTACCTCTTAATGAAGTACAACCGCGGCAATGATGTTACTGTTCGATAAGTGAAGTACGCGACAAAGCTGGGTTAGTGCAAGGAGCGAGATTGTGTGGAGAGATATTGGTTCTCATTGTTCATGCCGAGATCCCACAACCAAAATATTTGGGCTTAACGTTTGCTAGACAGTCGGCGCTTTCGGTTGGCATTATGGACTTTTCTGAGCATCTTTGTTATTAGGTGATATGTAGAAAACTCACCAATGTAGGGTTGCCCACTCTTTTACTGGTTAAAAATTGCAATTATAGGTACACTATAAATGAGTAAGGAATAAGGATGCATTTACACGCACGACCGCAGCCGTTATACAACCACCAAGCGGATAATTGGACATGTAAGGGATCAGCAGTCATTTAATGGCTTGTTTAGATCATTAGTACGATCGTCCTCTGCGCACAGAAATCGTATTATTGGCAGCATATATTCTGGCTACACAAGATACTGTGGTGGGCGCTTGCTAAAAAATCATCGCACCCGACAGACGAGCTCTTTGCTCTTTCATCAGGTGATCGCCCGCATGTTTAGCCAGGCCGATAATCAGGAACCTGCATTCCCTGATTATTATCCCCACATCCATATGGGTTTTCAGTTATGCAGTTTATGCTGGGATTACACATGACAAAATTGTGACTTTCTGCAGCCACAGCTAGGGGGAGCTGTGGAGTGTACTGTATACAGTATGTAGTTAGTTTCCCCCAGCGGCTGCTGCCACTAAGTTTAATTTTATTGTTTATCTCTTGTTGGAGAAAAACAGATCAGAGAACATAATACAATCTAATATACTGTATATGACTATGAAAGGGGTTAAATACATTAGTCTGTTATTTAGTCCGCTTGACATAATATCACGCTTTGGCTTTTATTTCCATAATTGCTTACAATCCAGTCTTACTTTGAACATATGGAAAGCGTCTCTGTAATATACGCGTTTTCTCAGAAACTTGGGAAACAAGAATGTGAAAGATGTGACTGCCGCTGCAGGATTCGAAAAATCGGAGGCGATTGCCCATTTTTACATCAGCTGTCACGGATCTCGGGAGAGAAAACCCTCATTTGTGTCCTCTCTATGCGTCCATTAGGGCTGTGCTAGATGACTCTAGTGGCAATTAGCTGTGGTACCATCTATTTATATAATTACCTAAAATTGTCTGTCATCCACTTCTTTCCGGACGTCCTTGAATCCCACAATCCACCATGCCGCACCGGAAGTACGCTGACCGCCATATTGGAATACCCAAGTGATGGATATTCCAATATGGCACCCACTGGTGGTACCAAGCACTTGCGCAGTACCACCAGTGGGACACCGCCGGGACACCCCCGCCGGACCCCGCGCCGCCGCCGCTGGACCCGCTTCTGGACCCGCCTATGGACCCCCGCCAGGACCCGACGCTGGACCCCTACCAGGACCCGCCGCCGGACCCCCGCCAGGACCCGCCACCAGATTGCCGCCAGGACCCGCCGCCGGACCCCAGCTAGGACTCGCCGCCTGACTACACGCGTCGGATCCCGACGCTGCTTGCCCATCCACCTCCGTGCAGTCACAGCCGGCAGGAAAGACCACGTCTTGCGGCCTGTGCTGGAGATGTGGTGCGGGCGCCTTCAGGTGGCACCGCACCCCCATCTCCAGCACAGGCCACAAACCACCGTCTTTTTGCCCTCCCGATGTGGTAGCATCAGGCCCACATCTAGTTACATATAACGACAAGCAAGTCTATTTAATGTCTGGGGACCCTATACACCGTGTGCAGAATTGTTAGGCAAGTTGTATTTGAGAGGATTCTTTTTATTATTGAACAACAACTATGTTCTCAATCAACCCAAAAGCCTCATAAATATCAAAGCTTAATATTTTTGGAAGTTGGAGTGGGGTTTTTTAGATTTGGCTATCTCAGGAGGATATCTGTTTGTGCAGGTAACTATTACTGTGCAGAATTATTAGGCAACTCAATAAAAACCAAATATATACCCATCTCACTTGTTTATTTTCAAAATTTAGAAATAAACATTTCTGACATTCAAAAACAAAAAAAAAAATCAGTGACCAACATAGCCACCTTTCTTTACGATGACACTCAGAAGCCTTCCATCCATAGATTCTGTCAGTTGCTTGATCTGTTTACGATCAACATTGCGTGCAGCAGCCACCACAGCCTCCCAGACACTGCTCCGAGAGTTGTAATGTTTTCCCTCCCTGCAGATCTCACATTTTATGAGGGACCACAGGTTCTCTATGGGGTTCAGATCAGGTGAACAAGGGGGCCATGTCATTATTTTTTCTTCTTTTAGACCTTTACTGGGCAGCCACGCTGTGGAGTATTTGGATGCATGTGATGGAGCATTGTCCTGCATGAAAATCATGTTTTTCTTGAACGATACCGACTTCTTCCTGTACCACTGCTTGAAAAAGGTGTCTTCCAGAAACTGGCAGTAGGTCTGAGAGTTGAGCTTCACTCCATCCTCAACCCGCAAAGGTCCCACAAGTTCATCTTTGATACCAGCCCATACCAGTACCCCACCTTCTCCTTGCTGGCGTCTGAGTCAGAGTGGAGCTCTCTGGCCTTTACTGATCCAGCCTCGGGCCCATCCATCTGGCCCATCAAGAGTCACTCTCATTTCATCAGTCCATGAAACCTTAGAAAAATCAGTCTTAACATATTTCTTGGCCCAGTCTTGATGTTTTATCCTATTTTTCTTGTTCAGAGGTGGTGGTTTTTCAGCATTCCTTACCTTGGCCATGTCCCTGAGTATGGCACACCTTGTGCTTTTTGATACTCCAGTAATGTTGCAGCTCTGAAATATGGCAAAACTGGTGGCAAATGACATCTTGGCAGCTTCACGCTTGATTTTCCTCAATTCATGGGCAGTTATTTTGCGCCTTTTTTTATCAACACGCTTCTTGCGACCCTGTTGGCTATTTGCCATGAAACGCTTGATTGTTCGGTGATCACGCTTCAAAAGTTTAGCAATTTCAAGACTGCTGCATCCCTCTGCAAGACATCTCACAATTTTTGACTTTTCAGAGTCCGTCAAATCTCTCTTCTGACCCATTTTGCCAAAGGAAAGGAAGTTGCCTAATAATTAAGCACACCTTATATAGGGTGTTGATGTCATTAGATCACACCCCTCCTCATTAGATATGCAAATCAACTGATTTACATAATTGGCAGTTGGCTTTCAAGCCTATACAGCTTGGAGTAGGACAACATGTATAAAAAGGATGATGTGATCAAAATACTCATTTGCCTAATAATTCTGCACACAGTGTATATTCAGTTTGCAGCCAGTTACTCCTTCTACACTGTGAAATCAGAGTTTTTTCTCTTTTTATGCTGTATTTAATTGCTATGCTGTGTCTTTCTCTACTCATTTCTGGTAGCACCACACCAATTCTGCATAAAACAGCCAAGAACACACATACTGTACATTCATTCATACAGTTAGAGGACCAAAGTTTTTTAACACGCACATTTACAGTATATGTTTTCAGACTTTTAGTTATTTTGCAGATTTCACATTAGCACATTATTGTACAGGGAGCACAACAAAATTATTTCCAGGATTGTTCCGATAAAACTAGACAGTCTGCAGTTATGCAAGTGACACCATATCCAATTACAATGATCTACATCATGAATTGTACGCTTTGTCCATGCCTGGCTGGACGCCTGCTGCTATAACACACATTTTAATGTTTTGTTCGAATTTTCAATTGATTTATATGGTGAACATAGAACTATTTCCCTATGAGGAATAGCAACCATTCGGAAATATCTTAAAACGGTCTGTAAAAAGAGGGCACAATTCTGCACCGCCTGTTAAAATAAATAAATAAATAAAATTGGTGTCCATGATTTTTTTGAAGCTGAAGAGACTTATATATACAGAATATTTTGACCATAATTCTCATTATTTTACAGTTTACAGTGAATGCAGCTGACGTCTTCATATCAGAATTATGGGTGAGAGACATGGATCACTTACAATCATAATGGTTTATTATAGTTTTCCAGTGTGTCCATAAAAAAGCAAAAGAAAAACAGCAGACCGGCACCGCTGACTGAGCTCGCCCCTCCGGGTTTATGAATGTGCAGGAGCCGCAGCCGGCAAACAGCCCAGAACCCGCTGGTGCTCATTCATGAAAAAACATCCATGAAATCGAACAAAAGAAAAAGTAAATGGCACTCACCGGGTAAAATATGCAAGACTTTATTAGGAAATCTTTAACGGGAGAATGGGAGCTGGAGAACAGGAGTGACGACGATCATTTCGCACAAAAAGCGCTTCCACAGGTCACATCAGGTCATGTGGAAACGTGTCTGTCCGTGACTATTTGATAAGCTATCCAGAAAAAAATAAAAAGTCAAGTTGGCAACACTGACCAGAGTGGGAAGCCACATAACTAGGTACAGCAGTTTGACTCTTGAATAGCCAGCATGTAATACTACATGTCCCCTCTAGTGGTCACTGCAGGATATGCCACACCAGCCTGACCTTCCTTGATCACTAAGATTTCCATTAGTTATACTAGAATACCAGTGAGCATCAGCTGATTACATGAGCGGATATTTTTGGAGAAGGGACTGTCATGAGACAACTCCTAGCTCTGATAATAAACAGCATTGGCTTCTGTAACATTATATCATGTATATTTTACAGTTTCTAGCAGGCATGTGACTATGCTGCTACCATATAAATATGATTTATATTTATCTCTATGAATGGGCATTGAAAAATACTGCCACAGCTTCATATCACTAAGTCAGGCAAAAAAAATCTCACATCTGTCAATTTTTGCAGCTTTTTACAGTTTGTAGCGTACAGGTAAATGACATCTAACAAATCTCAGTGATACTGAGCCGACTCTTTTAGCTTTGTTCACTTGCGAGTGTGACAGTGATCTGCTCTTCCGAGAGATCTGCACAGTAAATGGGGACTAAGCCGCACTCATTGTTATATATTCTTCTGACAAATCTCAGCCATAGGCCGTAACATCTGTTCAGAGTCAGAGGTTAGAATAATAGTTGGCTCTTCATTGATTTTAGTCCATTTTCTGGGAGTTTAAAGCCATATCCTTATTTCATGTCGTATGGAAGAGAGTGCAAGCAAATGTGCCTGGGGCCATTACATTGAGTCGCAATTTCCAAGGACCGATGTGATAGATTACATGATGCAGATCCTGACATTTAGGTTATTCAGAAAACATAGTATGGGAATTGTAAAAAAAAGTGCTCAGACCAGGTAAATAGATGGCGGTCAGCTACTCACAGCCCATAGATTGCATACAGGGACTGCCACCGCATCCATGGGGTACTCCGGTAAACTTAGTTTGCATTTTCTTACCAGATAATTGCTTTTGTCAAGTTCCTTTACACAGGACATAAATGTTTGTCACAAGCTGTGCGCAGTTTGAGTTGAAATGTAAAGCCATTGACACATAATGATATGTATAAAAAAGCAATCTGTCATGGGAAAAGCATCTCATTGTATAAAGAAAGCCTATTCTGCAATAAAAAACCTCTATTTTATCATTCACACTGACCCTAAACCTATTAAAGGAGCTGCCTAATGAGGAGAAATGTTCTATGAATGGAAGCCGGTGCAGGGATCAGCTGATTGTGGTGAGTGGGAGAGCCGCATCGGGGGTATGCGTTATTTCTTGTTATGCATGTCTTATGTTTTACAGACATGTTTATTGTCAGATATACGTCTTATGTTTATTGTCTAATGACATGTTAAAGTTAAAGTGATGGTTAATGTCGGCATATGGGTTAGCCTGGGCAACATTTAGGATCTACAACTTTAACCTTGCCAAGGTGATAATGGCAGTATTGTGCCATAGCTTAGATTAGTGAGATGCTGTAGACCTTGTATAGAAGGGTAATTTGTACCAATAGTCTGTTAACATGTGGGTTCCCGAGTATTGTGTATGTCTAGTGTAAAACCATCAGTTCTCGAGAGAGAGATTGACAGAGGGGCCTGGACCGACAAAAGAGCAGCACTGTGGCTTCATAGAGGACTCTTGTTGACCAGCCTGACAGAAGGAGATCCTGTAGCTACTATGTGGTGGTGGTGGTGGTGGTGCATTGCTATCGCCCCGGATATTTACCATTGAGAAACATGGGTCTGCACAGAGTGGTGACAGGAAGGGGAACTCCTGACAGTCATAGTGAATGTGTTGGGTAGCAAAGTGTTGCCATGTTGTGTGCCATACAGCATCTGCTTTCTAGAATTTGCCAGGAAAAATCACTTTAGAAAAGACTATCATTCTGCAGCATGGAGGGCAAGGAGAGTATATGTGCGAATAGAAAATGACATGTTTATAGATCATGGTCCTAACAAACTACTGACAAATTCTGACACAAAGTGAGTAAGAATCTTCTAAATTGAGTATTCTCATAGAAACAACGCGTTTCAGGGCTCAGGTTCCCCTTTATCGAGTGATAGAGATTCATGTATACCCAGTAAAGAAGATTCTCTTTACACCAGGATCTGTTTGTTAATTTGTTTGGACCTCGATCCACAAACGATATATTTCCTGGCTCACAGCTCCCGACTTTGTCCGGCACATCCGGCTGTGAGACAAGGACAGTGACTGCATTGTGTTTCCAACTTTTAACCTCTTAGCTGGGCTGTGCTCACTTGGCACAACCCCAAAAGGTGAGCACCTCCACTAGTTGTCCATGGACCTCACTATGGTCGTTACTTACTCACCCGATGTGCGCCTTATTTCAGTTTTTCTTCCATGCCCGTTGCCTATCCAGTTACTTATGGGCTAAAAGCCCTAACTTAAGTATATATGGAAACTAAAGCCACACTGCTCCTCAGTGAAAACCTCTCTCTTGGCATTTATTTATTATGAAGCAATTACCTTTAGATAGGTATTGGCAGAACACACATTCAGACAATCTCCACTCCCCAACTTGCCTATGAGCAATATTTTTCCATTAAAATGGCAAACACCTCAGTGGACCCTGGCGACCCTTACTATAAATCCTCAGTGCAACACTCTGACAGGATTGTGTTTTCTGTCTACAGCGTAAATGTACATGTGTATTGAGCCTTAAATAGTAATGCCAACCTAAAGAAAACAGTAGGTTTGGGTAACTTGTATCCAATGTGGGTATGTTAAAGAGAAAGAATAAAGATTGCACCTCCACAAACAAATACTAAATGATCTTAAATTCAGCAGCACCTAAGATAAAGGGGTAAATAACTGGTCCTTTATCTGATTTTTCACTATATTGAGCTGTGGTCACACGTTACGCTCCATGTCCTCAGATTCTTCGTTGTTCCATAAATGTCCAATATCAGTCGCATGTTGTCAGGAATAGAGCGGTGGTCATGGATTTATTGGTTTCTCATTCACATCTATGGGAGCTAACCTTTATGATATATCCTGTTAATACTCCATAAACATCTCAGCTTAGACAATTATCAAATAGAATTCAGAACATGGTGGTGCTTGTTATTATCACTAATAAGAATTTGGAAAGCACTTAATAGTTGCATTAATGGATCTGGTGACAGTAACCTTATGGGTCACCTACTGATATACTGTATAATCCTGTACCACCGTCCTGTATAAAGCATTACAGATCTTCCAGGCATAGCAGCAGAGGGAACCCAAGGCTAATTGAGGCAAACTCCCATTGCAGACATTACAGCAGAGGCTTGCAGATAAATGTTTTTTCTAAATGTCAAATGTCAGTGGTGCTGAAACAGGAAGCCTTCTAACTCTGAAGTAATGTCAGGTCATAAATACTGGGCTTTTTCCATTGCAAAAGCAACTGAAGGTCTGTCTGTTGTACTCAAGAGAAATAATCCTGTCCACTAAATGTTTGAAAATGTATAAATACAGTAGATAAATAAATTACTAATATATATACAGTATGTATAAATAGTCTTCAACTTTGAAATTTCAATACAAGAAGGAAAAGTCATGAAATTACAGTTTTAAAGTTTTCGAGGGTGAAGATGGACATAAGACTATTGAGTTCAACTTACAACCTAACATATTGATCCAGAGCAAGGCAAAAACCCTATGATGCAGATGTTAATTGCCTTGTATTAGGAATTAAATTCCTTCCCGACTACACGTACGGCAATCAGAACAGTTCTCTAGATCAACGTCCTATCACAGAAACTAGTACCCATAACCACAACCTGTAATATTATATTTTTCAAGAAAGACATGCAGGCCTCCTTGTGCTTTTGTCGTGAATCAACCATTACAATGTCATGTGGCAGAGAGTTCCATAATCTCACTGCTCCTATAGCAAAGAATCCGCGTCTGTGATTATGATGAAACCTTCTTTTCTCTAGATGTAGAGGAGGTAAACTTGTCCCTGTTCCAGGCCTAGATATAAAAGAGATCATTAGAAAGATCTCCGTACTGTCCCCTCATATATTTGTACATTGTAATAAGATCATCTCTAAACCTTCCTTTTTTGCAGAACTGAATAACCCAATATTTGATATCCTATCTTGCCATTCCAGTTCAACCATTCCCTTAACCTTGATCGCTCTTCTCTGCAACAGCTATAGTACAGCAATGTCCGTCTTATACACCGGAGACCAAAGTTGTACACGTTATTCTAAGAGTGGCCACTAGAGTTGAGCGATACTTTCCGATATGCTAAAGTATCGGAATCGGAATGGTATCGCCGATATCACTAAAAAATCGGCGATACCCGATACCGATACCGGAAGTCCCATGTAAGTCTATGGGAACAAAATATCGCAACTAAAAAAAACCCCATTCTTTCCTTGTAAACACTAAATATACACACATAGAATACATATATATATATATACATGTCATTGTGACATATATATATACATATATGTATAGTTTATACACTTCTACATAGTAAAATATCCTTTGATTCAATTGCCGGGTAAAGCCGGCTTCAGTGAAAAGACAGAAGCACCCGACATGAAATGACACTTGGTGTATATAGGGTTAAACATTTCTTTTCATGTCCTTTGCTATCTAATTTGCACAAACAATTAAATCAGACTATGTGTGCAAAATTTCACACCTCTAGAGGTTAATTAAAGGTGTAAATTCGTTGTAAAAAAAACGGACTTTTTTGCTACGAATTTACACCTTTAATTAACCCCTAGAGGTGTGAAATTTTGCACACATAGTCTGATTTAATTGTTTGTGCAAATTAGATAGCAAAGGACATGAAAAGACATGGTTAACCCTATGTACACCAAGTGTCATTTCATGTCGGGTTCTGCATTTTCACAAAAGCCGGCAATTGAATTAGCGGCTATTATACTATGTAGAAGTGTATGAACTACAAATATAATATATATATATAGTGTCACAAATTCAATGACATGTATATATATATATGAGGTGTAAAATTGCTGAAAATAAATGCGTGGGCTCCCGCCCTATTTTCGCAACCAGACAGACAAAGCCAGTGAGTGGGGGCAGATAATAATAGCCCAGAGAGGGACCATTATTTTTGCCCCCCCCCCGGCTACTAACATCTGCCCCCAGACACCCCAGGAAAGACAAATCTATAATTAGATTCGCCCTTTCTGGCACTTTGCCCGTCTATTCCCATTGCCCTATAGCGGTGGCGAATGGGTTAATATGGGGTTAAAGCCACCTTGCTATTGAAAGGTGACCTTAAGCCAGGTTAATAATTGAGAGCTGTCAATTAGACAACTATCAATTATTAATCCTATTGCATGAAATAAAAATAAAACACACACACTTTAATTAAAAATCATTTTAATGAAATAAAGACACATGTTTTTGACCATCTTTTATTTGACTGCAAAAACCATTTCCTGTAATAAAAATAAAATAAAAAAGCAAAATTATTCTTACCTATCCCATGCACAGTCAGGTCCCACGGTGTAATCCTTCAGAAAGGGTTAATGTTTACTGCAGGGACCGCAGCTAATGCTGCAGCCTCACAGTAAACCCCAAATGAATGAGTTCCTCTCCTGCCTGACAGGAGAGTAAAGGCTGGGTGTCACATAACGATACACCAGCGATCCCGACAACGATATGCACTTGTCAGGATCGCTGGTGTATCGCTACATGATCGCTGCTGAGCTGCCAAACAGGCAGCTCAGGCAGCGATCTGGGACAGCGACACTGCGGGTAACATCGCTTAAGGGCCCGTCTCACATAGCGATATCGCTACCGAGATCGCTGCTGAGTCACTAGTTTTGTGACGCAGCAGCGAGCTCACCAGCGATATCGCTGTGTGTGACATTCAGCGACGATCAGCCCCCCTGCCGGGTATCGCTGATCGTCGCAGAAATGTCAGGACCTTTTTTTGATCGCTGGTTTCCCTCTGACAGGCACGCATCGCTGCGTGTGACAGGCGGGAAACCAGCAATCAAAGGTCCTGACATTTCAGCGACGATCAGCGATACCCGGCAGGGGGGCTGATCGTCGCTGAATGTCACACACAGCGATATCGCTGGTGAGCTCGCTGCTGCGTCACAAAACTAGTGACTCAGCAGCGATCTCGGTAGCGATATCGCTATGTGAGACGGGCCCTTAAGTGGAAAGCTTAATTGATTGCTTTCCACTTTCACTTCAGGTCAGCCAGGGACACAATCAGTGACGTCAGAGGGAACTGATTAACAAAAATAGGGGTTCCCTTCGAAAAAAAAATGGCGTGGGGTCCCCCCTATTTTTGTTAACCAGCCAGATGAAGCAGACCGCTGAGGCCTGGATTTTCAGGCTGTTAAGGAGCCAAGATCCATGGACCTTGCCAGCCTGATAATACCAGGCCACAGCAGTCTGCATATCTTGGCTGATTAACAAAAATAGGGGATCCCCTCGAAAAAAATTGGCGTGGGGTCCCCCCTATTTTTGTTAACCAGCCAGATGAAGCAGACCGCTGAGGCCTGGATTTTCAGGCTGTTAAGGAGCCAAGATCCATGGACCTTGCCAGCCTGATAATACCAGGCCACAGCAGTCTGCATATCTTGGCTGATTAACAAAAATAGGGGATCCCCTCGAAAAAAATTGGCGTGGGGTCCCCCCTATTTTTGTTAACCAGCCAGATGAAGCAGACCGCTGAGGCCTGGATTTTCAGGCTGTTAAGGAGCCAAGATCCATGGACCTTGCCAGCCTGATAATACCAGGCCACAGCAGTCTGCATATCTTGGCTGATTAACAAAAATAGGGGATCCCCTCGAAAAAAATTGGCGTGGGGTCCCCCTATTTTGTTAACCAGCCAGATGAAGCAGACCGCTGAGGCCTGGATTTTCAGGCTGTTAAGGAGCCAAGATCCATGGACCTTGCCAGCGTGATAATACCAGGCCACAGCAGTCTGCATATCTTGGCTGATTAACAAAAATAGGGGATCCCCTCGAAAAAAAAAACGGCGTGGGGATCCCCCCTATTTTTGTTAACCAGCCAAGTAAAATGCAGACTGCTGCGGCCTGGTATTAAAAGACTGTCAAGGCCCATGGATTTTGGCCCTCAACAGCCTGATAATACCAGGCTACAGCAGCCCCACATTTGGCGCATCAAAAGATGTGCCAATTGTGGCACTTTACCCGGCTCTTCCCACTTGCCCTGTAGCGGTGGCAAGCGGGGTAATAAGGGGTTATTGTCACCGTTGATTGCACGGTGACAATAAGCCCGGTTAATAATGGAGAGGCGTCAATAAGACACCGATCCATTATTAATCCCAAAGTTATTAAATGTGTAAAAAAAAGACAAAGCAAGAAAAAAGTATTTTAATGAAATAAAACAGACAACACAGTTTTCATTTCTTTTATTATACTCTCATTCCTGCGACGCCATCGATCTCCTGTAAAAAAAGAAAAAAAAACAAACCAACAGTATACCACCTGTCCGACGCAGTCCATAACGATAGTCCCACGACGATCCAGCTCTGCTACATCGCAATGACAGGCAGAGCCTGTCATTGCAACGCAGCACAGCTGATTACCTGCTTCCCCGGCGGTGACGTCATCGGACTGACTGCTTTACGGCCGGGATTACCCAGCAGTCACTGCAGTTATCGCGAGAAACTGCATGTGACCGCCGGGGAGAAGAGGATGGCGGCCATGAAGCAGTCCAGGACGTGACCGCCGGAGATCTTCTGCCAGGTAAGTGCCGCTGACTCCTGACAGACCCGACAGACGGACACTGACAGTGACAGTGACATCCCGATTCCGGTATCCGATAAGACGAAAATATCGGAACTCGGAATCGGAATTCCGATACAGCTAATATCGGCCGATACCCGATATTTGCAGTATCGGAATGCTCAACACTAGTGGCCACAAATAGAAGCATCTATATATTTGTTATGAGCATCTATATATTTCTTTTAACCCATTAGTGACAGAGCCAACTTGTTACTTATTGACCAAGCTAATTTTTACAATTCTGACCACTGTCACTTTATGAGGTTATAGCTCTGGAAAGCTGCAACGTATCCCACTGATTCTGAGATTGTGTTTTTGTGACATATTGTACTTCATGTTACTGGTATAATTTCTTCAATATGAATTACTTTTATTTCTGAAAAAATGGCAATTTGGCAAAAATTTAGAAAATTTTGCAATTTTCAAACTTTTAAATTTTGTGCCCTTAAATCAGAGAGATATGTCACACAAAATAGTTAATAAATAACATTTCCACATGTCTACTTTACATCAGCACAATTTTGGAAACATTTTTTTTTTTTTGTTAGGAAGTTATAAGGGTTAAAAGTTGACCAGCGATTTCTCATTTTTCCAACAAAATTTACAAAACCATTTTGTGTAGCGACCACCTCACATTTGAAGTGAGTTTGGGGGGTCAATGTAACAGAAAATACCCAAAAGTGACAAGTTCAACATTCTAAAAGCTGCACCTCTCAAGGTGCACAAAACCACATTCAAGAAGTTTATTAACCCTTCAGGTGCTTCACGAGCACTAAAGCAAGGTGGAAGGAAAAACTGAATATTTTACTTTTTTCTCAAAAAATTTACTTTGGAACCAAGCTTTTTATTTTTATAAGGGTATCAGGAGAAAATGGACCAAAACATTTGTTGTACAATTTCTCCTGAGTACACTGATACCCCATACGTGCGTATGTGGGGGAAAGCCACTGTTTAGGTGCATGACAGGGCTAAGAAGGAAGAGAGCACCGTTTCACTTTTTGAATGCAAAATTGGCTGGAATCTCTGGTGGGCGCCATGTCGCGTTTGGAGACCCCCCTGATGTACCTAAACAGTGGAAACCCCCCAATTCTAACTCCAACCCTAACACAGCCCTAACCCCAACCCTAACAAACCCCTAACCCTAATCCCAACTACAACCCTAACCTCAACACCACCCTAACCACAACACCACAACCCATACCCCAACACAGCCCCAACCCTAACCCTACCCCAACCCTAACCCTAGACCAACCCTAACCCTAGCCTCAACCCTAACCCTACCTCAGGTAACTGAGCCCCCTTAGATTTTCCGACGCTGGAGGGCACTATAACCTTATTTCTCAGCGCCGTTAAAAAGTGGGGCTGAGGAATAAGTACCCCTAACTGCCGCCGTTAAAAGACGTATCGGCGGTCGTTAAGGGGTTAATGCATCCCATGATTTTATTTGCCTTGGTTGCAGCTTGCCTGGCATTGATCACTAAAGATGAGTTTGCCATCCATACACCAAGTCTTTTTCAGTGATATTAATGATATGCAAATGATAAAAAATGGAAATAAAATGTTAAACATCTTGATTTATTCAGGATTGAGTATAAGCAGTAGTGTAGCTACCGGGGAGCAGAGGGGGCGGACATCCTAGGCCCTGCGCTCTGAAGGGGCCCACCTGGAGCTACGCTACTGTAGCTGTATTGGTGTGCACAGTGCACCGATACAGATACATTCTGCGGCAGAGCAGGGAGAATCAATCTCCCTGCTCTGTCGCCCGGCCGCTATGGGGCCCCTGATCAGGCAGGGGGCCCGGTGCCAGCAGTGAGCCCCCCGCACCTCATCGCAAATGCAACTGTATCAGCTGCATTCCTATACAGCTGACAGCATTGATGAGAGAGGGAGTGCTACTCTCCCTCTCCCATCATCCCCCTCTCAGCGTCTGATGTCACTTACACAGACTCGGACAGGGGGTCGCAATGACGTCACTACTTGGTGCCCGCTGTCCGGAGATGTACGGGCACTCGGAGCAGTGGAGGCACGAGGAGAACAGGTGACTCAGGTGAGTATTGCATTTATTTATTTTTATGGGGGATGTATTATACTATAGAGTCTGCCTATGGAGGCTGCCTTATACTATACAGAGTCTGCTTATGGGGGCTGCCTTATACTATAGAGTCTGCCTATGGGGGTGCATTATAGAATATAGAGCCTGCCTATGTGGGTGCATTATACAATATAGAGTCTGCCTATGGGGAATGTGTTATACAATATAGAGTCTGCCTATGAGGAATGTGTTATACAATATAGAGTCTGCCTATGAGGAATGTGTTATACAATATAGAGTCTGCCTATGGGGAATGTGTTATACAATATAGAGTCTGCCTATGGGGAATGTGTTATACAATATAGAGTCTGCCTATGGGGAATGTGTTATACAATATAGAGTCTGCCTATGGGGAATGTGTTATACAATATAGAGTCTGCCTATGGGGAATGTGTTATACAATATAGAGTCTGCCTATGGGGAATGTGTTATACAATATAGAGTCTGCCTTTGGGGAGCACATTATAGTATATAGAGTATGCGTATGAGGAGTGCATTATACTATATGGAAGCTTATGGGGAGTGCATGATACTATACTGAGGTTCTATCTGGTGCATTATACTTTATGGAGGTTACCTAGGGGGGCATCATACAGTATGGAGAATACAGTGAGGGGGCCATCATAGAGTGTTGGAGCCATCAAAAAGTTTGGGGGCTACTAAGAGGTCTGTATACTGTGTGGGTGGTACTATCCAGTGAGGGGGCATTATACTATGTATAGGGGAGCTGTACAGGGGGAGACTCGGGACATTATTAAATGTAAAGTGGACACATTGTTATAGGGGAACTCAGGATACTGTGACTATCAAAAGGGCACACATGACATTATTACTTTCTAGGGGACAAAATATGGGCTCTGTTTTCTATGGCACTTGCACCCGGCATTACTATATTCTAGAGGGTTGCTTTAGAATTTAGAGGGCACAGAACCACACAGCAGGTGCAGTAATAGAGACACATATGGCAGCAGTCGTTCAGCATTGGGGTACCAGCAGGATAAGGAGTGCAGGTTGGGAATAGTCCCATTGGGGACAGTGCTGAAAATATGAGACGTGAAATATGTCTTTCTTGTAATCTCTGCAAATGAGTCCTGGCTGGAAGAAGTTGTCATGTTGGTCTGGGCCAGATGGAAAATATGTGAAAAATGAACGATTCCATAAGACAGAAGGTGAGATGTAAGTCACCATCTGTAACTGTGCTATAATCTCTCACATGTTCTGTAGGACTGGTATCTACCACTGACCATATGGCTGTAATATAAATGTTGGTCTTTATATAGAAAAATATTTAGACTTGAGAGTCCTCAGTGGTTGATACCTTTTAATGGCTAACTGAAAAGATGGTAACAAATTGCAAGCTTTCGAGGCTACTCAGGTCTCTTCATCAGGCAAAGACTAAAACAAAAACTGAAGAATCACATATTTATACACAAGAGGACACAGGAATAATGCAATAGGTAAGACATGTGACGTGAAGCAGAACTGTCATTATGGCAGTCTTTATATAGAAATTATTTTCAGCAATA
This sequence comes from Oophaga sylvatica, assembly GCA_033576555.1. Lineage (NCBI taxonomy): Eukaryota > Metazoa > Chordata > Amphibia > Anura > Dendrobatidae > Oophaga > Oophaga sylvatica. Next base: position 94,539,234 of record JARQOD010000002.1, on the reverse strand, counting down.
TCACTGTCGTCTGCTGCCTGAGGTTCTCCTACATCCACTATTAGGGTGTGTCACCCAGTTGTAATCAAGGTTACCTGTTTAGGGGCCCACTTAGAAGTTTCCCCCCCCCCCGAATTGAAACCATAGCTATGCCTCTGGGTATAAGCACCACGGACAGTAATACAGACACTTACATGCCTTGGCTGCTACCAATGCCAATATTAAAGGCTATCTGAGAAAGGTTCTGCCACGCTGAATTTACTTGGGCACAGAAATCATCAAGATCTGCTGACAGCCTCCTTTGCAATTTTCAACCAATGACATTCCAAATGTTCTCATACTACACACCTGTCCTCTCTTCACCTCACCTTGGTTTGTTGCTGTCTGTGGTGCTCCACGTTGGGCTTTGCAGCTTGCCCTGCATGCATCATCTTCCTAGGCCTTTTAAGGCCCATTAGAACACACCTGTGTCTTCAGATTGTTATTCAAGACTTAGCCTGTTTCTCTCCTCCTCCTTTGCACACCATATTACTGGATGCTATCCTTACTGTCCTCCTTCGCTGCATTCATCCTGCTGTTCCGAAGATTCCTGAGAGTATCTCATCACAGATGGTCGGGGCCCATGTACCTACCCAATGGTAAATACGCTCAATGTCAAGTCCAGAGACACTTCGGGAGATTGGTCTGGAGAAGTTGTGGGCAATGCCATGAAGTGGTCTTCACAAGTCAATATAAAGGTGTCCCAGAAGCCTTTTTTTCAACTCAACTGGATGTTGCTCAAGTTACCGTATTTTTCGGACCATAAGACGCACTTTTTTTCCTCCAAATTTGGGAGGAAAGTGTGGGTGCGTCTTATGGTCGGAATGTAACATGTGGGGAGGGGGGCAGGGTGCAGCGGTGGAGTGGGATCGCAGGAGGCAGGAAAATATCCCCTCCACTGCAGGAATCCAGCCCTGGGGAACCACTGGTCCCGATACTTAAGTGCAGTGAATATTAATTAGCCGCTTCCGCGCCCACCTATCAGCTGAGCAGTGAGCGGGGAGCAGCAAATGACAGAACCACATAGTTCCCCAGCGCCTGATTCCTGCAGCAGCCGGGGATCTGTGTGGGAAGGAGAAGGAGGCAGCAGGAGCAGAGTGCAGCAGGAGGCATCGCATACCTGACAGCCTGGGGGCTGTGCTGATGCCATGCTGAATGCTCCTGTGGAGGACCTGTGATGAGGTCATGAAGAGGGCGGGCTGGAGCATCACATGACCACACAAAGCCCTGCCTCTTCATGCTGTCATCACAGGTCCTGCAGACACACTGTACAAATAATTAAAAAGTTAGTAAATACAGCACAATTAAAAAGCACTCTGCCATCCAGTGGTGGATTATAACTCCCAGCATGCATCGGATCTGCAGGACATGCTGGGAGTTATAGTTCTCCCATGGGATCTTAAAGCAGCACTCCAGTGTTATCAGTGCTGGAGTGTGGCTTTAACCCCTCTCTGACATTAGACGTACTATCCCGTCCATAAAACCCGTGCCATTCTGACCATGGACGGGATAGTACGTCATAGGCGATTAGCTGCGCTCCCGGAGGGAGCGCAGCTAATCGCCGCCGGGTGTCAGCTGATTATCACAGCTGACACCCGTGACTGTGTGTCAGGAGCGGTCACGGACCGCTCCCGGCACATTAACCCCTTGCACACCGCGATCAAACATGATCGCGGTGTACTGGGGGCACAGGGGAGGATCGCGCAGGGTGGGGGCTCCCTGCGCGCCCCCCTGAGACCCTCAGAGCAGCGCGATGTGATCGCGCTGCTCTGAGGGCTTCCTCCCTCCCAGGACCCGGATCCAAGATGGCGCTGGGGTCCTGGAGGGAGGCGGCTTCCTCAGTGCCTGCCGAGAGCAGGCATGAGGAAGCGTCCTGCACTGCCTGTCACATCGCTGGTGTGACAGAGTGCTGTGCACACTGTCACACCAGCGATCTGATGAAATACAGTGATGTCCCACCCTGGGACAAAGTAAAAAAGTAAAAAAAAGTAAAAATAAACATGTGTAAAAAAAAATCCAAAAAAAAAAAAAAAAAAAAAAAATATTCCCCAATAAATTCATTACTTATTGTAAATAAAAAAAATAAAACAATAAAAGTACACATATATGGTATCGCCGCGTCCGTAACGACCCCCCCTATAAAACTGTCCCACTAGTTAACCCCTTTTGTGAACCCCTTAAAAAATAAAAAATAAAAACGAAGCAAAAAATCAGTGCTTTATCATCATACCGCTGAACAAAAAGTGGAATAACACGCGATCAAAAAGACGGATATAAATAAACATGGTACCACTGAAAATGTCATCTTGTCCCGCAAAAAACAAGCCGTCACACAGCATCATCAGCAAAAAAAATAAAAAAGTTATAGCTCGCAGAATAAAGCGATGCAAAAATAATTATTTTTTATATAAAATTGTTTTTATTCTATAAAAGCGCCAAAACATGAAAAAATGATATAAATGAGGTATCGCCATAATCGTACTGACCCGAAGAATAAAACTGCTTTATCGATTTTACCACACGCGGAACAATAAAAACGCCTCACCCAAAAGAAATTCATGAATTGCTGATTTTTGTTCATTCTAACCTCCCAAAAATCGAAATAAAAAGCGATCAAAAAATGTCACGTGCTCAAAAATGGTACCAATAAAAGCGTCACCTCGTCCCGCAAAAATTAAGACCTCACATGACATTGTGGGCCAAAATATGCAAAAATTATAGCTCTCAAAATGTGGCGATGCAAAAAACTACTTTTTGCAATAAAAAGCGTCTTTTAGCGTGACAGCTGCCAATCATAAAAACCGCTATAAATAGTAAATCAAACCCCCCTTTATCACCCCCTTAGTAAGGGAAAAATAATAAAATTAAAAAAATGTATTTATTTCCATTTTCCCATTAGGGTTAGGGTTTCGGCTAAAGTTAGGGTTAGGGTTGGCGATAAAGTTAGGATTAGGGTTAGAGTTAGGATTAGGGTTAGGGTTGGGATTAGGGTTGGGACTAGGGTTAGGGGTGTGTTGGGGTTAGGGTTGGAGTTAGAATTGGGGGGTTTCCGCTGTTTAGGCACATCAGGGGCTCTCCAAATGTGACATGGCGTCTGATCTCCATTCCAGCCAATTCTGCGTTGAAAAAGTCAAACGGTGTTCCTTCACTTCTGAGCTCTGCCATGCGTCCAAACAGTAGTTTATCCCCACATATGGGGTATCAGCGTACTCTGGACCCCAAGAGTTATTGTGAAATTTGTCCTATTTCTTCTGTTACCCTTGGGAAAATAAAAAACTGGGGGCGAAAATATTATTTTTGTAAAAAAAATAAGATTTTTTTGTTTTTACGGCTGTACATTATAAACTTCTGTGAAGCACTTGGGGCTTCATAGCGCTCACCACACATCTAAATAAGTTCCTTGTGGGGTCTATTTTCCAAAATGGGGTCACTTGTTGGGGATTTCCACTGTTTAGGCGCATCAGGGGCTCTCCAAATGCGACATGACGCCCCCAGACCATTCCATCAAAGTCTGCAATCCAAAACGTCACTACTTCCCTTTCCGAGCCCTGACATGCGCCCATACAGTAGTTTTCTCCCACATATTGGGTATCAGCGTACTCAGGACAAATTGGACAACAACTTTTGGGGTCCAATTTCTCCTGTTACCCTTGTGAAAATAAAATATTGGGGGCGAAAAAATCATTTTTGTAAAAAAAAAAAGGATTTTTTATTTTTACGGCTGTGCGTTATAAACTTCTGTGAAGCACTTCGGGGTTCAAAGTGCTCACCACACATCTAGGTAAGTTCCTTGTGGGGTCTATTTTCCAAAATGGGGTCACTTGTGGGGGGTTTCCACTGTTTAGGCGCATCAGGGGCTCTCCAAATGCGACATGACGCCCCCAGACCATTCCATCAAAGTCTGCAATCCAAAACGTCACTACTTCCCTTCCGAGCCCTGACGTGCACCCATACAGTAGTTTTCTCCTACATATTGGGTATCAGCGTACTCAGGACAAATTGGACAACAACTTTTGGGTTCCAATTTCTTCTGTTACCCTTGTGAAAATAAAATATTGGGGGCGAAAAAATCATTTTTGTAAAAAAAAAAAAGGATTTTTTATTTTAAGGCTGTACGTTATAAATTTTAGTGAAACACGTGGGGGTTCAAAGTGCTCACCACACATCTAGATAAGTTCCTTGAGGGGTCTAGTTTCCAAAATGGTGTCATTTGTGGGGGGTTTCCACTGTTTAGGCAGATCAGGAGCTCTCCAAACACGACATGGCGTCCAGCCAATTCTGCGTTGAAAAAGTGAGACGGCGCTCCTTCCCTTCCAAACTCTGCCATGCACCCAAACAGTGGTATACCCCCACATATGGGGTATCAGTGTACTCAGGACAAATTGCACAAGAACTTTTGGAGTCTTGTTACCCTTGGAAAAATAAAAATTCGGGTGAAAAGATCATTTTTGTGGAAAAAATATGATTTTTAAATTTTACGGCTCTACGTTATAAACTTGTGTGAAGCACTTGAGGGTTCAAATTGCTCACCAAAGATCTAGATAAGTTCCTTAGGGGTCTAGTTTCCCAAATGGGGTCATTTGTGGGGGTTTCCACTGTTTAGGCACATCAGGGGCTCTCCAAATGCAACATGGCATCCAATCTCAATTCCAGCCAATTTTGGTTGGAAAAAGTCAAATGGTGCTCCTTCCCTTCCGAGCTCTGCCGTGCGCCCAAACAGTGGTTCCCCCCCACATATGGGGCATCAGCGTACTCAGGACAAATTGGACAACAACTTATGTGGTCCAATTTCTCCTGATACCCTTGGGAAAATAAAAAATTAGTGACTAAAAGATAATTTTTGTGGGAAAAAAATAGGATTTTTTATTTTCATGCCCGGGCATTATAAACTTGTGTGAAGCACTTGGGGGTTCAAAGTGCTCACCAAAGATCTAGATAAGTTCCTTAGGGGGTCTAGTTTCCAAAATGGGGTCACTTGTGGGGGATTTCCACTGTTTAGGCTCATCTGGGGCACTGCAAACGGAACATGACCCCCATCAACGTCTGCATTCCAAAACGTTACTACTTCCTTTCCAAGCCCTGCCGTGCGCCCAAACAGTTTTCCACCCCCACATATGGGGTATCAGCGTACTCAGGACAAATTGGACAACAACTTTTGGGGTCCAATTTCCTTGGGAAAATTCAAGAATTTAGGACTAAAAAATCATTTTTGTGGAATTTTTTTTTTTTTTTTTCACACTCAGGCATTATAAACTTTTGTGAAACACTTGGGGGTTCAAAGTGCTCACAACAGATCTAGATAAGTACCTTAGGGGGTCTAGTTTCCAAAATGGTGTCACTTGTGGGGGGTTTCCACTGTTTAGGCGCATCAGAGGTTCTCCAAGCGCGACATGGCGTCCAATCTCAACTCCAGCCAATTTTAGTTTGAAAAAGTCAAACGGCGCTCCTTCCCTTACGAGCTCTGCCGTGTGCCCAAACAGTGGTTTTCCCCCACATATTGGGTATTGGCGTACTCAGGAGAAATTGCATAACAACCTTATCTGTCCATTTTCTCCTTTTACCCTTGTGAAAATAAAAAAAAAGTTTGTGAAAGATCATTTTTGTGGCTAAAAAGTTAAATATTCATTTTTTCCTTCCACGTTGCTTTAGTTCCTGTGAAGCACCTGAAGGGTTAATAAACTTCTTGAATGTGGTTTTGAGAACCTTGAGGGGTGCAGTTTTTAGAATGGTGTCACTTTTGGGTATTTTCTGTCATGTAGACCCCTCAAAGTGACTTCAAATGTGAGGTGGTCCCTAAAAAAAATGGCTTTGTAAATTTTGTTGTAAAAATGAGAAATCGCTGGTCAACTTTTAACCCTTATAACTTCCTAACAAAAAAAAATTTTGATTCCAAAATTGTGCTGATGTAAAGTAGACATGTGGGAAATGTTATTTCTTAACTATTTTGTGTTACATATTTCTCTGTTTTAAGGGAATAAAAATTCAAAGTTTGAAAATTGCTAAATTTTCAAAATTTTCGCCATATTTGCGTTTTTTTCAAAAATAAACGCAAGTTATATGGAAGAAATTTTACCACTAACATGAAGTACAATATGTCACGAGAAAACAGTCTCAGAATCGCGAAGATCCGTTGAAGCGTTCCGGAGTTATAACCTCATAAAGAGACAGTGGTCAGAATTGTAAAAATTGTCCCGGTCATTAACGTGCAAACCACCCTTGGGGTGAAGGGGTTAAATATAAGCCCTATGCCCCCATTCTTAAGCCGTGGTCACACATGCGAGAAATTTGCACGATTTTTGTGCGAATCTCTCGTATGAACACCCGGCACTGCCACCGGCACTCAGACCAGAGCGTTTGGCTGCATGTATTTCTATGCTGCATGTATGTCTATGCAGCCGCATGCTCCAGTCTGAGTGCCGGCGGCAGTACCGGGTGTTCACGAGAGAGATTCGCACAAAAATCATGCAAATTTCTCACATGTGTGACCCCGGCCTTATACTCACCCTCCAGCGTCTTCACATAGTAGTTTACAGACATCACACTGGTCCCGCAGCACCATCTTCTACCCGTAGCTTCCTACATAATAACATGCTATTATATATAATAACACACATATAATAGTATGTTATTTATGTTATTAAATATTTTACCACATTTTTTGCTTCAAATATATTTTTCCCTATTTTACACCTCTAAAACCTGGGTGCGTCTTATAGTCCGGTGCGTCTTATAGTCCGAAAAATACGGTACATTAAGCACCCTGTGTAGCCTAAATATGCTACCCTGTTCTGTAGCCTCTCTGGATTGTTAATTACCTCATCGATGGCATGACAAGGTGTGCATTTATTTCTGTGCATACCAAATACTGAATAAATTAAGATATTTTGAGACTGTTGTTTCCATAGTCTCATCATCTGCATATACTTAATATGCCTAGTTGATCCTGTGATTTCCAAAATTCCACAGCTTTTCCTTGTTGTTTTGCTATTTCAATGTAGAGGTGTCTGTATATTACAGTATATACAAATTGTGAAGAATCGCAGGACTCCGGATGTATTCTAGTATGAGTGATTAAACTACACTTTTACTGGATTAATACTGGACTGGTGCAAATTGCTGCAATTTGTTTGCACAATTACCCCTGATCGAGGTTTTTATGGGCTGGCACTCACCAGCTTCTGCCTGAATGAAATCTTATGCTTCCACTTCTTTAGTATGCAATAAAATAGATATACGCAAGAAGGCTTTACAGGATTTTAATGCTAAACAGTTGTGGGGAAGTGAACTTTTTAATGTTTGAGCTACAAGGGAAGTTATATATTATCCATATAACAGCTTGGGAAGTTGTTATATACTGAGTGACTGTACATCAGCTAGGCTCCTGTGATTGTACAATCCAAAACTGAATTAGGGTATGTTCACACTGGGCGTTTTTGTTGCTTTTTTATGCTATTGCTTTTTACAGTACCAGCAAAGCCTATGAGATTTCAGAAATCTCATGCACACATATTGTTTTTTTTGTCATCAGAATATTGTGCTTTGCTGCTTTTTTTGGACATAGAGCATGTCACTTCTTTAAGCGTTTTTGCAGCATTTTTCACCCATTGGCTTGAATGGGTGTTGAAAAAAACACAGGTATCATTATTTACAGCATTTTTGATGCAGAAAAGTCTTGGACACCAAGCATTCACAAAGAGACACAAGTTAGCCCAAAAAAAACGCAACAAAACCGCAATGATAAACGCACCAAAAACGCATCTAAACCTGTGTTTTTGCCGCAGCTTCTTTCCTGCCAAGAAATCAGGTTTTGCTGCAGAAAAAAAATGCAGCAAAATCGCCCAGTGTGAACATACCCTTAAATGAATTTATAAGTTACATTTACAATGTAGAGCACTTTTCCATATATATCTACTATTCTACTACTATCTGCTAGTAAATCTCCATGTAAGGCCGGTTTCACACGTCAGTGTCTCCAGTATGTGTAGTGACAGTTTTCTCACGTACCGGAGACACTGACGCATGTAGATCCATTCAAACGAATGGGTCTATGCACATCAGCGTATTTTCAAAGACCGTATGTCCATGGGCAAAACACACTGATGTGTCCATTTTTTACCAGCAGCACATTCCGCAAAACATGCACACGGAGAACAGTGCACACTGTCCTCCGTGTGCACGGGCGGCCGCTGGGGAAGAAGCCGCTACTGTAAGCGCTGTCCCCCGGCGGCTGGTGCTGAAGCCGGCTTTCATTCTCCCTGCTCTACCTGCGAGCAGAGGAGAACGATGAGCGGTATATTAAAGTCCAAATGACAGCAGGTGGGGGCTTTTGGGACTGTTACCCCCATCATCCAACACCTTCCATCGTTCAGACTTTAATATACAGGTCATCATTCTCCTCTGCTCGCAGGCAGGCAGGGGAGAATGACTGCCGGCACTAGCACCAGCCGCCGGGGGACAGCGCTTACAGTAGCCGCTTCTTCCCCGGCGGCTGTCCGTATGTCCGTGTGGTACTGATGCGGCACACCGGTGGCACATGTTTGCCACACGTGTGCCGAACATAGTACACACACGGACACTAATATCTCCGATACCGTTTTTTCCAGTACCGGAAATATCAGGATGTGTGAAACTGGCCTAAATAACATTCTCTATTAGTTTACAAGCCAAATCCTTTCGATCTCATACACACAGCAGTACTTCACATTTTCAGCCTAAATAGATAAATACATTGATCTCCTATAAAGGGAATTTCTCACCAGATTTTTGCTACGTCATCTTGATAGCAGCATAATTTAGAGAAAGAGACCCTGATCTCAGTGATGTATCACTTAGTTTACTTGTTCCAGCAGTTATGACAGTTTTTATATGAAGCAGAGCTCAGAAAGCTAACCCCGCCCACACTACATTGTAAGGTTCTGTGTACATGTTCCTGAAACTCAGTTTGTTCGTCAGCCATTTTACTTTCTGTCTTGCTGCAGCTATCTTGCCCTCAGTCAAAATGGAGTTTCCAGCTTGCATGTTCCCGCCCTGATTCTCTCCTTTTGCTTCTTAAGCAGCCACAGCTGAGCAATCAGTGCTTCAGAATCTAGCCTGCAGTGAACCTGTGACCTGACTCCTAAAGCCTTGGACCTTGTACTCCAGCTATTCCTACTGAGGAACTCTGAAGCACTTGTGGACTCTGAACCCTGCTCTTTGAAAGACCCACGTTTGCATGGACTTACGGTAACAGAGAAGAAGATCCTGAACCTGTTGTGTAGAGTGATTGCTGAGCTTAGATTACTCTGGCCTGCTGTGTCTCCTGCTTCTGTGTCTGCAAACTGTGTGACTATTTTTGCCAACTTGTATGAAGTAATACAAGACTTTCTATATCAAACCTGTGTCTCATGTATTTTCATCGCACCCAAGCACAAGACGCTATATGAACTGTACTACATACATTACAAGATTCTGAAGCCAAAACGTTAGTGTCTGCTGGGTCTGGAAAGGCTGTGTCTGCTGTAACTGTGGATATCGGATGTCCGGTTGTACTTTCTGTGATGACAGTGGTTGTGACTTCTCACAACCATTCCAGGTGAGCAATTCCCTTAAGTGTTTTTTTTTCTGCAGTGTTACCACAGGTAAACACTATTGTTTTTTTTTTCTCTTTTCTCTTTTTTGTCTGCTGTAACTGTGGATATCAGATGTCCGGGTGAACTTTCTGTGATGATAGTGGTTGTGACTTCTCACAACCATTCCAGGTGAGCAGTTCCCTTAATTTTTTTTCTCTCTGCAGTGTTACCACAGGTAAACACTATTGTTTTTTTTTTTCTCCTCTCCTCTTCTTCCAGTACTCCTGTCTTAAAAGATCTGGAAAATGGAGGCCCGCATAAAGGAACTTTGCGGAGTGACTGATAATATCCTTGCAGATTTGCAGAATATAAAGACCCGTTTTTCAAGCCTACAGGACCTCACTAATCACAATTTGCAAGTGTTTGGACAGACTGCCCAGGATTTGCGAGCCAGGATTGAGGTTCTAGAAGAGCGAGTCCAGGCTCCTGCCGTAGCCCCGAGTTCTGGGATTCCCAAGTTGCCCCCTTTTCGTTTTGGCGGTGAACGTGAGAAATTCAGGGGATTTATTAATCAATGCAATCTTTTTTTTCTGCACATGCTTCACAATTTCCCACTGAACGATCTAAGGTGCTTACTATAATTATGTTGCTTACCAACAAGGCTTTGATGTGGGCAAACCCTCTGATTGAGACTGAGGATGATTGTTTGAATCACCTTGATGCTTTTATTTCAGCCATGGGGCAGGTGTTTGATGACCCCAATCGAGCTGCAACAGCTGAAGCAGCCATGTCAGCTTTGCGCCAAGGTAAGCACTCGGTAGCTGAATATGCCTTGGATTTCAGGAGATGGGCCCTTGATACCACCTGGGACAGTTCCGCCAAAAAATCTATTTTTCGAAAGGGGTTATCTCCACTGATTAAGGATGAACTTGCTCGTGCCGACCCTCCCACTGCGTTAGGTGACTTTATTAACTACTGCATCCATATTGATACTCGTCTGACTGAACGCAGGCAAGAGAGATGGTTCGAAAGCAATCGCACTAACCTTTTCCTACCTTCCTCTCCAGCTAAGGAACCTTTGAGTAGGATTACACGGGAACCTGAACCTGAACCCATGCAGGTAGACTCTTTACAACGACGGGTTAGTGATGCACGCAAGGAACATCGTTTTAAGGAAAATCTATGTTTCTATTGTGGTAAGTCAGGGCACTTCATTATAAACTGCCCCAGCCGTTTTCGTAAGACTACTGCAGCACTCATTCATTGTGAGTGTTGCGAGAGGGGATCTGTCAGGTCCGAGCCTCAGGCTCCAGAGAGATCTGCAGCAACAGATCTTGATTTCTCGGACTTAAACTCCGTTACCTCTGAGGACGTTGACTGTGTAAACGCTGCCATTTTTCAAGTTTCCTCAGCGGTGTCCCAGCTGAGTTGTAAGAAAAACAATTCTCATTGCTTTCTTTCCATCAAACTCTGGGTTGACTCAGCTTGGGTGTCTAGCTCTGCTATGATCGACTCAGGGGCAAGTGGAAATTTTATGGATGTCTCCTTTGCTCTGAAACAGGGATACGTTCAGTGAAGAAGGCTACTCCAGTACAGATGGAAACTGTGGATGGCTCCCTGCTGACCTCTGGACCAGTGGATCAGGAAACAGAGCCTTTGAGGGTTCTTATGGGTAAAGATCATCAAGAGAAACTGTCCTTTATGCTTATCTCTTCTCCCCACTTTCCCATTATTCTAGGGCTACCATGGCTGCAGGCTCAGAATCCTACCATTAACTGGGAGACCAAGGAATTACACTTTCCAGAGAAACAGATGAGTCCAAAAGTTTCAGCTTGCTCTGTTCCTAAAGGAACCATGTCAGTCCCTGAACTACCAGCTGTATACCAGGACTATGTGGATTTATGTGACAAGAAGAACGCTGACCAGCTTCCTCCTCACCGTCCATATGATTGTCCAATTGAATTATTGCCTGGAGCAGAGATACCTTTTGGTAAGATCTACCCCCTGGCGGGGCCCGAGCTAAAGGCTTTAAAGGATTACATAGACGAAAATCTAGCCAAGGGCTTCATACGCCCCTCTTCATCTCCTGCAGGTGCACCCATCTTCTTTGTAAAGAAGAAAGATGGATCTCTGAGACCATGCGTAGACTATAGGGAACTCAATAAGGTTACTATTAGAAACCGTTATCCATTGCCTTTAATCCCTGAGTTATTGGAGAGAGTGCGACATGCCAAAATTTTCTCTAAACTAGATCTTCGTGGGGCCTATAACTTAGTCCGTATTAGACCTGGGGATGAATGGAAGACTGCATTCAGGTCACGCTATGGACACTTTGAATATCTAGTTATGCCTTTTGGTCTGAGTACCGCCCCAGCCACTTTCCAACACTTGGTGAATGACATCTTCAGGGATCTCCTAGATACATTCGTGGTAATTTATTTGGATGATATTCTAATTTTTTCTAACTCCACAGAGGAACATCATGGACATGTGAGAATGGTCTTGGAACGTCTAAGACAAAATCATCTTTACATCAAACTTGAAAAGTGTGAATTCCATAGGACCGAAATTCAATTTCTGGGGTATGTACTGTCTACACAAGGAATTAGTATGGATGGAAGCAAAACCCAAGCCATCAAGGATTGGCCAAGTCCTAGAAATGTGAAGGAGGTACAGCGCTTCATCGGGTTTGCCAACTTCTATAGACGTTTCATTAGAAATTTCTCTGAGGTAGTGTCACCTATCACCCAACTTACCCGGAAAGAGTCTAGGTTCTCCTGGACTCCCCAAGCCCAGGAAGCATTTTCCCGTCTAAAAGATAAATTTACCACTTCACCTATCCTAGTACATCCCAACCCCGAGCTTGCCTTCATAATAGAGGTGGATGCTTCAGACTGTGCCGTTGGAGCTATACTCTCTCAGAGAACAGGTGAGAAGAATGTCTTGCATCCCTGTGCCTTCTTTTCCCAGCAGTTGTCTTCGGCTGAGAGGAACTACGATGTGGGCAATAGAGAGTTGTTGGCCATTATTGCCGCCTTCAAAGAATGGAGACACCTTCTTCAGGGGGCTGCACAGCAAATAGTCGTCCTGACAGATCATCGTAACCTTGAGTTTATCAGGTCGGCTAAGTGCCTGACTCCTCGCCAGGCTCGCTGGAATCTTTTCTTAAACCAATTTAATTTTATCATTTCTTATAGACCAGGATCGCGCAATGGAAAGGCTGATGCACTCTCTAGGATTTACTCAGCAGAGACACGTCCAATTACTCCTCCTAAGACTATTCTTCCTGACTCTAGATTCCTAGGAGTAAGTCATAATCAAGACCTACTTAAGGACATCAAGAAGCATACCATGCGGATTCCTTTTTGGCACAACCCCAAGGGACGTAAGTCTTGTCTTTAAGAATGGTGTGTGGATTCAGGGACAACGCCTGTATATTCCTGAAACAGTCAGATTGAGAGTATTGCAACTCATTCACGATTCCAAGATAGCTAGGCATAGAGGAATTCTAAAGACACAGGAATTTCTCTCTCGTTTCTTTTGGTGGCCCACTTGCAGGAAGGATGTTTTAAACTATGTCACTTCATGTGAAGTCTGTGCAAGATGCAAAACACCTCGCTCCTCACCAACTGGTCTGTTACAGCCTCTTCCCACCCCGTCCCGCCCGTGGGGATCCATTTCTATGGACTTCATTGTGGAGTTACCAACCTCTCAAGGGAAGAACACCATTCTAGTGGTGGTTGACCGTCTAACAAAGGCAGCTCATTTTATCCCTTGTGTCGGCTTACCCACTGCAAAACAGACATCAGATTTGATGATTAAAGATGTGTTTCGCTTACATGGAGTACCGGATGAGGTTATTTCGGATCGAGGGGTGCAATTCACTTCTAGGTTTTGGCAAAATTTCTGTGCAGCATTGGACATTAAAGTAAACCTTTCTTCTGCTTTTCATCCCCAGACTAATGGACAGACCGAACGAACCAATCAAACCCTGGAGCAGTATCTCCGCTGCTTTATCTGCCACCTACAGGATGATTGGGTGGATCTACTTCCATTAGCTGAGTTCTCGTATAACAACTCTCAGAGTGCCTCCACTAAGCAGTCTCCTTTTTACTCTAAACTAGGTTATCATCCTAACATTCTACCACGATTTCCCATAGAAACGCCTTTACCAGCAGTGGCTGAAAGAATCACGTCTTTACAGAAGAATATGGATCTTCTAAAGGAGAATCTGGAATCGGCTCAGGAAAGGTACAAGAAAGCAGCAGATAAATTTCGTAAACCTGCACCAGCTTTCAAGGTAGGAGACTTGGTCTGGCTGTCAACCAGAAATCTTAAGTTAAGGATTCCATCGTCTAAGTTGGGACATAAGTACATTGGACCCTATAAAATCAGTAAAAATTATAAGTGCCGTTGCTTGTCGTCTTCAACTGCCCAGAACTATGAGAATTCACCCTGTCTTTCATGTATCCCTACTAAAGGCTGCGACACCCAATACGTTTCCTGGACGTTCTTCTCCTTGCCCTGACCCAGTGCTAGTCGATGGTCAGGAAGAATTTGTGGTGGAAAGGATTTTAGATTCCAGGTTGTATAGAAATCAGTTACAATATCTGATTAAATGGCAGGGCTACCCAGTGGAGGACAACTCATGGGAACCAGTCAATAACGTTAATGCTCCTCGCTTGCTCCGTCAGTTTCATCAGAGGTACCCACACAAGCCTGGCCTGAGGTCATCCGGAGGTTGTCCCTAAGGGGGGAGTAATGTAAGGTTCTGTGTACATGTTCCTGAAACTCAGTTTGTTCGTCAGCCATTTTACTTTCTGTCTTGCTGCAGCTATCTTGCCCTCAGTCAAAATGGAGTTTCCAGCTTGCATGTTCCCGCCCTGATTCTCTCCTTTTGCTTCTTAAGCAGCCACAGCTGAGCAATCAGTGCTTCAGAATCTAGCCTGCAGTGAACCTGTGACCTGACTCCTAAAGCCTTGGACCTTGTACTCCAGCTATTCCTACTGAGGAACTCTGAAGCACTTGTGGACTCTGAACCCTGCTCTTTGAAAGACCCACGTTTGCATGGACTTACGGTAACAGAGAAGAAGATCCTGAACCTGTTGTGGAGAGTGATTGCTGAGCTTAGATTACTCTGGCCTGCTGTGTCTCCTGCTTCTGTGTCTGCAAACTGTGTGACTATTTTTGCCAACTTGTATGAAGTAATACAAGACTTTCTATATCAAACCTGTGTCTCATGTATTTTCATCGCACCCAAGCACAAGACGCTATATGAACTGTACTACATACATTACATACATCTTCTATGTACATTGAATAGTGACAGTGTGCTGCTAATTAGTGCTTGGCTTGTGGTTAGACTAGCAGGCACGTGAGACCTACAGTAGTCTGGGCAATGATAATCTCCTGCTAATAAATCACTGATTGTATAGAAAAATACAGCACACAGTCTAATAAATGACACATTGATGAAATCAGTGTCTCAGCCCCTAACTCATTCTGTCCTCAGATTTCATAGCAAAAAACCTGCTGACGGATTCCTTTTAATGTAGTGTTTCTATGAGATATGGTATTACAGACCTATTTTCCCCTATTAGACAGATGCTTATGGCATATAATACATTCATACTATGACATAAAGCTTTATAAAACTGGAGCAACAGTTTGTCCCATAGACTTCTATTTGCACAATAGTATGGCTTTATACAACTACGAGTGTAAGGTAATCTGTGATAATTGAGATTTGCAGGGACATGTATGTGGAATATGAAATTTTCCAAAGGCTCGAGTATATGTGATTAGAGCACTCCTGCTGCCGAAGGTCAAATTCCACATATAATATATCTGGGAATTTATACCTAATCAATGATCTTTTGTATCCATAAACGACTCGCACACTGGTAGCTTCTACTACGTGGTCTGTGGCGTTAAGACCACTGATATGGAATTAACTAACTTATAACCAATGAGTAGAGATGGGCGGACCCCTGGATGTTCATGTCCGTCAGGTCTGGCAAAACAGTTAAAAAAAAGTTCTGGATCAGATACAGTACACGGACCCAAACCCGGACCCCATTCACTTGAATGGGGGACCCGAACATCCAGTGTTTGCCATGCTGTCATGTGCAATGCAAAGGTGACATTAACCCCACAAATATGAACTCCACTCACAACAGGGCAAGTGGGAAGAGCCAAAGCGTCAGATTTGGCACATCTAATAGATGTGCCTTTTCTGGGTGTCTGTGCGCTGCTATTTTTATGGTGGGGGCAATATCCATGGCCTCTTACCAGCCTGAGAATACCAGCCCCCAGCTATCTGCTTTAGCTTGGTTGGTTGTCAAACATTGGTGGGACCCCATGCCGTTATTTTAAATTATTTAAATAATTAAAAAAACAGCATGGGGAGCCATCTATTCTTGATAACCAGCCTTGCTAACTATGACAGCTGAGGGTTGCAGCCCCCAGCTGTGAGTTTTGCCTGGCTGGTTATCAAAAATACAAGGGAACCCACACTTTTTTTTTTTAATTATTTATTTAGAGCGCACGAGCGGCTAACTCCCATCTGCCGCTCCTTCTCTCACTGTTATTAGCGGCAGCAGGTGTAGGCTAATAGGAGCAGTAGTCCCATCAGCTGACGCCAATGACTGTAGGTAAAAATTATACCTCCAATCACAGCTGCGGGTTCGTGTTGTCATTTGACAGCGTGGAAACCGCGGCTGTCTGATCGGCAGTGATGATTTCACCACCGATCAGACGCGGTGTTTGCCTCGCTGTCATACACATGAAAGCGAGACAAACACCCTGTGTTTGGGGGGCCGAACCCAAAACAGTAACACGGACTTCCTGGTGAAGTCTTTGTTTGGTGTCCATGCCCGAACAGTAGGTGTTCGGAACGGATGCCGAGCTTTACTGTTTGGGTTCACCCATGTCTACCAATAATGCTGTTTTCCACTAATATGACCCATTACCATTTTGTGCTCTTTCTTCACCTCTATGATACTTTCTGCAATACTTGCTCTTGCTGCCTTTGCCTTCTCTTCCTTCTCCCCAGAACATATATTCCTCTCCAGGAGTGCCTCCTAGCTCAGGCTACAAAGGCTTTGCCTGTCAAATATGTCTGTGATTTACTCTAGAGGCTAAGTTCATGATAGATCACAACACTACAGATATAAATAGGACTGTGGACTAAATGGAGACATTCTCCAAGCAAATAACAGAGTTGAAAGGAAGATTTCTGACATTTCTATAAAAAAATGGACAACTCTGAAAAGATAAACCGCCTGCCCAATAGAAGGCAACAAGTATTAGTGTATATATACAGTGTGCACAGAACTGGCTGCCTACTGTGTGCAAGACGCTCGGAAATTGAGCAGTCGCAGCACAACAGCAAAGCTATTACTAAATAGAGCACCCAATGCCTGTTTAATTACCACTGTACCGGACTGCATATTGTAACAAAGCCCCATTTATTAGGGTTGTTAAATGAGTGTAACGCTGCAGGAACGCCATTAAACATTCACACCGTAATAAATAATTAAGAACTGCAGATTCTAACAATCTGACATGTGTAAAAGACATTTTGAGTATTTACTAGAATATTATCTGTTTTGTGGATTGAACAAATGCTGCCATGTAAAAAAATGTTTCTGTTGGCATACGATGGGTAGAGCAGCATACGTTAGATTTATCATTAGAACACGCACTTTGCTGATCTGTTATAGGCCGGATTCACACCTCCAACATTAATGGCCTGAGTGTGGACCATACGGATGGGCCGCAGGTCTCCTGACCCAAACTTATTAGCCTTATATATGCCAGTGAGGCTGTTGAGTGCAAATCTGGATACCGGCGGTTAGCCTTTTTGCAGATGACCTATTATTATCAGTCTCACAACCTATAACCTATTCTCTCTACTTAATACTTTTGAGAAAGTATCTGGATTGAAGGGAAACATAGACAAATCAGATACACCATTTAATGCACCTACTCATGAGATCATTATCTTATATCTATAGGCATTAATTTAACCTCCCACAAATCAACCCTATTTAAATGGAACCGTACTCCACTAATAGCAAGATTCACAAGTGACCTAATCAAATCGTCTCCCATGTCCCTATCCTGGCTGGGTAGAATACATTCAATAAAAATGGTTTCCCTACCAAGATTCTCATATTTATTCAGATCCCTTCCTATTGCTATTCCCACAAGAACCTTTGCTAAAATACAATCCATGACTTCAAAGTATAGATGGTAAGGTAAACGACCTAGGGTTCGGTTGTGTACTATGTTTCACCGTAGACCGGTGGGTGGATTATCCTTTCCGATCTGTACCCCATATTACAAGGCCAGCTCAAATAGCTCAATTAGCTGTAGCATCCTCCCAAAAAGGATCTTCTAGACAGATAGGACTATAATCATCCCGCACGCCATCATATTCACTACAAGGTCTGATGTGGTCCACAGGTCCAATCCCAGTGGGTATGACAGATAGAGCTCCATTCACATATCACTCTTTGTATCTTTGGAGAAAACTTAGATTTCTTTATAAATTTCAATCTAACCCTTCTCCTATATTGGCTTTATTCAACAACCCAAAGTTTACATTGGAATTGGAACCACTAATGGTGGAAGATAAAAGGAATCACTAATCTGAAGCATATTTGGTCAATTGATAACAATGTCTTAACCAGGCAAGACTTTCTACACAAGTATAACCCACCTCTTGGAGAGTCTATGAGTATAAATCAGGTTCACTTTATTCTCTCTTTAATTCTCTACCATGGAATAATAAAACTAAGTTCATGGCATAATGGGAAGGAGACCTAAAGTGCACAAGGTCATTGGAAAAATAGCACCATTGCTGTGTTACATTATCAAATAAATAATCAGACCTCCCTGACAGAAACATCACTTAAAACCTTACATAGGGCATACTACGTCCCAGCGCGACTAAATAAAATATACCGTAATGTTTCTGTCAACATGTAAAAACATTTTGGATGCGTGCTGCAGGGCGGCCTGTGGTCAGGTCTCTCCTTGGTTTCTCTGGCTTATAAGGGTATGTTTCCATGATAAGGAAACACTCCGGATTTGCTGCGTGTCTGGCGCTGTGCGTTGGCGCAGCGCCAAACACGCAGAGTCCAGATGTTACAGCATAGTGGAGGGGATTTCAAGAAATCCTGTCTCCACTATGCGTAAAAATACGCAGGCGGAAGACCTGCGTTTCCGGACATGCGGCGCGTCTTTTCAGACCGCAGCATGTCCTAGCGTCTTGCGGCGACGCTGCGTCGCCGCAAGGTAAATAACACAGGGCTATGCAGCCCTGTGTTCTTTCCGGATGTGTTCCGGAGGTGTCCGGAACACATCCGGAATGAGCGCGCGTCAGAAAGGGGGCGGGGCTTTGGGCGGTGCGGAATTTCCGCTCCGTCCAAAGCGCTGTGGTTCCGGACCGTGGAACCACAGCCTAACAGGAAGATAAGACTCTGCCTACAGTCCCGCCCCGAAGCACGGGCATTAACTGAAAACTTCTAACACTGATTATACAAGAACCACAAGACGGATTGCTTCAACCCAGGTATCATTTTAATCAGTATAACAGTGGCAATCTGATAGTGTCTGTAGTTTACTGAGCAAAATCATCCTGCTGATAGGTACACTTTAAATCTCTATTTTTGGCTCAATTTCCTTGAAGAAAACAAGCTGCCTAATAATTCTGCACACCTTGATAAAAGGCATTGTATCCTTAAGCTGCACCTTCCTTCATTAAACAAGAACACATCACCTGATCTTCTTCATCCAATAAGCATTCACATTTATGCAGTTTGGAGTTGGAAATTCTGCATAAAAATGATATGGGAAAAAATACTCACCTAATAATTCTGCACACAGTGTATTGTATGTCCATGTTATAAAATATCTGATATGGTGTTGATGGTGACAGATGAGCAATGTTAAACACAACTAATCCAACAGAAATTATGAAAGAATCTACAGAAGACTCTATTCCTAACTCCTAGAAATGAAATACCATAGGTCTAAATGATTATACACATGGGTTAAGCGGATGGACGATGTTCTCCCTGCTGTAATTTTAATTAACCTTTAAGGTCAAACTATATAAGTGTGACACATGCGAATTCGATGGCACTCGCCTATTCAAGTCTATGGGTCCATGAAAAATAATCGAACTGCACACGCACTTGTCCTGATAAAAAACTTTTTTCATGTTTTACTTTATTCTGTTTTATGATATATTTTTCACCTTTTAGTTTTTTTTAGCAGTGTTTTATTTCAATTATTCTTCTGAAAATCAAAACTTGTCTTCCTAAAACAAGTAAAAAGTTCAGCTATAAATAATGGGAAATTGGTCTGGTGAATGAGCTTTCGACATATTACATGGAAGTTGTCATAATTAGGGCAAGTTGTTTCCTTTGCTTACGCCAAACATCCTTTGTTCGCTAGCTTTAGACATTTCTTTGTGTGCATTTGGTGCCAGCAGAATTCTCCATTATGTTAACTCAGGACGGATGTTTGACTCCTAGAAACTTAAACAATAATACTCACCTTGGAATTTCTGTGTCTGCAATAATAACATATAAAAAAAGTTTGTCTGCTATGCTTCTCCTTCAGTAAGTCATCTAAAAAGAAAGGGAAAAAAAACTGAGAGCATTTCTAACGCTGCCAGACAAGCTTAAAAGTTATCTTAAAGCTTGCACGGGTCATGACCTTCTACAGGTCTAGGAATCCAATTGTGTCTTACTTCAGTTTTAAAACTTTCAGGTTCAGGTTTATTGATTCCTGCATGCGAAAGACTTCACAATTTAGTGTCACGGTTATAAGGTTGACTATTAATGGTGATTTATTCTAATGAGTGATGTAAAAGAATAAATGTATATATATATACAGCTAAGGCATCTGTTCTGCACAGTATGGAGATGCTAATCAGCTATTGTGTTGAAATTCTGAAATGTCACCTTATGACGCTTTTCTTTTCTGGGACACGTGTAATATGATGATCACACCATCCCTCTGCACCATTTGTCAATCCACCTGTTTTCTGGGGTGGTGTAACAAAAGAAGAAACAATTCTCCTTCCTGAAATGACTTCTCATGATGAATGATTGGAAAGTGGATAGAGTTTTGCCTCTGTGGAGGCCGTCAAGTGAAGCTAAAAATCTGCAATGTCCTACTCAGATATCTCGGCTCAATGGACATCTTCTGACCTTATTAGAAATTTCTGTCTAAAAATAACTATAAGCAATAACGTTACCGCATTTTAAGATTATCTACAAACATACTCTCGGCTGTTGTGAATAGGCTGGAAATGAGTTCTGAGCAGAAGCTCCCTCTGGTGGTTACAAACGGTACTGGACTGTCCAGTGAAGATTGTGAGGATTGGGAATCAGGTGTTACTGACTGGTCTTATATAAGGGAGTCGCCTTCCCATCAGGGTTGCCGGTGATCAATTATGATTTGGTAGCTGAGGAGAGCAGGCAAAAAGGAAATACACCAGAGCAGTTGGAAACTATGAGATTGCAGTACCCTGACTACCCACCACAACTAGAGGCAGCCGTGGAGCATTCCTACGTTGGTCCTAGACGCCTCGTCACAGCTTGAGAAACTAACTACACCTAAAGATAGAAAGAGGAAAGCTATCTGCCCCGAACATGTAATGGCGGTTAGACAAGAAGAAATACTGACACAGACAGAAAATAGTATGAGCAAACGTTGGGGCCCAAACTTACTAAATAGAAAAGGATAGGAAGGGCACTTACTGCAATCCCAAAAAACCCTGAAAAGCACCAACTCTACTAATTTCAAAAACACCTGAGATCACACGACCTCTACCACCTAAATTAGTTCTCTGGTGTAACCAAAAACAAAACAGCAGCCACTGAAAAAACTGGAAAAAGCAAATGTACAAACATCAGTGGCTGAACTGAACTGAGAGGGCAAAAGCCCCCAGAGGGGACCCTGAAGGCCCCCACAGAAGTGCAGGACAAAAAGCAAAAATCAAGCACAAAAACAAAAAGAAGAAAATGTCTTATCTGTTAGCAGGAGATTCAGAAACGACACAGCAGGCTACCAAGGAAACAGGAATCAGGGATTGAGACCAGAACAATTGATCACCGGCAACCCTGATGGGAAGGCGACTCCCTTATATAAGACCAGTCAGTAACACCTGATTCCCAATCCTCACAATCTTCACTGGACAGTCCAGTACCATTTGTAACCACCAGAGGGAGCTTCTGCTCAGAACTCATTTCCAGCCTATTCACAACAGTACCCCCCCCTTGAGGAGGGGTCACCGAACCCTCATTTGAGCAACCAGGTCGGTCAGGATGAGTTCTATGATACGCACGGATGAGTCTCCTAGCATGGATGTCCGAAGCAAACACCCAAGAATTGTCTTCCTGACCATAACCTCTCCATTTAACCAAATACTGGAGTTTCCGTCTAGAAAAACGAGAATTCAATATTTTCTCAACCACATACTCCAGATTGCCCTCAACCAAAACAGGGTCAGCAGGCACAGTAGTAGAAACCACTGGCTCAACAAACCTCTTCAACAAGGACTTGTGGAACACGTTATGGATCTTAAATGTCCCTGGAAGAAGCAAACGAAAAGAAACAGGATTAAGAATCTCCATGATCTTATAAGGTCCAATGAACCTAGGCTTAAATTTAGGAGATGCCACTCTCATAGGAATATTTCTTGAGGACAACCAGACCAAGTCCCCCACTTTAAACCGAGGACCATCAGTCCTATGCCGGTTAGCAAACCGCTGGGCCCTCTCCTGAGAGAGGGACAACCTCTCCACTACCTGGTCCCAAATCTGTTGCATACGCTCCACAACAGAGTCAACACCTGGACAGACAGAAGCCTCCGTCTGTCCTGAAGAAAATCGAGGGTGAAACCCAGAATTACAGAAAAATGGAGACATCAAAGTGGCAGAGCTAGCCCTATTATTAAGAGCAAACTCAGCCAAAGGCAAAAAAGAGACCCAGTCATCCTGATCAGCAGACACAAAGCATCTTAGATAAGTCTCCAATGTCTGGTTTGTTCTCTCAGTTTGACCATTGGTCTGAGGATGAAACGCCGAGGAGAAAGACAATTGAACACCAATTTTAGAACAAAAGGTCCTCCAAAATCTGGAAACAAACTGGACTCCTCTGTCAGACACAATGTTCTCAGGAATGCCGTGTAAACGAACCACGTGCTGAAGGAACAAAGGCACCAATTCAGAGGAGGAAGGC
This sequence comes from Oophaga sylvatica, assembly GCA_033576555.1. Lineage (NCBI taxonomy): Eukaryota > Metazoa > Chordata > Amphibia > Anura > Dendrobatidae > Oophaga > Oophaga sylvatica. Next base: position 94,516,405 of record JARQOD010000002.1, on the reverse strand, counting down.
AACTTAGGTAATGGCACAAGATATATCATCTTGGAAAACCTATCGCAAATCACCCAGATGACGGTCATTCTCTGAGAAACAGGGAGGTCGGAAATGAAATCCATAGAGATATGGGTCCATGGTCTCTTGGGCACAGGTAATGGCATCAACAAACCACTAGAACGAGAGCAAGGCTTGGAGCAAGAGCAAGTCCCGCAGGACTGCACAAACTCCCTGACATCACGAGACAAGGTAGACCACCAAAAGGACCGACTAACCAAGTCTCTGGTACCAAAAATTCCGGGATGACCGGCCAACGTGGAACAATGAATCTCAGACATTACACTCTTTTTCCACTGGTCCGGGACAAACAATTTCCCAACAGGGCAGCGCTCGGGCTTATCCTCCTGACACCCCTCCAGAGCCAGTCTCAAATTGGGCGAGATGGCGGAAAGAACTACACCCTCTTTCAAAATAACAGAAGGATCAGATAACTTAGGAGAGTCCGCCAGGAAACTCCTCGAGAGAGCATCCGCCTTAACATTTTTAGTGCCAGGAAGAAATGAAACCACAAAATTAAAACGTGTGAAAAACAAGGCCCACCTGGCCTGTCTAGGATTAAGTCGCTTGGCAGATTCCAGATAAACTAGATTCTTATGGTCCGTAAGGACCACCACCTGATGTTTGGCTCCCTCCAGCCAATGTCTCCACTCTTCAAAAGCCCACTTCATGGCTAATAACTCCCGATTACCCACGTCATAATTACGTTCAGTGGGAGAAAATTTTCGAGAGAAAAAGGCACAAGGGTTACTTTTAGAGGTCTCTGGATCTCTTTGGGACAAAACGGCACCTGCCCCAATTTCAGAGGCATCAACCTCCACCTGAAATGGTAGAGAAACATCAGGCTGCCGTAGAACAGGAGCAGAAGTGAATCTCTGCTTAAGTTCCTGAAATGCAGAGACTGCCTCAGGAGGCCAATTCACCACATCAGAACCCTTCTTGGTCAAATCAGTTAATGGTTTAACAATAACAGAGAAATTACCAATACATTTACGATAAAAATTGGCAAAACCCAAGAATCTTTGAAGAGCCTTTAATGAAGTAGGTTGGACCCAATCACAGATGGCCTGAACTTTGACCGGGTCCATTTCAATAACAGATGGGGACAAAATGAATCCCAGAAATGAGATCCTCTGAACGCCAAAAAGACACTTTGATCCCTTCACATATAGAGCATTCTCTCTCAAAATCTGGAACACAGTCCGAACATGTTTTACATGAGAGTCCCAGTCATTGGAAAAAATCAAGATATCATCCAAATAAACAATCAGAAATTTATCCACAAAATCCCTGAAAATGTCATTCATGAAGGACTGGAAGACAGAAGGAGCATTAGTGAGCCCAAAGGGCATCACAAGGTACTCAAAATGCCCTTCAGGGGTATTAAATGCCGTCTTCCATTCATCCCCGTGCTTAATGCGAATAAGGTTATATGCCCCCCTGAGGTCAAGCTTGGTAAACCAAGTAGCGTTTCTCACCCTGGAAAACAGATCAGAGATCAAGGGTAAAGGATATTGATATTTCACAGTAATATTGTTCAAGAGACGATAATCAATACACGGCCTTAATGAACCATCCTTTTTGGCCACAAAGAAAAAACCGGCACCTAAGGGTGAAGAGGATGGTCTGATATGACCCTTCTCCAATGACTCCTTGATATAAGACCGCATAGCGTCATGTTCAGGTACAGACAAGTTAAAAAGGCGACCTTTAGGGAATTTACTACCAGGCACTAATTCAATAGCGCAGTCATAGCTCCTATGGGGAGGTAAGGATGCAGATTTACTTTCGCTAAACACATCAGAAAAATCAATCAAAAAGTCAGGAACATCCTGAGCCTGGGGAGAGGCAGAAAAAACAGGAGTGTTGGTATTAACACATTGGCAGCCCCAACTGGTAACAGACACAGATTTCCAATCCAAAACAGGATTATGAGACTGTAACCAAGGGAAACCCAGTACGATAATGTCATGCAGATTATACAAAAACAAAAAGAAGAAAATGTCTTATCTGTTAGCAGGAGATTCAGAAACGACACAGCAGGCTACCAAGGAAACAGGAATCAAGGATTGAGACCAGAACAATTGATCACCGGCAACCCTGATGGGAAGGCGACTCCCTTATATAAGACCAGTCAGTAACACCTGATTCCCAATCCTCACAATCTTCACTGGACAGTCCAGTACCGTTTGTAACCACCAGAGGGAGCTTCTGCTCAGAACTCATTTCCAGCCTATTCACAACAGTAAGCTATCTGCCCCGGAGCAGATCCCCAGGCAACCCTGATGGGAAGGCGACTCCCTTATATAAGACCAGTCAGTAACACCTGATTCCCAATCCTCACAATCTTCACTGGACAGTCCAGTACCGTTTGTAACCACCAGAGGGAGTTTCTGCTCAGAACTCATTTCCAGCCTATTCACAACACTCGGCCCAAACACCTATTAGGGTGGTTCACCATTCATAAAATCTTGGCACAGGATAGGCAAAGACCATTCACAGATTATAATAACGCTGCTGATGGACTTCCATGCTAAAAGCTTGATTTCTCAACACTGGCTCATTGGTGTACTACAAAATAGGGATCATTTTTATTGTACCTATACAACCATAAAACTAGTTGCAATAGTAAATACTTACGGAAATATTGTCATTCACATTTGTTCATGATAATTTCTCTGAAACTTTCCCCAGGCTCCATTTACGCTGGAGCATCATAGTAATAATATCTATTTAAAGGGAGTCTGTCAGCACAAAATTACCTCTCAAACCAAGTAACTTGTGGTGTGACCAAACATTAAAGTAATTGTCCACTACTAGGACAACCCCTTTTCTATCTAAATGTTTACCCCCGTTAAAATAAAAACACCTATACACACCTCCCGTGCTGGCGCCATTACAGAGGTGTCGGCACTTGCATTCCTGGGGCTCACGAGAGATTATGTCATGCAAGCCCTGTGCCCAGTCAGTGCTGGCGTCACTGTCCCGATCTTTGGACGTATAAGTAGTGAAGAGGAAGTCAGAAACCAGCCACGGTTGTCTTCCTCTTGATTACTTATTCATCAGAAGGTGGGGACAGTGACGCCAGCGCTGACTGCGCTCAGGTCTCAAGTGACATAACAACCTCACGTGAGCCCTGAGAACACAAGTGCCGACACTGCTGGAAAGATTTGGCATATAGGTCTTTTTATTTTAAAGAAGTCAAACATTTAGATTGAAAAGGGTTGTCCTTCCAGTGGACAACCTCTTTAAGTGCACCTTCCCCCTACTTATTTTCCTCTTTCTCCACCCCCTTCTTCTTTGATTGACAGTTCTGGATTTATAAAAACAGAGAAGGGCAGAAATAGATAGATAGATAGATAGATAGATAGATAGATAGATAGATAGATAGAAACAGACAGACAGGTGGGAAGAAGCACTTACTGTAAATGTTTGGTCACACTAGAGTTGTCCCAGTTGCATGAACTTGCTTCGAACATTCTGAGCTCACAGATTCCCTTTAATAGCTGTTGTCTAAATATTTGAAAAGATGAATAAAAATGATGTTGTACCTGTGACAAATCTTGAATGTATCTAGGTCATATGTAAGGCCAACATAGAAATATAAATATAGGGCTTGTGATCTATAATTTAGCAATTAAATATCTACAAAAAAGTTAAACCGATACAAATAGAAGATGGTGAATAACTAAATATGACCTAGAAGACAAAGGTCAGTAGGAAACTCCTTTGGCCTTAGTCTGGCTATTGCGTGTCCAGGAAAGAAAACAACATAAAATAAAGTGATACATGCTGCAAGAGCCAGGAAAAAAAAGTATTAATAAACTAAAGAACGACATTTAGACGTTCCATGGGGTGATCGCTGCCGGTCGAGGAGCACCAGAATTGACAGATGAATTACTGACTAGTGTTGAGCGATACTGCTCGATATCTAAAAATATCGTATCGGAATGGTATCGCCGATATCACTAAATATCGTCGATATCCGATTCCGATACCGGAAGTCCCATGTAAGTCTATGGGAACAAAATATCGCAACAAAAAAAAACCTTTCTTTCGTTGTAAACACAAAATATACACACATAGAATACATATATATATATATACATGTCATTGTGACATATATATATACATATATTTATAGTTTATACACTTCTACATAGTAAAATAGACTCTGATTCAATTGCCGGGTAAAGCCGTGACATACCCCATAGAAGTCGACGGGCTCGGTGCCGAGTACCCCCAAAACCTCTGGCTCTGTGCGACTCAACTTGGGCGTCACGAACAGGATTCTGTAGCTCGCTATAAGCGAGTCCTGTGTGCCTGAATTGAACTGGTTTTGTGCTTGAGAATTGCTAAAATCATCAGAGAATGTATTTGCCATTTTTCCGCCATATCTGCGTCACGACGAGGCACTGGTGAAGAAGAAGGGCGTGCTCTTCGTGGGTGTACACTGACTCAGTGGCGCAAAAACGATGGCCGACCACTCTAAATGGTACTGCAATGTAAGATCGTGCCCCACAGCTCTTGAGTTCCGCCTCCTCATCCTCCTCAGTGTGCGGAAACTAACACGAAGGTCCCGCCTCCCTACAAAAGAGGGGCCCTCTCCAGATGCTAATGACACATGTGACTTGGCAGAGATGGCTAATGGACACGAGCAGAAGTGTGAAGGGATGGAGCAGTCAGAGCTCTCCCCCACGGAAGCGACCCGATCGCCACGGAACCACCGTTGGGCACCCGGCCTGGAAACCCTCCTACGCTGCAAGAAGCGGAGGATACCCTAAGAGGCCTGGCCCGGCACCGGGAGGAGGTCGCCAGGATGGAAGCCAACTGGCGTGCCCTAAAACTAAACTTGGAGCGGCGCCAATCCCTCTTACCTGAAGTGTCTGTACCGGAAGGTGAGGCACCCGTTCTAGTAGAGGAGTCCGTGCGGGCATCCCAGCCCTTGCAATGTGATCCGGTTGGCGTTGTCGCAGTGGAGGCACCCGTTCCTGCAAAAAACTCTGCACCGGCAGCACCCCAGATCCCGCTGTCTGCCCCCGTCGCTGAGACAGAAGAAGCGACACCCGTCCTCATGGAGGAGGCCGAGCAGGCACCAGAGGTCTACCTGTCTGTACCGGAGCCCCGACTGTCATCTGTTCCAGAGCCGGCTGCTTCCTCCGCAGGTGAGCGCCGCCAGGACTGGGGGGCGCCAGGAGAGCTGCCGCAAACCGGACATCGTAAGCTGCAGTTTGATGGTGGAGACATGGAGATGCTGGTGGAGGAGAATTACAACCGGCGTCAGGAGGAAGAGTGGAGACGTTGGGAGCGGAAAGCAGAGCGACAAAGGGAGCAGCGAGAATCCCAAAAGCTTCGGCAACGTAACCTGGAGAAGGACCGGGCAGATAAGGACCGGATGAGAAAAGATAAAGGTACCCTGTGGGAGCCGCGGCGTAAGGGTGCAGTACGGAGCTTTAAATTGAAAGGTGGTTGGGGCTTCATCCAGGAGCCTGGACTTTATTTAGAAGTGTTTGTGACCCGGCGGGACGTGGAGGCTCACCTCCCAGAAGGACACCCGGGGAGGGACCTGTTGCCAGGAGACTTGGTGACTTACACCCGACACTGGGGTTACAATGGATGGTACGCCCTAAATGTTACCAGGTGCGACCCCTACTCCCCAGAGTGTCAGGAACCTGTGAGACCCTCGGAGCCTTCAGCCTCCCACATCCAGGCCTCTGCACAAGTGTCCACCCCACGCCGTAAATCTCCCCAGCCTCCCTCAGTGGTCTCCTCAGCAGCCCCAGCTATGGACATGATAACTATAGCTGGCCCGTACCCGGCGCCTGTTAGGCCCCCTGGGGTTCGTTCAGTCCGGGACATAGGGCTCCAGACCCGGAGGGAGATGAAAGAGGTGGCCACACAGACACAGATAGCGGGTCACGACTTGACTGTACAGGCCACACGACGTCATCAGGTCCTGGTGGTCCTTGGTGTCTCGGATGTTTGGCAAGCATCAGAAGAGTACCAGGTGGTACCTGGAACACCCCTGCCAAAGAATTATAAATAACCCGGACAGGGTCCCTGTATGTAAATAGTTAAATATGTAAATAGTTAAATTGTTGATGTACTCGGACGGGTGAATGTTCATAAAAAAAATTTTTAATTTAATAAAAAACACAACACAGTTTTCATTACTTTTATTACAGTCTCATCCTGCGACGCCATCGATCTCCTGTAAAAAAAATTTAAAAAAAAAAACAGCAGTATACCACCTGTCCGACGCAGTCCATAGTAACGAGTGTCCCACGACGATCCAGCTCTGCTACATCAGAATGACAGGCAGAGCCTGTCATCCCGGCGCAGCACAGCTGATTACCTGCTTCCCCGGCGGTGACGTCATCGGACTGCTTTACGGCCGGGATTACCCTGCAGTCACTGCAGTTATCGCGAAAAACTGCATGTGACCGCCAGGGAGAAGATAATGGCAGCCATCAAGCAGTCCGGGATGTGACCGCCAGAGATCTTCTGCCAGGTAAGTGCCGCTGACTCCTGACAGACCCGACCGACGGACACTCACAGTGACAGTGACAAATCCGATTCCGGTATCCGATATGACGAAAATATCGGTACTTGGAATCGAAAGCCCGATACAGCTAATATCGGCCGATACCCGATATTTGCAGTATCGTATCGCTCAACACTATTACTGACGACTGTAATAGATGAGGAGAGTTGGTTTATGTGATAAATCAAATTATTGACTGTAAATTGAATTACTGATGCTTGAGTCTTGTCAGCACTTGCTGGATTAATGCTCTGGAAGAAGCCATTGAACTCTAGTTTATTTAATGCTGCACAGGAGGTAAAACTAAAATAACAGTATGGTCTGCTGAAGAGTAATTTCAATGCTTTGTGATGCAATAATTATTTAGGCTACACCTTAACAAACAGTCGATATATACCTTTATTGTTATGCATCTGGCTATTTCTTTTAAGGATATGTACTTAGAAATACAAGGAACGTCTCTGAATTTCCTTTGAATGCTATTTATTCTGGGTCCAGGAATTGGATGAGTGAGGTGAAGCATGACACTACTATTCTATATTTGGTGTCTCTGAATCTCTTTGCCATTCACCACCCTCCAACATAACACATATGTGAATGGGACCCAACTAAGTACAGGGTAGTAACAATGGTTGACAATTTTATGTGCTTTAGTCCTCAACCATACGCATGCTATAGTTAAAGATACTCTTTCAGCATAAATTTACTGTTTAAACCAAGCACAGGTGCACAATGCACCCTTGCTTTGGCAAAAAGCAGTGATCAAGGGTACTCTGTGCCTGAAATGCATCTGAGCGTTATCTCATCCACCACTATGAATTTTTAATCTCATGTCGTAAAGATTTTATTCAGTTGCTGACATCTGGAAAAAAATGTTCTTCATATTTTATCGTGGGTCAGCAATTATCATTGGACCCGCAATGCTACATTGTGAACAGTTTTAACAAATGTAGGGCAAGATGAGGCTTTAATCTTAAACTTTTTCTCACTCTATGTAGTTCTTTTAGTCGCCCTGGCCCACATCTTTTTGCCTGCCTCGGTCCTGCTAGTAGTTTCCGGTAGTTTGAACTCAGCCAGATGTCTGTCCAGCCTCTGTTTGAAGACTTCCATTGAAGGAGAACTCCCCAACTCTGTTCCACTCGTTGATCACCTTCACTGTCAAAAAGTTTTTTTTAATATCTAATCTGTGTCTCCATTCAGTTTCATCCCATTTCTTCTAGTATTTCCTTGTGTGAATGAGAATAAAGCTGAGCCCTCTACAATGTAGTAGCCATTGACATATTTGTAGACACCTATTAAGGCCTCTTTCACACTTCAGTCGTGCGACGTCAGTCAAAATCCGTCAAAATGTTAAAAAAACGGATCCGCCATTTTTTTTTGGCGGATCCGTTTTTTTCCCATAGACTTGCATTAGTGACGGATTTTGACGGATGGTCGTCCGTTAGGTCCGTTTTTTGACGGATCCGCCAAAAAATTGGCGTCCGTCATTTCAAAAAAACGTCCAATGCAACGTTTTTTTTGACCGCCAAAATGGCGGACAACGGCGGATCCGCCGCATCCGCCATTTTTTACAATGGTCGCCTATGGGTGGCGGATCTGCCAGCATCCGTTTTTGACGTAATCCGCCTGCGGATCCGTCGCCTCTATTGAAAACCATAGTAAAATGCAGAAACCAGTGTCAGGGGTCTCTCTCTCTCTCTCTCTCTCTCTCTCTCTCTCTCTCTCTCTCTCTCTCCCTCCTTACATTTCCGAAAAGAAATTTTCCTCATTTCCGGATGAAATCTTCTTGGCGGATCCGTCAGATAACTGACCATTTTTGCATCCGTTTTTTTACTTTTCTGACGGATCCGCCATTTTTACGGATGGGCGGACGTCACACAACGGAAGTGTGAAAGAGG
>JARQOD010000002.1:94477990-94507824 GCA_033576555.1 Oophaga sylvatica | reverse complement strand
AAAAAAAATATAGATATCTTTCAATTTTCACACTGGCCACTGAGTGTAGCAACAGTAGACTGACACAGATCCTATCTTTTGTATGGAAATATCTAATGAGCCTGTGCAAAAGATGATTGTAAAGGGAGAGGTGACAAGGTAAGGCGCTGTATATAGAGGTGTTACCTGTCATTATAATCCTGCCTGTGACGATAACGAGGCTTCTGAAAAGTGTTTTGTAAAAAACAGGAATTATGAGTCTAAATTAGCCTCAGTGACCAGTGTGAAAAATGCAAGATTTCTGGGAATTTTTTAAATTCAGCTTGTTATATGAAAATAAAAATATTGCCAATTAATGAGGATATGGAGATTATACATTCCCTTTACACAATCCCAATATTTTTGGGTGTTAATGTGATTAGATTGGTAATTAACACATATGTTTGAACATCATCATCACATGCTGTATATTTATACTTACACTTAGAAGCAATCAACGAGATAAGCAGCAGGTTACTTTCATTGCAATTCTTGCAACAGAAAGGTATGCTCCATGATATGTTCCAATATATATAGGGAGTGATATGGGAGGATGTATATGAGATGTTATCTAAAGATTCCCTTCTAGTTGGCTATAAGTCATCAGAATACAAAGGTTTGAAAGCAATTTATGAGGCTCCAAGACTTAATCAAATCACAGCATGAATGATACATTTACTTCTCATTACTTATGTACCGTAGTCCTAACATCATATTGTGCACAGCTAAAATGTAATAACAGATTGTAATCTCTCACATCACTCTCTGTCTCCAGTTGGCTAACAATTGAATTTCTCTAGCTTGTACATACCATGGTAAATTTGATAGGCAGCCAACTAACCTAATCAAAATGTTTATTAAGTGCGAGAGGAAGTTTGGGGTTCATGACAGCACTGAGCCACTGCACTGTATATAAATCATGGGCATACCTAGAGGAGCCGAGCAGGGCATTTGAGCCGGCACAGCCAGCAGGGGGCGACATTGGGACACCTGAAGCGGCAGTATGAAGTGTCCCCCCGGCGGCTGCATTTTGCTGCCCCTTTTACCCCCCAGAGCTGATAGCCGACTCAGAGAACAACTACAATGAAAGCCATGAACACTGACACTTCTGGGTCAGGGAGAAATCAGTAGTTCGACCAGGTCATCTGATCACGCTGCTGACATCCCTCTCCAGCGCTGCAGACACATGGTGAATATCAATCAGGTAAACGCTCCCCTGGAGCTGAAGAAACTGAAGATTAAATTGTAATGTAATTGGGGGGGAATTTAAGGAGACAGGAGGAGCAAGACAGACACAGTATTGGTGTGGACACAGAATATGAAGTGGGGGTGTGGAGAGCTTGGTGTGGATTGGTGCGGACACAACAGGGAGGAGGTTTCAGGAGATTGGTGAGGACGCAGTATGACAAGAGGTTGTGGGATTGGTCAATATATAGCATAAAGTGAGAATAGTGCATTAAAATATAACTTTTAATATACTCATTAAAAATAAACAAAAAAGTCCCACCTCTGAAGTGAGGGAGGGGTGACTGTAGGCCGAGGAGCTTGGCTCCAAGTTTCTATCAAGGGCCCGACCTTCTCTAGGATATAAGAACTGATTCCTCCTGCAACGGCAGGGACTGAATTCGTAATGACACAAGACCCACTGTCATGCGGTGAATAAATTGTTCTCAAGCAGGACTGAGCAGAGTCACCAATACATGGCAACGTGATCCTGTTTGCACGTAGATAGAGCAGTGTACGATCTATGGCAACAAAGTGTCACCACTTATAATAAATAACGGACACATAATAATCAGGTGTGAAAGTATAAGGTAAGGAACATTCTCACCAAATCAGACGTATGCTTTCACGGGACAGTGAATCTTGCTTCCTGGTTGGATCATCAGAAGATTCACGAGACAGACATTACCCTGTCAGTCCCAATGGAGATAGCAGTAACTTATTCCAAAACTCCTGCCCTGATAAGGGCAGTCCATAACTACCCCTGTGCTGATAAAGCCCTGCACTCTCCCTTCAGTGATGTCCCAATGTGTTTCATTCAAGCATATTCATCAGGGGACTAGCTTGTACCAGGAGATAAGTGCTAAGTTCTGTGCTATAGAGACATGTGGTCCCTCCTCTCTCAGTGCTGTTCTGCAGGAAATAGAACATTAAGCACTGTAGCCTGCCCAATCCTAACATCATGTAATATTCTCATTGTCAGGATTCAGCTCTGCTTCCTGATTCCAGCTGTCATCACATCATCACTCTTGTGCAATTTTCATAATTACAGTCACTTGTCAACTAGCTTCTCCTCCTGCTTTTCTCGGTGAAGCAAAGGCAGTAGTATTTCACTGAAGATTGAGTGATATAAATGGTCTCATGACAACTACTCAAACATATTAAGTGCTGAGGGGGGGGGCGCCAAACTGAATTCTTGCCCCAGGTGTCAGAAAACATAGATGTGCCTCAGTATAAACTCTGATCTTCTAACAGAATTGAAGTGAGATCTACTGACCAAATCTTCAATGAGGAGGCGAAAGAGCCAAAATTACACCAACATAGTGCCGACTTTTATAAAACATTGAAGAAACACACACGGGACTGGAAGGACACCCGAGTAAACCCCAAGATGTCTAAGATACTTTTTAGAATAAAGATTTGTAAGTGTAAGTTAAAATAAAAAACATATTTTAGGTCTATAATAAAACAAAAATAGCATTATTATTATTATTATTTCATGGTCCATGGACATGATATAAGCAATTAGCCATAATGGTTCACTGCACATGTGGTAGATGGTAATTGGAGTAGATAATTAGCTCATATGTGGTGAGGTCAAAGGAAGGTAAACATCTGTCAGCTTGTGGGGGCTGAGGAAAAAAAATCAGTATTTTCTAAATAAAATGGAAGTAGGCATCTGGTAACCTGGGGAAGGGATAGTTAGGTGCAGCATTTGGACAGGAGAAGAGATCACGCCAATGTGACACTCGCTGGTCTGTACCACCAGCTATGGACAAGAACCAGCAGCAAACAACAAGCTGTTTATTATCTTCAAGTTTTAAAACCTCAGGTACAATCTGAATGGCCAGTTAGGTCTGGACTGGAGTTATTATAGAGGTCTCTGTCCCAGTAGTCAGCAAGTACAAGTGACCATACACCATACCAGGCAATAGTTCCTGAATACAGTTATGTGTAGGTCCCCCTCTTGCCTCCAAAACAGCTGTGGCTCATCAAGACATGGACTTTACAAGGCCTCCAAGGTTTGGACTTGTTTTTCCAGTACATCCCACAAATGCATGATTAGATTAAGTTCTGAGGTATTTGGAGTTCAACTCAGCATCCTCTATTAAAAGGCATGCGGATGCAACAGAGCAGACAATGAGGAAACAATGGTACTTAAACCAACAACTATTTATTTAATTAACACAATCAAAGGGGTGCCTTTGGTACAATATAAGGGGATAGCACAAAACTGAAAATTAAACAAGTTATGTTACAAGAAGAATACACTAATTCAGATGAACAGGATATTGACACAGTGCTATTTACACACTATCATTCTAATATTACCATTAGTTAATCGTCAATGATGTCTTAGTCCTATTATGTCAACCGTCAGGGCGTCATTGTCACTACTGGGCTCATCACTGTGGTCACTCTCTAGGCAGCACAAAACATCACATAGGCCGTAACGGTTGACAAGAATACTTCACATCTAGACTGCAAGTCCCAGGTTTGTGAGTTACTTGGTCCAATTGTCACACTGGTCGCCTTCGTTTCCTGAAACATGACCAAGGACCCCACTTTGTATCATCCATCTACACTGGAAGCTACAGCTCACACGAATGTCCCTCCGCTGTGGCCTATTCATCTTTCTCTCAGCTCTGACTCTGCTCACTCTGCTCAGCTCTCCCAGATCTGGTCTTTCTTAGGTCTTTCTCAGGTCTTCACTCAGGTCTGGTCTCTCATGGGTTTTCACTCGAGTCGGGTCTCTCTCAGGTCTTCACTCAGGTCTGGTCACTTGTGGGTTTTCACTCGAGTCGGGTCTCTCTCAGGTCTTCACTCAGGTCTGGTCTCTCATGGGTTTTCACTCAAGTCGGGTCTCTCTCAGGTTTTCACTCAGGTCTGGTCTCTTGTGGGTTTTCACTCGAGTTTGGGTCTCTTGCAGGTCTTCACTCAGACCTGGTCTCTCTCTGGTCTTTAGTCAGGTCTGTTTTCTCTCGATTCCTGTGCTTGACTCCAGTGGGGGCTATAAGCTAGCTCGCTGTACTGCATGTCCATCCTGCTACAATTTCGGGCGCCAACTCCTCCCCTTCCGGGCCTTTTATAATTACTAACTGCGCCACAGCTATCACATGACCTGCTGTCCCTGAGGGACATGCACTTCACCCTTGAGTTCCTGCTAATGCAATTCTTTGACCAACAGATGGCGGTATCTGGTAGGCATTCACTGTGTGAGTCTTCTCACTTGTCTATCTCCTTACAACTGAACTCTTTGTCATGTACTTCAGACCTTTTCTAATCCAACAAATCGGCATACCATTGCTCCCCTCATGAATCAGAGAGCCTTGGGTGACTATGTTCCTATTGCTGGTCCGATAATTGACTTTTCGTGTACAACATTTTGTTGGTATTAACCACTGTACATCAGAGACACCCCAAAAGACCTGCTCTAACCCAATTGTCCAGCTGTCATAACTCAACCCTTGCCAAAGTTATTTTGATTCGTCTTTCACTCACCATTTTTTTCTGCTTCCTACACATCAACATCCTGAACTGACTTCTACCTATTATATGCCACCCCATGATAGATACTACAGTCACAAGATAATCAATTATTCACATCACCTGGCATCAATGTTACGACTGATTATTGTATATACGAAACCAGAGCTCCCTAGTAATATCCTTATAGAATAATCAGATATGGACGCCTGAACCATACACTCCTTTTAGTCTGGAAATGTTGTGTCCCATTAAATTCTGTCCACCGTACTGTATACTATATGTTCATATATTGCCTGCCTTTTAACTTCAGAATTGTGCAGAAATTAATTAGAAAAACTATGTCAAATGCCTTCTGTTAGAGCTGCGTACCAACAAATAGAAATTTCATAGTAGGTGATGATATTAGGAAGTGCAAAGTCATAATCCATCCTGCTATGAGGAGAATATAGTGCCGTTCTCCATTCTCCAGGTCAATCTGTGATGTTCATTGAATAGGCCAGTTCAGCTCCTGGCGCTACCTGAAGACATTTCTCGTCTGCAGTAGTTATTACTCCCTTAGTGTAATAAGTGACTCATCCAGTTCCTGAGTTTTCACTTGTGATATAGATCATTGTTTTCCCTGAGGCCAGATCCTCTGTGTGCTGACACCAAAATAATATCCTGCAAGGATTACCTTCTTTACCATGCCCTCGTTGATCTAATCTATGGCACCTCATGTTATTGGCATTCACTTTATGAGCTGATCAATACACATACTATAAATCTTATACAATCTCGGGCATTGGCAGGTCTGTCTTATACAAAATAAGTTTTCTGTGTTGTTTGAGAGGAGGGAACAATCCAAGAGAACATGATTTGTTCTCTAATCCTTCAAATCATGTTTAGACAATGTGTATTTGTCATAAATGATTTATGTTTAGTGCACAGTACTGTGCAAACGGTTTAGACAGGTGAGCAAAAAATGCTGCAAAGTAATATTGTTATACAAGAGAGATGTGCTAGTAGATTATATTTATCAATATACAAAATTCAAAAGATAAATCTAAATCAAATCAATATTTAGTGTGACCGCCCTTTGCCTTCAAAAACAGAATCCATTCTTCTAGGTACACTTGCACACAGATTCTGAAGGAGCTCAGCAGAGAGGTTGCTCCAAACATCTTGGAGAACTAACCACAGATATTCTGTGGATGTAGACATGTGCAAATTCTTCTGTCTCTTCTTGGAACTCACACAGACTCGATGATAACATCTCAATCTCAACATCATAGTGTCTGCGTGGGATTACAAGAAGAATTAACACAGCAAAAAAGGCAGCGCTATTAACCTGCCCAGGTCTCAGAACTAATGCCACTGAATACCTTTGGTTAGTTTTCCAAGATGTTTTGAGCAACCTCCCCGCTGTGTTCATCCAAAATCTGTATGCAAGTTTAGCTAGAAGAATTGATGTTTTTATGCTGTTTTGAAGGCAAAGGATGGTCACAACAAATATTTCTGATTTAGCTGTCTCTTTTGCTCACTCTTTTTGCATCTTGTTAATTGATAAAAAAATAAATAATTTATACTTTTGATAGCATAATTACTTTCCTGCATTTTTTCTATGCCTGTCTAAATGCGTTGAACAGTATTTTTTATATACATATCTAAGATAATGTAAATACATTAAATGCAATCTGTTAGCAGATTTTTTTCTGTGTAATCTGACAGCAGCATGATGTAGGGACAGACACCCTGATTCCAGCAGTGTATCATTTAGTTTACTGGGTGAAGCAGTTATGATATAATTAGAGTTTTCTCTTTTTCAGATTTAGTAGAGCTCAGATGTTGAGCCCTGTATTACCTCATCCATACCACTGATTGTCAGCTTTTTATATACATTGTATAGTGAGATAGAGCTTCTAATCAGTGCTGTGGGTGTGGTTGGGCTAGGCTGCATGAGGCCAGTTGTCCTCTAGTGGTAATCTCTTGCTGATAAAACACTGATTTGTCATGAAACAGCAAAACACAGCTCAGAAAATGACAAATCACTGGAATCAAGCTCTCTTCCACTATATCATGCTGCTTTCAGATTGCATAGCAAAACCTGCTGACAGTTTCCTTTTAAATATTTTGGCAAATATACATTTGCTTATATTTGCTATTTCAAACTATAATTCAGTCCCCTCCATTATTGCAGTTGCCTTTACATGATAGGATGGTAGAATGTCCTAGAGAAAAATTATAAAATTCATAAAGACACATCTCTGGAGAGAGGATATCACATTCACATTGAACATATGAGATTAATTTTAACTTGGCAAGTGAAAAAGAGCTAATACATAAGCCTCCATTGAAGTAGGATCTCCTGCTGTGACGAGGTAATTACTACAAGGGATCTGATGAGAACCAGCCAACAAGTCTAGGATTTGTATACTCAGGGCAAAGAAGTACAGGCGCTTCCTCTGTTCAAAGGAATTATCTCAGACTCTTTGGAGCTAGTGGTTACTGATGAATATTGGTGTTTGCATAAATCCGATATTTATGGGAGTTAAATTTTTGACGTCAAAGCAAAGGGAAGAACATAACACATTCACTCACATCAAACACCTCTAACTTATCAGAGAGATGGATGATGCTATCTGTGCCATGTTTCATCTCTATAGAAAGGTAAAATCGTGATAGGAAACATGACAACAATATCTCCTGCCTGGCACCTTCCGGGGTGAGGCTATTGTGAAAGTTCGGGATCTCATAAACTTCTAAAAGACCTAGCACATCCTACGACCAGACCTCTATATGATCTCACCAAGGGGAGGTATGTGGGTGTAACCTTAATTTAAAAAATGCAGAGTTTAGGTTTTTGCTATCAGTTTTGGAAGACACAGTACCCTGTGGTTCTGATCATTAGTTGTTCTAAGGAGTGCTTCCCTCCGCTAAGCTCTGAGCCATTCCATGACACATTTTAGTTATTTTTCTTTTGTTAGCTCTTTTATTCAGTGTGATTGTATATACCATATTATTTTGTTCCCATTTTGCAACATCATTGTATATTTTTTATAAACACTGCCTACTTTTCCGTTCCTCTTGCTCTGTAAACCGCACCTCTGAAGCCATATGCTACCTATAACGGGTGTCCAATCGGCTTTTATAAACAATTTGTTGTGGTAGCTAGTAGTTCCTTTTGTTATTCTGAAGTTGGCAGTGATCGTATCGGGATATACTGTATATTGCATGTGTTGAAATCGGAGGTGTATATACCATACCCTCACTGTGAGTGATCAATAACTGGACTTTTACTGGAAACAGCTGCGGCTTTGTCCATTACTCGTCAGTCAATTGCGTAATTGCCCTAACGATTGGAGGCAGCGGAATTGTTTCCACTGACAAAATGGTGGCAGCGATGGGATTTGTGTAATCTCTACCCTGTTCTCCCTGACATAGGGCATATATATAATTCCACATTATAGCTCTCTGTTAATCTCTGATGCCCAAGGCACCACTTTGATGTAGTTTTATTAAGGAAAGGGCTTGTTTTACAAGGTAGTGATTGAAATACAAGTTATTTCTAGACCATACAGAACATTAAATGGATTAATTTCAGAGGCGTAGCTAGGGTTTCGGCTCAGGGGGGGCGAAACTTCTCAGTGGGCCCCTAACGAGGTAACATTGATTACAGCTGGGTGATGCACCCTAATAGTGGAGGAGAACCTCAGTAGATGACCGCGATGTTACTGAAATAATCTCTATATAAAGACGAACATGGATATTACAGCCATATGGTCAGTGGTAGATACCAGTCCTACAGAACATGTAAGAGATCACAGGACAGTTACAGATAATGACATACTGCTGATGTTCTTTCTGATGGAATTGTTCACTTTTCACGTCTTTTCCATCTGGCCCCAGACCAACATGACAACTTCTTCCAGCCAGGACTCGGCTGCAGAGATTACAACAAAGACATATTTCTCTTCTCACATTTTCAGCACTGTCACCAATGGGACTATTCCCAACCTGCACAAACTCCTCATCCTGCTGATACCCCAATGCTGAGCCGTATGTGTCCCTATTACTGCACCTATTGTGTGGTTCTGTGTGACCTCTAAATTCTAAAGCACCCCTCTAAAATACAGTAATGCCAGGTGCAAGTGCCCTATAAAATCAGTGCCCATATTTTGTACCCTAAAAAGTAATATTACCCTGTGTGCCGCTTTAACAGACACAGTAACCTGTGTTCCTCTATAACAATAAGTGCCCACTTTACATTTATTAATGTCCCAAGTCTCCCGCCTGTACAGCTCCCCTATACACAGTGTGATGCTCTCTTATACACAGTATAATTCCCCGTCACTGTATATATACTGACCCCTTAACATCCCCCAAACTGTTAAATGGCTGCAACACTGTATGATGGCCCCGTCACTATAATCCCCACACTGTATGATGGCCCCGTCATTGTAATCTCCACACTGTATGATGGCCCCCTAGATAGCCTCCATATAGCATAATACACCAGATAGTCCTCAATATAGTATAACGCACTGCCCATAGGCAGACTCTATATAGTATAATGCACTCCCCCATAGGCCTTCTTATAGTATCATGCACTCCCCATAGGCAGACTCTATAGTTTAATGTACCCTCCATAGGCAGATTCTACAATATAATGCACTCCCCATAGGCAGACTCTATAGTGTAATGCACTTCACATAGGAAGACTATATAGTATAATTCAGCCCCCATAGGCAGCCTCTATAGCGTAATGCATCCCCATAGGCAGCCTCTATAGTGTAATGCGTCCCCATAGGCAGCCTTTATATGGAAGGCTGTAAATCTGTCCCAAATCCCCTCTGCAAGGCATAAAAGTGACCTCTCATTATACTTACCAACTGCGCTCACCAAGGCATAGCTGGTCTTGACTTAAGATCGCCATCCTCCATTACTGCATCATCTGGATGACACGTCCTATGTCATCACACACAGTGTCACCCATAGTGCTCCTGTGCAGGTGCACTTCTCTCTGGGCTGCTGAAAGCAGAGCTAAGTACTGTAGTGCGTATGTGCTGGGAAAGGCCAAAGGGCGCTGATGACATGGAAGTAAAGCCGGTGCATGCGCACTACAATACTGTGCTCTGACTTCATTAGGGCAAAGATAAGTGCGCCTGCACGGAGTGCGATAGAGGACACTGAATGCATGATGTAGGACACATCTTCCACACGAAGCGGGACAGCGATCACAAGAAGAGGGTAGGCGCCGGATCCAGACTAGAGATGCCCAGACCGCGCCGCCTGTGAGTATAATAAAAGCTCTTTTTTGTGCCTTGCATGGAGGATTGAGGACATATAGAGCCTCCTCTGACCCCACAATTGCCATCCTCCTGTCTTAACTGATGTGGCTGACGTCTCCTATGTCATCCAGTCTGTTGCGCTGCGCAGCTCCAGAAGGGGCCGGAATAGGGCAAAGCTAATGGAGGCCCTCCACATGACTGCACTTGGTGGGGGGGTTTCAGTTGAGCAGCAGTGATGGGGGGGGCAGAAGAGAAGGTTATTGGTTGAGGGGTGAATTGGGGTGGGGGAGTGGGAGGTGTTAATGAGTTGTGGGGAAAAAAGTGCGGGAAAAGGCACCATTGCATTTGAGAAGCACAGGAAGACAGACCCAGTAAGGAATTGCTCGTGCAGGCCTACCTGATGGAGTCCGTGGAAGATATGCTGACGAGGCTGAGAGAATTGGCCCGATCCAGAAGAGGTGGATGGCTGGAGGCGCAACTGGCTTCTCTCCTTGGAGCGGCAAGAGAGCCCGGGACCAGCCAGCGGGGCAGGAGGACCAGACCTCCGGAGAGGCTCTCTCCAGAGGTGACAGCGCGCAGCAGGCGCAGGATTCGGAGCCCCTCCGGGGACCCCGCGGATGCAGGGCACAGCGGTACGGCCTCCTCCTGCGCTCAGTCCGGCGGGAATCCACCCAGCCGGCCTGCTGGCGCGGGACGCCGAAGATCAGCCGCTCAACCGGAAGTGCGGGCCCGACTGGGAGTTGGGCTTGGGCGGGCGAGTGGAAGCAGCGCCGGAGCTCCTGAAGGCCGCGAGGGAGTCGGAGCAGGCCGCAGATCTCCTGCGATACCAGTGCAGGTGGCGGTCGGATCATCAGAGGGGGCAGCAGATCGGGAGCCGGATCAGGCGGCAGGTACCCCGAGGGAGCGTCGCAGCCGGGTGCCTGCCAGAGGACGTGCCAGTGCAGCGGTTACTTCGGGCGGGCGGGGGCCTTTTGACAGGGTCCTGCCTGGCCCTGCACCTCAGGGTCACGCCAGAAGATCGGCGGGCAGCAGGAGAGAGCTGCCTGGCAGCGCAGCAGCAGGGGCTACGGACCGGTCCAGCCGGCCCGGGCCCGGTATTCGGTCCAGGTCAAGGCTTCGTGCTCCTAACACGTCGGTCCCCCCTGGTGATGTGGAGGCCAGGGGCGAGGGCCATGTGCGCAATAGTGGAGCTGAAGAGTCGGGGTCCGGTGGTGAAGATCACGGCGAGGGTGAGCGTCTGGATTCTGGATTTTTGGCTGGCGGGGACGCAGCACCCGCGCAGCTATGTGAGTATGGCTCTTTGTCGCGTTTGTCGCCCACAGGGGCAAGTAGTCTGGCGGTTAGTGGGAATCAGCCGGGTAGGCTCGATGAGAGGGTTTTAGTGGGGCAGGACGGGATAGAAGCGGCAGGCTTGCGTGATTTAGTGAACAGTATGTCACAATATTTGAAGAGGTTTGAAGTGGGTGCGGGGAGTGCGAACGCAGGTTCTCCAGTGGGGGCATGGGTGCCGGGGCAGGGATTCGGCTGCCAGGTCGGGAGTGAGTTGTTGCGGCCGACGGGTGGTTCAGAGGTTGTGGGTTCGGGGGTGTCTGTCTCGGTGCAGACTGAGGCAGAGAAAGGGGATTCCATTAAGCTGGATGATAGAGCGAAAGGGGAAGTTTATGTTTGTTTTGAGGGGCCCCTTGGTGCGCATTTAGAGAAGGAGGTAAAAGAAAAGATTTGGCGGGACGAGTATGTAGAAATATTCTCGCTTCTGCCGCTGGAGAAATTTAATTTGGACAAGGGTAAGAAGGAGGATAGTAAGAAGGAAGAGGAGGAGAAGCGTAGGTGGAGGCTGATTCCACAGACTTTTGTAAACTGGTTACAGGCTTTTGCGATACTCACGAGTGTGATAGGCGAGAAGTCTCCAGAGAATTGTTCTGGCCTTTTTTGCTATTTAGACGCCATAGGGGAAGCGCATCGAACATATGGAGGGCAAACTTGGCTGAGGTATGATGAGCAATTTAGGCAGCGAAAAGCGGTTCGGCCAGAGATAAAATGGGATCAGAAAGACATCGGGCTGTGGCTGAAGGTTATGGCCCCCGCCAGGTTTGGGCAGTATGGGCAGTCCTTTCACGGGGCTGGAGGAGGCGGGAGCCAGCAGTCCGGACATGGGAGCAGTACTCTGGGGACCCAAGCTGTGAAGGAAAAAGCGGGCACTTGTTGGCAGTTTAACGACGGACAGTGCAAATATGGGAGTAATTGCAAGTTTAAGCACGTGTGCTCCCATTGTACCGGTACCTCGCATGGTTTGTCAAAGTGTTTCAAGAAAGGAAAGGGAAAACCCTCTGTGGGTTCCAGTCAAGGGAGTGAGCCCGGTGAAGCTTCAAGAGATGGCCCCCTTTCTAAGTAGGTACCCGGCTCAGGATAAGGCGCAAATGTTGTTGAAGGGTTTTGCGGATGGTTTTAAGATTCCACCTCCTAGTCACTCGGTTCCTTTTTCGGTTAGGAATTTGCGTTCGGCAGTGTTGCACTCGGAGGTTGTTAGTGCGAAATTGGCAAAAGAGGTCGAGTTGGGCAGGATGGCAGGCCCGTTTCAGAGTTTGCCGTGTTTAGATGTAGTTATTTCACCGTTAGGTGTTGTGCCAAAAAAGGAGCCTAACAAGTTTCGTTTGATACAGCATTTGTCGTATCCAAAGGGTTTGTCGGTGAACGACGGTATTGACCGGAATTTGTGTTCGGTGGTTTATACGTCTTTTGATAAGGCGGTGCATTGGGTGCGTAGATACGGAGCAGGAGCGTTGCTGGCAAAAACTGACATCGAGTCCGCTTTTCGTTTGCTGCCTGTTCATCCTATCAGTATTCCGTTGTTGGGTTGTTTCTGGGACGGGAGTTATTACTTGGATAGATGTTTACCGATGGGGTTTTGCGATTTCATGTTCCTTGTTTGAGACTTTCAGCACATTCTTAGAATGGGTGGTGAGGGATGTGGCCGGAGTGCAGTCAGTCATCCACTACCTTGATGATTTTTTGTTGATTGGGCCCCCAGATTCACGGTTGTGTGTGAATGCGTTGTCGGCCATGTTTTGGGTGTCCGAGCATTTTGGCGTGCCTTTGGCGAAGGAGAAAACGGAAGGCCCTTGCACTGTCATGAGTTTTTTGGGCATTGTGATCGATTCTGAGAGAATGGAGTGCCGCTTGCCGGAAGATAAGCTTTTGCTGCTCAAACAGGAGGTTGAGAAGATGAGGAAAAGGAAGAAAGTAACATTGAATGAATTGCAGTCGTTGCTGGGCAGATTAAACTTCGTGTGCAAGATTATGCCAATGGGTAGGATTTTTTGCCGCAGGTTGTCGCTGGCTACTGCAGGATTGAAGGCTGCGCATCATTTTGTCCGGCTGGGCAAAGAACATAGGGAGGACTTAACGGTCTGGCGTGATTTCTTATGTAACTATAATGGTTGCTCGCTAATGCAGGGTGAGGTGCTGAGTAATTTTGATTGTGAGATTTACACGGACGCGGCGGGCAGTGCTGGTTACGGAGCCTATTGTAGGGGTAGATGGAGTGCGGGACCTTGGCCGGAAGCGTGGAAGGATTTGGGTTTGACGAAAAATTTAGCATTGCTGGAATTGTTTCCGATTGTCGTGGCTGTTTCGATTTGGGGTGGCATGTTTGCTAATCAGAGGGTTAGATTTCATTGTGACAACATGAGCGTTGTTTCTGTTATTAACAGTCTTACAGCCTCCTCCCCTCCGGTAATTAAGTTGGTTCGGGTTTTGGTCCTTCGCTGTCTTGAATTGAATGCTTGGATTTCTGCAGTTCATTTGCCAGGGATCCAAAACTCTATTGCTGACGCTTTATCTCGTTTTCAGTGGGAACGTTTCCGGGAGCTGGCGCCAAGAGCGGAGGCATCCGGTGTGGAATGCCCTTCGAATCTGTGGCAGGTGATTTTGGAAGAGCAGGAGTCTTGATTCGGGAGTCAGTTACGAGGCAGACATGGGCGTCGTATGAGTCCTCGTGGCAAGTATGGCAAAGCTGGGTGTCGTGTTGGGGAGGAATTGAGTCTGAAGAAGAACGGACATTGGCGGTGCTGTTTCTGGTGGGAAGGGCCGCCGAGGTTGGGTGGTCAGCGACCAAAGTGAGCAAATTTATGGCGGGTTTGGCGTTCGGTTTTAAGTTGCAAGGAGTGTCGGATGTGACAAAGCAGTTTATGGTTAGGCAGGCTTTGCGGGGATTTAGGAGAGGTAATAGGGTTCTGGATAAGAGGAGACCTATTTCGTTTAGGGTGTTGGGGGATTTGGGCAACATCTTGCAGGGTATCTGTGGCTCGGTTTTTGAATTGGCGTTGTTTAGGTTAGCTTATTCTTTGGCCTTTTTTGGAGCATTGCGAGTAGGGGAGTTAGTCTCTTTTAGCAAACTTAGGGGCGGAGGGTTGATGGCTTGTGACATGGAATTCTGGGCGGGGGGCATTGCTTTTTGGATTAGGCATTCAAAAACCGATCAGTTGGGGAGGGGCAGGCGGGTCGTTTTGGGGCGTGTGGAGGGGTCGTTAATGTGCCCACAGAGGTGCTTGGAGAGTTATTGGCGGTTGTGGCATGGCAGGTCAGGCCCGTTGTTGTGTCATTCGGATGGGGCGTTTTTGTCCCGTTTTCAGTTTGTGGCTGTGTTAAAAAAGGGGTTGCGTGAGTTGGGCCTTGAGCCAGGAAGATTTGGATCACACTCCTTCAGGATAGGGGCCGCCTCGGAAGCGGATAGTTTGGGTTTGGGCGCGGATGCAATTCGGCGAATTGGCAGGTGGAGCTCAAATCGTTATTTAACTTACGTTCGTCGTTAATGAGGATGATATATGGTGATGATGTTTATTGTTATCTTATTGTTTTTCTTTTCCTCTCTACGTTTTTTCTTATGATATGTGTTTCAGGTGGCGGCCCTTGGCTAGCATGGATCCTCGGCCACTCGTTTGTACACGGGGGGGCGTTGCGGGCGGACGCGAGGCCGGATGGTCGTCAGCTCGGTTTCATGCGGGAGCAGGTGGTAATTCGGTGGTTGGGTTTTAGGGGGATGTCATGGAGCCGTTTGTTGCCTGAATTTTCCAGAGCTTCGCGTTTAGATAAGTCACCGGACATTTTGGTCATTCATGCGGGTGGGAATGATCTGGGTGTCCGACCTGTTCGTGAGTTAATTAGGGATATCCGTTTTGACTTGCTAAGGTTGTGGACGTCTTTTCCTGGGGTGTTCACAATATGGTCAGATATTGTTCCAAGGAAAAGATGGAGGCAGGCCAGGTCCTTGAAGGGACTTAATAGGGCCAGGGTAAAACTTAACAGGGCGGTCGCAAGTTTTGTGTCACGGAATGGGGGTGCGGGTGTGAGGCATTTTGAGCTGGAATCTGGGGTTGGCAATTTTTGGTTGGAAGATGGAGTGCATCTTAATGTGATAGGTATAGATTTATGGGCATTGGCGATTCAGGAGGGGATTGAGAGAGCTTTGGTGTCGTTGGGGCACTCTCGAGCCTGAGGTGGTCAGGGCTGTTCGTGGTTGGCGGGGGTGGGGTTCTTGGAGTTGGTGACGATTGGTCGGGGGAAGGAATTTCTAAGAAAATTCCAGGCAATTTAAATTATGTGGAGGTTGATCTGGCATTGGTTTTGGGGGCTCTGGACGGGGTTTTTTACTCCGGGAGCCTTGGTGGTTAGTCCTCCCTGAACGGGAGGTACGGTGCCCTCGAGCTGGGGTGTACGGCTGAGGGTAAAATGGTGTTTGATTTTATGGCCGGTTGCCAATGTTATGCCAGATTTTTTAGCTCCAAGAACCCCTCCTCATAATTTTATATACCGAATGGTATTTTGGATTATTGTTATATGTTATTTTGTTAATAAACTGGCCGCTGTGGCCAAAATTATCCAAATAAGTAAGTGTTTGCGTCTTTATTGAGGGTTTCTTATTTGGGGTGGGGTGGCAGGGCCTAAATTGTGTATACAAGGAAAACCACACTCACCATATGCGGTCATGTTCCTTCCTGTGCAGGTGCGAGAGCTGGACAGACAGTGGATGACATAGGAGACGTCAGTCATGTCAATCAAGGCTGGAGAGATGATGAATCAGGCCCATAGTGAGCAACCCCTACATCCGGGGAACTGGCTCAGCCCTTCTTCTCTTTACTAGTGCTCTCTGTTATCAGCTTCTCATTTCCTGCCATATTGGCCATTTAAGATACTTCAGATTACTATATAGTTTTACAAGGATACAGGACTAACTTCTAACATAAGCATCCCCTAAAATACAAACTTTATTAAGATACTTTTAAAATGTCCAAACAAAAGCTCCACCAAAAGCATCTGTGAAAAAATGTGTAAAAAGATAAATATTATTACACTTTGAGTCCATACCAAAGCCAGTACAATCATTGATCCTGAGTTACTGGTCTAACATGTGGCCATCTTGTCCCCATGATCAATGTGTTGGCCACTGCCAAAGAGGATCTCCATATTAATGTAGGCAAGTTAGTGGATGTATTTATAACATAACCCACCAGATGGGGATGGCATGATAGGCAAAACCTATAAAACTGAAAAGCAACATGGTTTCTTGAACTTATATGCCTATACACAGATCAGATACATCTTTTTATGCTTTGGTGTGCCTACATATAATGTAATTTCCCAAGATACTTGTCAATCCACTTGTCAGTCTTTCATTTTTATCATGTCAAGCAATAAACTTTCAGAAAACTAGTATGTGTACCTACAGATCTGATATATCTTGTGCTATTGTATATGGGGCAGCACGGTGGCTCAGTGGATAGCACTACAGCCTTGCAGCGCTGGAGTCCTGGGTTCAAATCCCACCAAGGACAACATCTGCAAGGAGTTTGTATGTTCTCCCCGTGTTTGCGTTGGGGTTTCCTCCCACATTCTAAAAACATACAGATAGGGAATCTAGATTGTGAGCCCCTTCGGGGACAGCGACGATAATGTGTGCAAACTGTAAAGCGCTGCGGAATATGTTAGCGCTATATAAAAATAAAGATTATTATAATTATTATTATGTATGAAATAAATTGTGTGCCAACACACTTATCAATCACATGTCAGTTTTCAGTCTCTGTCCAGCTTGCAGCATAAACGAGACATACAAGTGTAAGAACCTTCACTGCTTTATATACCTGTATGTATATATTCGACCAACAGACTAGACATATCAAATAGTAAATGACACGTGCCAAGATACTCATCAGTGTGTCCTCTGGTCCTGGGTGCTGCTCCTAGCCTCCTTGGCTGTCAGGCTCCTCTCAGGCAGAAGCAGACAGGTGCAGACAGAAAAATATTTAGAATTGAGAGTCCTCAGTGGTTGATACCTTTTATTGGCTAACTGAAAAGATGGTAACAAATTGCAAGCTTTCGAGACTACTCAGGTCTCTTCATCAGGCAAAGACTAATACAAAATCTGAAGAATCACATATTTATACACAACACAGCACAGAAAAAATGCAATAGGTAAGAAAAGTGACGTGAAGCGGAACTGTCATTATGGAAGATGGATGAACATAAATATTGGTACAGTAAAGATGTGTATCTTTGTACCGTGTTAGCCAGTAGATAGAAAAATATTTAGAGTTGAGAGTCCTCAGTGGTTGATACCTTTTAATGGCTAACTGAAAAGATGGTAACAAATTGCAAGCTTTCGAGACTACTCAGGTCTCTTCATCAGGCTAACCCTGATGAAGAGACCTCGAATATTGGAACAGTTCATAGATCTGGTAATGTTTTGTGATGTTCTCACAGGGTCTTTGGAGTAAATTCCTTAATTCATAAATCCGTGTGACAGGTTCATTCCAGCATTAAGAGTGTCAAAGGTCACCATCAATTTGTATTCGCAAACTCTTCTGTGTCTCTGAGATGTAAAACTACCTTTTAGTACAAGTAATTTCATATCCAACATGCTATGATACCATTAAAAGGTATCAACCACTGAGGACTCTCAACTCTAAATATTTTTCTATCTACTGGCTAACAAGGTACAAAGATATACATCTTTACTGTATCACAGGTGCAGACAGTGAGCTGAGCTCGCAGTCAGATGCAGGGCCCTGCTGCGTCCCGGCTGCTGCTGCAGGAGCCGATGACTTCTCTGCAGCAGGCAGCTTTGAAGAAGAGCGCGCTCAGCCAGGATTGGGTGAGTGACCTCCCTTCCACAGACTGCAGAAGAGCGGTCACATGACTCACTCCGTGCACTCTGATTGGAAGCCTGCTATTCCTTTTCTCTGCTGACTCCCTGTAATCACGTTTGTTAACTTTGCATGTTACTTTAGATACATGTGCAGTACAAACACAGGGGAAATAAAAGCTAAACATTGACCGGAGGCAGGGGCCCCTTATGGGATGGGGCCCCTAACACCTGCCCTGACAGTAGCGTAGCTCTGGGTGGGCCCCCTGAGAGCGCAGGGCCTGGGGCAACCGCCGCCTCTGCCCCCCCAGTAGCTACGCTACTGATTAATTTAAACGCTTCATTTTACCCACTAAGCACTTTACAAAAATTATCTTAATCAATGACATTGGGTCCTGTGCCAGTCATGTGTGCATTGTGATCCAGTGTTATCCCATAATCTGAACATAAATTGTCCATGACATATTCCACATACTCGTCCTATGTGCTAAAACGTTTTAACATATATTTAACCCAGGGTTTCTCAAACTTTACCTACTGAGGTCTCATCAGACACACCAAGGTGATGCCTGGTCTCATCATCTGTGGTCAAAGGTAATGGCAAAATTAAAAATAGTGCTCACTTAACCATTTATTTGTCCTCCGAGCTCCATATAACATTTAAAAGTACAAAATGATGTTACTAAACCAGGGATTACTGCAGCCAAATAAAGAAATATATAAACACTTCTGTGAAAACTGCTGCTTAATTGGGTTTCATCAACAACTCGCAGGCGCCTCCCAGTTGGACAACTGTTTAGCCCTTAGCTCCTATGGAATCATGGAGGACTAAATATCCATTTCTTTTTTTAAGAAATTTCTATAACGCATGTAGCAAAAATGTGGCTTTAATGTGACCTTGTTACCTTGCTACCTTGCTTGTTACCTTTAATGTGACCTTGCTACGTCTTCTTTCTAAAAGACGTAGCCAAACCATGATAAAAATAACGTGAAAAAGCTCAAGAGTATCTGAAATGCACATAGATTATGCATATATTTATTAAATCACCTCTGTACTGGTTGTAGGAGGGTAAAATTGTGCTTTTACACATCAGTCAGTCTAAAGACGAGCTACAGCATAAAGCATGGTGGAGGACATGAGCAACCTTTGCTTTTCAGGAGACAGGAGGTGGATTTCAGATTAACTCTGACAAAGCTGCAGTCCTTGGGAAAAGCTGTGTCCCATCAGTGGTGATTTCAGTTAGAATAAATACTTCATTTAAAGGCAATCTGTCATCAAGTTTTTGCTACTCCATCTGAGAGCAACATAATAAAAGGCCAGAGACCCTGATTCCGGTGATATATCACTTACTGGGCTGCTTGCTGTCATTTTGATAAAATCACTGTTTTAGCTGCTGCAGATCTAGCAATTATCTGAATGCTGCTCTGTATAACTCCACCCCCACCACTGATTGGCAGCTTTCTTCCAATCAGTAGTGAGGGCAGAGTTATATAGAACTCATGAATATGCTTGACTACGTAGCAGCAGCTTTACTAGTCCTCTAGTGATAATGTCCTGCTGATAAAACTGTGATTTTATCAAAACTACAATAAGCAACCCAATAAGTGACAAACAGCTAGAATCAGGGTCTCTTTCCCTACATTATGCTGCTCTCAGATTAGGTGTGGGTGGGCCTTGGAGTATGGAGTTGAGGAGTGCTGCTCTGGAGGACCTGTCCTCTCTGGTATTACAAAACTCATTAATTTGAATGGGCACTGCGTAATGCCTTATTTCCCCGATGGTGGTGCTGCTGCAAGGAAATAAAATACTTAATTTATCCCTTGATCACTGAAAGCTCCAGAAAAGAAATACATTACGCTTTGCATATTGTCCAGAACAGGCGAGCCATTTTAATAGGCTCTCATATACACAACTATATAACGGCCCCAAGCAACTCAAAATAACACAGAGTCTAATAAGGCAACCATATTTATATGGTCTCTACTGAAGCTCCGCAGGCCTCGGATTTCATTTGAATGTAATGCTTGCTTCCATGATATGTATTATTAGATGGCACACAACCGTTGTATTCTGCCTCTAGAATTATACAGTGTATGTGCTGGAATATACAAAAGCTGCAGGCTTATGCTGGTGAGAATGTGTGGTGCAGACATTGTGCTGTTAAAGAGAAGGTGCCATAAAAAATACATTTCCAACAATTGAATAAATGTAAAGTATTACTATTTATGTTCCATTTAAAACAAAAATATATCATTTGTTTTAATGGAGGAAAATATGAAAAATAATTTTTAAAGGTTTGATATTTTCCATTTTTAAACACTAGGGGAGCAGCTGCTGAAATTTACCATGAAAACCTAGTGTAGTACTAGCTCACATTACGACTGCAGTAAACTGGGGCGGGGTCTGCTCACATGTGTGTGACGTCACTCCTCCATTCACTTCTATGGGAGATTCAAAAATAGGTGAGTAATTACGGGGATATATTACAAATCGGTAATGTAACATCGATATTGGTCATAAAACAATTTATTTTTTTATGGATATTCATAACAGTCATATAAGAATAATTAGGTATCTTTTCAGGGACATACACAGATGTCCACCTAGGGCCATTTACTAAAGCAGCTGTGTCTTCTTCAGTAGAGATGAGCGAATTTGTTCGGATTTTGGCCCCGAACCTGATTTCGACATATTCGGACCATATTAGAACACTATTCGGGCCGAATATATGTCATGATCGGTTCCGAACATATTCGGTAATTTCAACTCCCATTGACTCTAATGACGTTCGGCTGTGTTCGACAAATATTGCAAAAGCAATATTCGTATCCGATCGTATTCAGAACTGAATCTGAACAAATTCGCTCATCTCTATTCTTCAGTGGGGGGAGGGGGTGATATGAGGTACCGTATATATCGAAAATGTCATATACTTGCCACTTTTTTCTGTTTCAATTGTCGGTGTTGAAACTCTTCACAGATTCCAAAATAGTTGCATGGCACCTCAGACGCATCCTGCAGCTCCCGCTGGATTGCATTAGTACATGGGCTCAGACGGTACATTTTCTGCACAGCTGAAGTAATTGGATAATGAATGCGTTTCAATGTTTTGAGGGTCAAATTACAAAGGAACTTCAGCAACTGTTATTCATTGAAATTTTGCAAGAGCAGATGTAAAAAACTTTGTGCAATTAAAAAAAAAAGTGAAGGTAACATTTTGTAATCAAAGTTCTTAGATTTTTAGCTATTTAGTCATAAATACTTTTTTTATGATTGTCCAAAAATCCAGAATATTTGATAATTCAAACCTATTCTGCAAATACCCGGCCATTTTCGAATACATTATTCATAAATTCTTGATTCGATAAGTATCTGAGGACATCAACTATTAGGCTAGGGTCACACAATCGTCTACTTTCCATCCGGAAAAATCGATCTCGTTGATCAGAATGGGATCCGTTTGTTCAGAGGTGGAGAAAAAATAAAAAGTTTTTTCCACCTTCTCCATGCAGTCAATTATTGAAAATCAGACTGTACTTGGTGTGCATGCTGCGATTTGTTGGCTTGGACCTCTCGGTCCGAGTAAAATATCAGAGATGTCCATAGCCCCATAGAGTAACATGGGTACAAGTGCTGTCCATCAAAACCACAGATAGCACCGTCCGATTTAAACGGTCTTCTGCACAGGTCTTAGCGTGAGTGAAAAGTGGAGGCAAGGAGCATCTCTTTCTCTGGAAGACCTACGGACGTGTTCATTGACCATTCATTTTAGAAGATTGTAATTGTTCGTTTTCCCTATTGTGGGGCTGCAGAAAAACTAACACCTGCTGCCTCATTTCTCCTATTTTCTGTTATGCCGCTCTATGATGGAAACAGATCCTTTGTTTTACCCAAAACCAGCAAAAAAAATATTGTGCTATTTTACTAAAAGGAGTAATCAATGATTTCCTGGACCCATAATGATGAGTCTGGTGTATCTATGATGGAAATGTTCCTCCTCTACTGCTCACATTGGTTGATGGTCTGCTCGTGGTCAGAGCTGGGCAGCGCTCTCATTCTAAATAAACAGGACTTATACCTATTGTAGACAATTAATGTATGTGCACACATTCAGTATTTGCAGCAGATTTTTCTCCACCAAAAAGTAGAATGTTGTCATAAAAAATGTGCCTATATCACATGCGTTTTTGACTCTTTTCCATGTGTTTTGGATGCATTTTTACTTGCGCTTTATCCCATTCATTTGAGTGGGTGAAAATTGCTGCAAAAACTAAAAAAAACAAACATGTGCATCACAGTTCATAAGTCTCATTCACCTTGCAGGTACTGTAAAGTGCAACGTTTTTTACCCTTGTAAAAATGCATGATGTGTGAACAGGCCTATAGACAATATTTGTGACCATGTTTTTTTTCTGCTGTTTTGGATAATGGATGAAGAGATTTGAGCTGTCTGATGTTTGTTCCACTTTAACCCCTTTGCCCCGAAGCCTATTTAACCTTTGTGACCAGGCTAAATTGTACAATTCTGACCAGTATCACATTATGAGGTATTAACTCTGAATCGCTTTAATTTATCCCAGTAATTCTGAGACTGTTTTTTCATGACACACTGTGCTTTATGCCAGTGGTAAATTTAGATTGACATTTTTAGTGTTTATTTGTGAAAATATCAGAATTTTGGTGAAAATTTTGCAATTTTCAAACTTTCAAGTATTATATTCTTACACCAGTTACTCATACTGCACAAAATAATTTATAAATACCGTATATACTCGTGTATAAGCCGACCCGTGTATAAGCCGACCCCCCTAATTTTGCCACAAAAAACTGGGAAAACGTATTGACTCGTGTATAAGCCGGGTGTATAAACTGCCCTCCTGCTCTGTGCTGCCCCCGTCCTGCTCCTTGCTCCCCCATCCAGCTCTGTGCTCCCCTATTCTCCTCTGTACTCCACCCCTCCTGCTCCGTCCTCCGCTGTGCTCCTCCATTCCTTCTCCGTCCTCCTGTGCCCCCCCTGTCCTGCTCCATGCTTCCCCCGTCCTCCGTTCTCCCCGTCCTCCTCCATGCTTCCCCCATCCACCGTTCTCCCCCCCGTCCTGCTCCATGCCTCCCCCATCCTCCGTTATCCTCCCCGTCCTCCTCCATGCTTCCCCCGTCCACCATTCCTCCCCCCCCCGTCCTGCTCGTGCTCCTTGTCCTCTCCTCCATCATACTCACCCCTCCCCGTGCCATCGCTGAGCGTCCCTGCAATCCTGCAGCTCTCCCCGGCTTCCTTCGGCTCTCCAGCGCTGAGCGGTGATGTAATACCGCTCATTAAGGCCATGAATATGGACGCCACGCCTATGGGAGTGGCGTCGCGTCCATATTACATGACCTTAATGAGCGGGTATTACATCACCGCTCAGCGCTGGAGAGCTGAAGAAGCCGGGGAGAACGCAGGATTGCAGGGACGCTCAGCGATGGCACGGGGAGGGGTGAGTATGATCCCAGCCACCGGCTCCTGCCGCGGCACCCCCTACCCCGCTGGTTTCTGCCCTATGACTCGTGTATAAGCCGAGGGGGCATTTTCAGCACGAAAAAAGGTGCTGAAAATCTCGGCTTATACACGAGTATATACGGTACCATTTCACATACAGTATGTATACTTTACATCAGCATCATTTTTTAAAGATATTTTTTTGTTAGAAAGCTAGAAAGGTTCATCAGCAATTTCTCATTTTTCCAACATCACTTTCAAAACCATTTTTAAAGACCAAATCAAATTTTTAAGTGGCAGAAAATACCCAAAATTAATACCATTTTAAAAACTCCACCCCTCACAGTCATCAAAACCACATTCAATAAGTTTATTAGCTCTTAAGATGCCTCACAGGAATTAAAGCATTGTGAAAAGAAAAAAATAGCATTTTAGTTTTTCCCACAAAAATGTTCATTAGCCCCAAATTTTGCATTTTGACAATGGTAACAGGAGAAAATAAACCATGCAACATTTTGTACAATTTCTCCTGAGTACACCGATACCCCATATGTGGTGGAAAACTCTTGTTTGTGCACATGGCAGTGTTTGGAAGGGAAGGAGCGTCAACTGAAATCTGAAGCGCACTTTTGGCTAGAATAGTACCCGGATGACTTCATATTTGAAAAGCCCCTGACATGCCAAAACAGAAGAAACCCTCACAAGTGAGCTCCATTTTGGAAACTACAAGTCTTGAGGAATTCATTTAGGGGTGCAGTGTGACTTTTTAACCCTTAGGTGATTCACAGAATTGTATAACATTGGGCTGAGTCAATGGAAAGTTATATTTTTTTCCACTAAAATGTTGCTTTGGCCACAAGTTTTCAATTTTCAAAAAGGATAATAGGAGAAAATGAACAGTACAATCTGTTACACAATTTATCCTGAGTGTGCCAATAGCCCATATGTGGTCAAAAACTACTTTTGAAGCACAGTGCAAAGCTCAGAAGGGACGGAGCACCATATTAGGCCGGCGTCACACTGGCGACAGAATCGGACGACTGCAATGCGATGAAATATCGCATTGCAGTCGGACCTATGTTAATCTATGGAGCAGCTCCCAGTATCAGATTTTTTGTGGTCCGTTTTAAACGTCCGTGTACAATCGCAGCATGCTGCGATTGTCACCGATTGTCGGTCGACAATCGCCAATGCAAGTCTATGGGAGCGATGAAAAATCGGATTACAAACGGACCACACTGTGTGACTTGCGATGAAATCGCATCGGTGTCCTTTAGAAAAGCCGGCAATTCATCCCCGGCTATACTGTAAAATCACACTGACAGCTTTAATAAAGACTAGAAAGAATAGATATATACACATAGAACACATATATATATATATATACATGTCATTGTGACATGTATATATACATATATTTATAGTTCCTAGACTTCTACATACTGTTATAGCCGCTAATTCAATTGCCGGGTTTTGTGAAATCACAGAAGCTGACATGAAATGATACATTGTTTCCACACATTTAACCATGTAATTTCATGTATTTTTATATATGTTTGAAACATACAATTACATGAGTATATGTGTGCTAAATTTCAGACATGTAGGGGTTAATTAAAGGTGTAAATTGTTGAAAAAAAATGCGTGGGCTCCCGCTGTATTTTCTCCACCAGACAGACAAAGCAAGCGAGTGGGGGCAGATAATAATAGCCTAGGGAGGGTACATTTTTTTTGTGCCCCCCCTGGCTACTAACATCTGCCCCCAGACACCCCAGAAAGGGCAAATCTATAATTAGATTCGCCCTTTCTGGCACTTTGCCCGTCTATTCCCATTGCCCTGTAGCGGTGGCGAATGGGTTAATAATCTGGCGTTAATGTCACCTTAGTATTGAAAGGTGACCTTAAGGCAGGTTAATAATTGATAGCTGTCAATTAGACAACTATCAATTATTAATCCTATTGTATGAAAGAAAAATCAAACACACACAGTTTAATAAAAAATAAGTTTAATTAAATAATCACACAGTTTTTGACCATATTTTATTTTACACTTAATCCGTGCGAAGCCATTGATCTCCTAAAATAAAGAAAAAAAAATAAAACAACATTATTCTTACCTATTCCGCTGATCTGTCACGTCCCACACTGTAATCCTTCACAAAGGTTAACTAGCTTTGAACCAAGCAGTGCAAGTAATCCTGCATGCTCAGCTCAAAGCTCCTGAATTAATAAGTTCCTCTCCTGGCGACAGGAGAGGATGTGTTTCATGAATGAAGCTTAATTGATTGTGTCCACTTTCCCTTTAGGTCAGGTCACTAAAGTTAAATTGCCAATAAATCAATTAAGCTCCATTCATGAATCTATTCCTCTACTTTCGCTGGGAGAGGAACTGATTCATTCAGGGGAATACAGGTCTGAGACAGCATTATTAGCTCTCTGCGACCTGTAACCTGTTAACCCTTTCTGATGGATTACACCGTGGGACCTGACTGTACATCGGATTGGTAAGTATAATTTTGCTTTTTTATTTTATTTTTATTACAGGAAATGGTTTTAGCAGGAAAATAAAATATGGTCAAAAACTGTGTGATTATTTAATTAAACTTATTTTTTATTAAACTGTGTGTGTTTGATTTTTCTTTCATACAATAGGATTAATAATTGATAGTTGTCTAATTAACAGCTATCAATTATTAACCTGCCTTAAGGTCACCTTTCAATACTAAGGTGACATTAACGCCAGATTATTAACCCATTCGCCACCGCTACAGGGCAATGGGAATAGACGGGCAAAGTGCCAGAAAGGGCGAATCTAATTATAGATTTGCCCTTTCTGGGGTGTCTGGGGGCAGATGTTAGTAGCCAGGGGGGGCACAAAAAAAATGTACCCTCCCTAGGCTATTATTATCTGCCCCCACTCGCTTGCTTTGTCTGTCTGGTGGAGAAAATACAGCGGGAGCCCACGCATTTTTTTTCAACGAATTTACACCTTTAATTAACCCCTACATGTCTGAAATTTAGCACACATATACTCATGTAATTGTATGTTTCAAACATATATAAAAATACATGAAATTACATGGTTAAATGTGTGGAAACAATGTATCATTTCATGTCGGCTTCTGTGATTTCACTGAAGCCGGCAATTGAATTAGCGGCTATAACAGTATGTAGAAGTGTAAGAATTATAAATATATGTATATATATATGTCACAATGACATATATATATATATATATATATGTGCTCTATGTGTATATATCTATTCTTTCTTTTGGCATTTAAATACTATTCTTTTGGATCCATTATATGTCAGTTTTTGCAAGCCTGCGAGAAAATCTCGCAAGTCGGATGAAAATCGGATGTTACAAGGTACACACACATGCGATTAAATCGCATCTTTGAAGGAAAATCGGATGCCAGAAGGATGTGTGATGTTTTTATTTTGATCCGATTGTCGACCGTCTAAAACGGACCGATTTTTTGTGGTTGTGTGTGACTCCGGCCTTATAGTTCAGATGCCAGAACAGCAGAACTCTAAATAAGTGGCCTTGTAAGGGGGGCCCGGACTGTAGTCGTGACCTGGATTACCGTAACATCCATGTCCAGCCCTTCCCCTACATGAAACGGTGTTCTTCCCTCTGGCGTCCCTGCATCTCATGGTTCCACTTCCACTGGGCGCTTCCAGGCATCGGTGGTCCCTCTTCCAGGCGACCCCCAATAATGGAGACACAGTCCAGAACAACTTGAACACTTTATTTGCTGAACTTTTCACACATATGGCACAACAGGTATCACATTTGTTTCCTTTTCTCTCCCTGCCTTGCTGTCGCTTCTGTGCAGTACATGCCAGGACCGAACCGTCCCAGACTGCTTCCCAGGCCTGACCTTGCCATAATGACATCTCCTCCAGCCTGCTTCGCCTCAGAACTGAATTCATCAATCACTAGGTTTGGTGGCCCCCGGTGAAGCATCCAGCCCATCTGCACTGAACTCGTCGAAGGTCCAGCTCCCCTCAGTTCCTTGGCCCAGCCAATTTCTGCCTAAAAGTATTGGCCCAGGCGGTAAGGCGTCACAAATTTTCTCTTCTGTCTAGGCCCCGAGAGTATGCAGAGGCCGTGGGTAACGTGGGTTGCTACATTTGAAATGTGTGGCTGCCGTTTGTCCGGGCCTAAGCCCTTGTGGACACTTGGGCACGCTGGCCCAGTCTGAGCTAACTTCCTAAAGACCTAACACTACTACCAGCAGCCCCTCCTACACTTAACCCTATGAGAACTGTCTAGAAACTCTACCTAACCAGGCCCACTAGTATGCCCCCATCTAGTGGTCTGTAACAATACTACACTTACCCATATATAGACTATATACTAAAGTGCCCTCCTCTAATGCCTCAACAGGATGCACTTAGCTTTCCCTAAACTATACATATGTACAAAACAGCAAAAGCACATTATTATGCAAAAGAACACAAGAAATAAACAAATATACATATATATATATTCACACAATTATTACATATCAAGAATGTGGCAATACCATTACTATTGGTAGTATTACATAGTATTATGTAGCAATACCACCAAACGTTTATACTCATACGATAACTATTTATATGATGAAACATTATATACATTTAAGGGGTGGGGGGAAACAGAGATATTCCTTCACCCCCTTACAACCTCATTTTACAAACAACATCTCTCTAAGAATTCATCTAGGGGTGCAGTGAGCATGTTGGCCCAACAGGTGACATCCATTGTAGTGCCCGTACATTGTAACTCCCACACATTGTGGTGTCCAGCTCGTGCTTCTGGAGTCATGGAACCTGTAAATTAAATGGGCTCTCATCGCTACCGAAATGCCAAACAAGTGGATGCTAAATGTGGTTTAGCCACACTGTGGCTCATAAAGGAGGGGAAATTTGGATTTGGGAGCACAGAGTTTGCTGGATTTCTTTTGGGGGACGAGGAGCAATTGCATTTTTCCAGAGTCTTTATGCTACCTGTAATGTGGAAGCTTTCTATATTTCTATTGACAGATGATGGACCTGAGTGAGGACCTGCTTTTTCTGTGGATTAAGTTGAAGCTTTTGTTGGGAACATTTTACATAACATTTTGGATCACATTTACCCTATGCTCTACGCAGAGCACTTACATCGAGGTATCCATCTAAGGCCAGGGTCACACTTGCGAGTGCAATGCGAGAAACTCGCGTGAGTCTCTCGTATCAATACCCGGCACTGGGCCGCCGGCACTCGGACCGGAGCGTTCAGCTGCATAGAAATACATGTAGCCATACACTCCGGTCCTGAGTGCTGGCGGCAGTGCCGGGTATTGATACGAGAGACTCACACGAGTTTCTCGCATTGCACTCGCAAGTGTGACCCCGGCCTTAATCTACCAATAACGTGATTCAGATGAAACTCTTTAGGGATCATCCACTATAATGAGGCAGCAGAGTTACTGTGGACTCTGTCTGGCCTCTGTTTAGCAGTGTCCTTCTTTTCAGAAGTACATAAAACCCTATTTGACCACGTTTTTGTGCACAATTAAGAAGACGGACATTGCCGGATCATAGTCCAGACAGCATCACAGACCGTAATAAATATAAAATAGAACCCGGCACTCAACTTAGTGTAAAGATTGTAGATGATTTTATTCAATCCCAAACAGTAGCATTACAAAACGTTTTGGTCCATACAAAAGACCTTCGTCAGTTGCATACTGATGTTGTGGTACATATACAATGGCCAAGTCACAGGATAGCAATACGGTGAATGCCAAGAGGCTATATTGTAGTCAGGTCTACTAGGTAATAGGAAGGTGGATGCAGCCTTAGTTGTAGCTGCTGACACGGTGTCCACCGTGTCTCTCCACACTCCACAGAGTCTCCATCTTCCTCATTATAGGGAATCTTCTGCTGGGGGTTCCGTCTGAGTTACGTATTTCAGAGATTTACACGGAAAACCCGGTGTAAGTGCTCAGTGTAGAGCGCATGATAAATCTGAATAGAGCATTAGTGTGATCTGTGGGAGGCAGAATCATCAAGTCAACAGAAGGAAAAGAATTGGTTTTATTTATTGGTTTAGACGACTTTATTCTTCAGGTAGGTGCGATTACAGCGATACCAGATTTATATTGATTTTTTTATGTTTAGCTGCTGTCACACACTAAAAACATATTTTTTTTTTGCAAAAAAAAGTTTTTGCATTGCCATATC
>JARQOD010000002.1:94393051-94477890 GCA_033576555.1 Oophaga sylvatica | reverse complement strand
AGAGAGTTAGATCTGAGTGTCATCCGCATACAGGTGGTACTGGAAGCCATGGGACTTTATGAATTGTCCTAGACCAAGTGTATAGTGTATAAGAGAGTAGGGGCCCCAAGACAGAGCCTTGAGGGACTCCAACAGAGAGAGGGCGGGATGAGGAGGAAGTGTGGAAGTGGGAAACGCTAAATGTGCGGTCGGAAAGGTAAGAGGCGATCCAGGACAGGGCAAGGTCTTTGATGCCAAGGGAAGAAAGAATCTGTAGCAGTAGGCAGTGGTTGACTGTGTTGAAGGCAGAGGACTGGTCGAGGAGGAGGAGGATGGAAAACTGTTATGATTTGGTAGCCGAGAAGGACAGTAGCCAAAATAGCGTAAGCAACCAGACACCCAGAGAGGTTGGTAACTAGCGGATTGCAGACCCCTAAATTGACAGCACAACTAGAAGCAGCCGTGGTTCATCCCTACAATGCCCTAGACGCCTCGACACAGCCAGAGAGATAACTAAGCCTAAAGAGAGAAAGGGGAAAGCTACCTGCCCCGGAGTAGAGCCCCCAAAGGAATAGGTAGCCCCAAACATATAATGGCGGTGAGACAAGATGAAATACAAACACAGGCAGATAATAGAGCAAGCAAATGCTGGGGCCCAAACTGTCTAGATAGAACAGGACAGGAAAGAATACTGTCTGCAATCCAGCAAAAACTCTAAGAAAAACTCCAACACGTCTGATATACAAAAATACTGAGACCACATAATCTCTCCCCCTCTAGATCAGAACTCTGGTGTGACTGGTAGCAAATCAGCAGATACCGAAATAACAGGGAACTGAAAATACAAAAACTGTCTCTGGTGTGAACTGGTAGCAAATCAGCAGATACTGAAGTAACAGGGAACTGAAAATACATAAACAGTGGCAAATGAGAAACAGAGTCCAGCGCAGGCCCCCACAGGGGAACCTGGCTGTACAAACTCCAGAAGGGCAGAAAACTAAGATAGACAAAAACAAACGCCACAGAAATAAACAGCAAAACTTATCTGAAAGTTGCAGGACAGAGCAGGAAGCAAGCTGACTTCCAAAAGGGACCAGGAAGCAACAAATCACCGGCAAGAATCATTTGGCTTCATTACTATCAGCAGCCACCAGGGGGAGCCCAAACTCAGAAGTCAGATCCAGAGCGCTCACAACAGAGAACTGTCTGTTAGCTTTGGCTGCGAGTAAGTCATTAGTAATTTTGGTCAGGGCAGTTTCGGTGGAGTGGTGGGGCGGAAGCCAGATTGGAGGTTGTCAAGGAGAGAGTTAGATGAGAAGTGCGAGGAAAGTTGAGCATGGACATGCTGCTCAAGGAGTTTGGAAGCAAACAGAAGCAGTGATATGGGGTGATAGCTGGGCATAGAAGTTGGGTAAAGGTTTGTTTTTTTTCAGGACAGGTGTGATGGTGGCATGTTTGAAGGCAGAGGGGAAGGTACCAGAAGATAGCGATAGGTTGAAGAGATGGGTTAGGGCTGGGATGAGCGTGTTAGTGAGGTTGGGGAGCAGGTGGGAAGGGATGAGGTCAAGTGCACAGGTGGTGAGGTGTGATTTGGAGAGGAAGGTTATTAGGGAAGGGCAAAGGTCTGGTATATGGAGTGGTTGGGGGTGGTGGAACAGTAAAGGTTTGCCTTGTTTGGGCGATCTTATTTTTGAAGTAGGTGGCAAAGTCCTCAGCAGAGATGAGGGGAGTTGGAGGTGGCAGTGGTGGGCGGAGGAGAGAGTTGAATGTGCTGAACAGTTGTTTTGGGTTGTAGGATAATGACGATACAAGGTTTGTGAAATAAGTCTGTTTAGCAGAGGTAAGGGCTATTTTGAAGGCAAGTGTAGCTTGTTTGAAAGCAGTGAAGTTGTCTGGCAGGCGAGTTTTCTTCCAACGCCGCTCTGTGACCCTGGATTATTATCAAAGTTTTTTGGTGAGATTGTTGTGCCAGGGTTGCCTATTGATTCGTCGCACTTTGCCATGCGTGAGAGGGGCGAGTGAGTCTATAGCTGATGTGAGGGTGGCATTATAGAAAGTTCACAATTTTATGAAATGATACACTGAGCCAAGAAAACCTGTTATTAGCATTCCCGATCAATAGATGTAAAAGGTTGTATAGAATAAAATAATTGTGTGTTGAGTCGTAATAAAGAGAAGATTAATAAACCAAATATTGGATGAGACCAATAAATTAAAACAAATTCAATTAAAGAAAGAAGAGAAATCTAATAGATTAACATGGCTAAATCTATTTTACATACTCCTTTGCCCAATATTGCTCATCTGTTCATAAAGTATTTGACTAGATAATGAGTTTTGTTGTTTGCATTATTTGGTGCCGCATTTTTGGATACTTTTTCTTTGGCTTTTGTATGTGCTGTGCATTCATGATTTTTCCTTCTATATAGGTTGTATTCTCCTTTCTAAATTATGCCTCTGAATAAGGAATAAGCTTCTAAAAGAGCTGGGATGCTTCTCATCATACTACCACCTACAGTATATCATGTTCTTCGTAGTCCTCCTGCTTACATAATACTAAAACCGAAAATAATTGAGTATCTCCTAGTACAGACCTGGGCAAAGTGCGGCCCGCGGGCCACATCCGGCCCTCTTGTTGTCTCAGTCCGGCCCGCGGACCGAGACAGCCGTGGGGCTGAAAACCTGAGGTCCGCAAGCTGCACCGTGCCCGCCCACTCGCTGTCTCTCCCAGTGATTTTCAACCAGTGTTCCGCTGCACACTAGTGTGCCGCGACACATGGTCGACTGTGCCGTGGGGAAAGTTCCCCAAACTATGGTGCCAGGAGCCGGTGGCTGGGATCATACTCACCCCTCCCCGTGCCATCGCTGAGGGTCCCTGCAATCCTGCGTTCTCCCCGGCTCTGCAGCTCTTCAGCGCTGAGCGGTGATGTAATACCCGCTCATTAAGGTCATGTAATATGGACGCGACGCCACTCCCATGGGCGTGGCTTACATATTCATGGCCTTAATGAGCGGTATTACGTCACCGCTCAGTGCCGGAGAGCTGCAGGAAGACAGGGAGAACGCAGGATTGCAGGGACCCTCAGCGATGGCACGGGGAGGGGTGAGTATGATGGAGGAGAGGACAAGGAGCACGGAGCTGGACGGGGGATAGAACGGTGGATGGAGGAAGCATGGAGGACGGGGGGGGAGAACGGAGGACGGGGGAAGCATGGAGCAGGACGGGGGGGGAGAACGGAGGACGGGGAAGCATGGAGGAGGACGGGGGGAGAACGGAGGACGGGGAAGCATGGAGGAGGACGGGGGGAGAACGGAGGACGGGGAAGCATGGAGCAGGACATGGGGGGAGAACGGTGGACGGGGGAGAACGGTGGACGGGGGAAGCATGGAGGATGACGGGGGGGGGGGAGAATGGAGGACGGGGGAAGCATGGAGGAGGATGGGGAAGCATGGAGGAGGATGGGGAAGCATGGAGGAGGACGGGGTAAGCATGGAGGAGGACGGGGGGAGAACGGAGGACGGGGGGAGGATGGAGGAGGACAATGAGCACGGAGCAGGACGGGGGGAGGATGGAGGGCACAGAGGAGCACCGAGCAGGACGGGGGGGAGAGGATGGAGGGCACAGAGGAGCATGGAGCAGGACGAGGGGGGGCACAGGAGGACGGAGAAGGAATGGGGGAGCACAGCGGAGGACGGAGCAGGAGGGGGGAGCACAGAGCTGGATGGGGGAGCAAGGAGCAGGACGGGGGCAGCACAGAGCAGGAGGGCAGTTTATACACCCGGCTTATACACGAGTCAATAAGTTTTCCCAGTTTTTTGTGGCAAAATTAGGGGGGTCGGCTTATACACGGGTCGGCTTATACACGAGTATATACGGTAGGTAGGAGACGTGTACAATAAGGGTGCTTTCACACGTTGCGGGTTGCAATGCGTGTTTCCTGATGCGCGCTATGTATAATATGACTGTTTTAGTGTCATTTTGTGCTATTTTGGTTGGTGGTGTGCCCCAGGATTTTCTAAGTATAAAAAGTGTGCCGCGGCTCAAAAAAGGTTGAAAATCACTGCTCTAGGCGCAGTCAGCATTGGTGGAGGAGGGGCCTCAGGCCACTTCCTCCACCAATCAGGTGTGAAACAGCTGAAGTGATGACGTCATGTCATCGCATCAGCTGTGTACCGCCGGTGAGTCAGCGCATCGGAGACAGCAACAGCAGCAGCAGGGCGCCTGGGAATGGGACTGATGTGAGTATGTGGTGTTATTTTTTTTTCATGTGTATGAACATGGGGATTCAATGGAAGTGAACATGGGGATTCTATGGAGGTGAACGTGGGGATTCTATGGGGGTGAACGTGGGGATTCTATGGAGGTGAACGTGGGGATTCTATGGAAGTGATCATGGGGATTCTATGGGGTGAATATGGGGATTCTATGGGGTGAACATGGGGATTCTATGGGGTGAACATGGGGATTCTATGGAGGTGAACGTGGGGATTCTATGTGGTGAACATGGGGATTCTTTGGGGGTGAACACGGGGATTCTATGAAGGTGAACATGGGAATTCTATGGGAGTGAACATGTGGATTCTATGAAAGTGAACATGGGGATTCTTTGGGGGTGAACATGGGGATTCTATGGAAGTGAACATGGGGATTCTATGGGAGTGAACATGTGGATTCTATGAAAGTGAACATGGGGATTCTATGGGGTGAACATGAGGATTCTATGGAGGTGAACATGGGAATTCTATGGAAGTAAACATGGGGATTCTATGGGGGTGAACATGGGGATTCTATAGGGGTGAACGTGGGGATTCTATGGGGGTGACGTACAGCACATGGGGATTCTATGGGGGTGACGTGCAGCACATGGGGAGGCTATGGGAAGGCTGTATACTCATGCAGTATATGGAAAGGCTGTGTGGGGCTCATGCAGTATATAGGGAGGCCGTGTGGGGCTCATGCAATATATATATATTATATTATATATTATATATATATGGAGGCTGTGTGGCGCTCATGCAGTGTATATAGGAAGGCTGTGTGGCGCTCATGCAGTATATATAGGGAGGCTGTGGGGCTCATGCAGTGTATATAGGGGGGCTGTGTGGCACTCATGCAGTATATAGGGAGGCTGTGTGGGGTCATGCAGTATATAGGGAGGCTGTGTGGCGCTCATGCAGTATATAGGGAGACTGTGGGGCTCATGCAGTATATATAGACGGGCTGTGTGGCGCTCATGCAGTATATATATGGAGGCTGTGTGGGTCTCATGCAGTATATAGGGAGGCTGTGTGGGGCTCATGCTGTATATATAGGGAGGCTGTGTGAGGCTCATGCTGTATATAAGGGGCTGTGGGGGGTTCAAATATATATAGGGGGTGTCAGCATACTTAATTCTGCTCAATATTAAGTGATGCAATCAATATTAATAAGTTAATAAGTTGAGTAGAACTTAATTTCAAGCTATTGGTTCGGCCCTCCACAACAGTCATGGTCTCTCATGTGGCCCCTCGGGAAAATTAATTGCCCACCCTGTCCTAGTACAAACATCACCAGTCCATATTCTGTTGTGGAGCCCTGTAATTTCAAATCAAATGCGGTTTTCAATTTTTTACTATATTAGTAATAATAAGTAAAACCCCTGAGAAATAATTAATTAATGAACGTTCTGATACATTTCTGGAAAGTAATAGGATCTTCAATTACTAATGAAATATACTAAATTAATCTTTGACAGTGGTAATTAATTGAATACTTAGATATATTTTCAGAGATCCATGTGGAAACTTTCATTAACATATGACTTCCACAATAATTGAAGTCATTTGCAATTTGGAAGTAAAGCTGTGAATCATCTATTCGGTAGGATGGATCCCCTAGATGATAATAAGATGGATAATAAGAACATTATACATTTATGATCAAGATTGAATGAAGAAATCAAAATCTTTTATATCTAGGGTAGAACTGGCGTAGCATGTACCAGGGGCTACCATGCTCAAGAAGACCAGAGTCTGACCATGACTAGCCTGAAACGTCCAGCAGAAGACAACACCACTTGGAGTTAC
Source organism: Oophaga sylvatica (assembly GCA_033576555.1). Classification (NCBI taxonomy): domain Eukaryota; kingdom Metazoa; phylum Chordata; class Amphibia; order Anura; family Dendrobatidae; genus Oophaga; species Oophaga sylvatica. Next base: position 94,471,845 of record JARQOD010000002.1, on the reverse strand, counting down.
TTACTTGCCACTTGGATCTATTTCTTATAAGTTGCTAATTGACTATTAGATCTTTTTCTTAATGTGTCCTCCGTGTACATAATGAGAGCACCCAAGTTTTCAATGTAATGAGAAATGAATGTGTACAAGTTCTGTATAGATGTACATAGGATCCTCAAAAAAAACATTTAGTAAGTCAAAGGAGCACTGACTTGGAATTGTGCCTAGAGTTAATCAAATTTTAGAGTTTCTACACCACAACCAGAAAATTAGGAAATGCAATCTCAACAAGGAAATTGCAACACGAAGAATGAAAAAGTGGAGGAATTAGGGAATTCATTGGATCTATAGACAAGTTAAAGAAGCTCTCCCATGAAAAATGTTCTTCTTTACAGTAAATATGTGTATATGTGTATTGTGCATAGTATCATTGTGTTAATATACTCACATACCTTTATAGTCTCCGGTGTCCAGGTCCGTTCTGCAATTCCGACTAGTCTGCCCACTCTGTGCATGACTCAGAATTCTCTTTAAATCTATGCAGCCTTGTTCTGACCTCCATAGACTTACATTGTAAAAACCACTTCCGGGTCTTGCAAAGCGCAGCGTGACCTGGAAAGTCTACTAAGCTGTGAGGTTACTGAGAAGAAAAAAAACTAACCTGGATCCTGGAGAATATGCTGGTAAGTGAGTGTATTAATACACTCAACCTATACTACATTCACATATACACACATTTAGTGAAGAAAAACATTAATGGAAGTGCTTCTTTAATGGTAAGCAAATTATAAAAAAAATGAAAACAACATTTTCAAAACATCTCGATTTATTTAGTATCAAGTATGAGACTCACACGCAGAAATTCCCGCACTTACGCACCTTGGCTGAGGAATGTTCTGCCACTCTATATGCACTTGGGCACGTAAATCAAGATCCGCTGCTGGCAGATCCCTTTCAGTTGCCGACTAATGACATCCCAGATGGGAGACAAGTGTGGTGGTGTTGCAAGCCATTGTAGAACGTTTAAGTCATGCAGGCTGCTCTCAGTAGCACAAGAAACATCTGGCTATGGTGTTTTTATATTAAAAAATAGTTTCTGGGACACTTTGGAGAAATAGACGTACCACTGGTTCAACAGCCTAATAAATGTGACATCAAGTTGATAATATGATATTCCCTCTTGACGGTTTCTTCATGGTGTTGTTCATGCTGTCTCTTGAGTTTTGCAGAATAGCATGTGTGATTCATTCTGTACTGAAAGTGAAATTAGACATCATATACCAAGTTCAAGGTGTCACATAGTCTCTATACAAACCATCAGAGGGAGTTTGCATGACATTGGCTTATGAGCCAGACCTCATCTACAGGTGTTCCACTGACCTCACTCCACCGCTCACACATGCTATCATGGTGCAGAGCAAGACAGCAATGGGTGCTTTAGTGGATGTCTATCCACCTCAGCGATGAGTCCTGCTTTTTATCGATGATAGAGATTTATCTATAGACCACATGGGCAACGCTGTGTAGAGGGCTTCACAAGGGAACGTAAAAGTGTCTCTGAAGCTGTTTTTCAATGACAACACCAGGCCAAATGGTGATACTGCCACTTGTGATACTGTTAACAGCCTTGTGTCCCTAAACATGCTACCGTGGACTGTAGCGTGTCTGTATTTCACATTCATGATTTATTTTTCTAGGTGCATTCAATGTGGCAGAACATTCCTCAGGCATCCATGAAAAACCTCATTGATAGCAACCATGAAAGTGTGTTTATTTCTGCGTGTAGTGCTCACTGAAATCTGAATAAATTGAGATGCTTTGAAAATTTTGTTTCCATTTTTTAATAATTTGCATATCATTAACATGTCTTTCAGTCCTGTGATTTCCATAAATCCTTGACTTTTCTTTCTTAATATTGCAATCTCAATGTTAAGGAGCATATTTTACTAACCAATTAACAAGGACATTCGTAGGTAGAAAGTGTATGGAGTGGGCTAAAAAAATGAACCCTCCAAAAACATGGCAAATCATGGCTGCATTATTCATTCATCATCTGCCAAGCTCTGCCCACTGCCATTAACCTGTTGGATGTTGCTATCAATCTATACTTCACAGTAGACAAAATAACTTCTTTGTAGAATATGTTGCATTTTAAACAATCCAGCTTGGAAAGAAAACAAGTAGGAATATAAAACATAACTTTTATTGGAAAAATAAAAAGTAACTCAGCCTAAATATTTAATTAAACAGTTAAGGTTACTGCTGCCACCAGTATGTCAAGGAAACTGAGCTCCGCTGCCTCCAGTCGTCAGGACAATTTCACAATTGAGAGAGGAGTGATGGGCGAGATTGCGGCTGCTTCCACTACTAGGCCAGTTATTGGCATATAGTATATACACCTCCACTTCTAATATCTATATATCTATATATTTCAAAGTACAGTCACTGCAAGCAACACAATAACAAAAAGAACTGAATCACTACTAGCTCTCAGCACTAGAGTTGAGCGAAACAGGTCGGTCAGATTAAAAAAACACCGACTTTTCGTGAGGTCGGCCATGCGTTCAGCGACCGAGCGCCAAAGTCGGTTTTCCCATAATGCTTGCAGGCGCCTTTTCTCAGCCAATGAGCAAGGACATACAATGTGGGCAATGGGATGACATGCGCAGCGTCCACCACCATCTTAGAGAAGGGCATTGCAGTGATTGGCTTGCTTCGTGTGACATCACAGTGCCTATAAAAGCCCTCACCGCCGACCGCCATTTTACTTCTGCCGATCTTAGCGTAGGGAGAGGTTGGTGGCGCTGGTCCTCAGTAGGGAGAGCGTTAGGCAGGAAAAAAAAAGTTATTCTGTGCTTGTGTTGATAGCGATTAGCTGTACAGTTAGTGTGCAGTGACAGGGGAGTATTTTGTTTTGTGCAGCAGCGCTGGTTATTAGGCTGCCTGCCTGTGACAGGGGAGGATTTTGTTTTGTGCAGCAGCGCTGGTTATTAGGCTGCCTGATAGCTGTATTGCTGTGTGTACCCTGCTGTGCAAAGTGCTTTTTAACACAGCACCTACACAGCACTAATACTTTTATTCTTTTTTTCTGCACAGTTACCGAGCATTCATTTTTCCCCACACCGTATAGTGCTGTACGCTCCTCACACACTACCGTGTACCGGCTGTTATCACGGACAAATACATGCTGACTATCTGTGTGTGACTCTGGAAATATATACGGAGATTTAAATTTTCCCCAAAACCGTACACAGCTGTTATCTTCTGATACAGTACCGTTTTTCTGCCTTCTGTATTACAGTCAAATCCATACTGAGTGAGCGTCTGTGTGTTACTCCGGAAATATATACGGAGATTTAAAATTACCCCAACACTGTATACAGCTGTACGCTACTGATACAGTACACTTTTTATGCTTTTCATATTCTGGTCTACTCCATACTGAGCCTGTGAGCATCTGTGTGTTACTCCTGTCCTGAAATATATATGGAGATTTAAAATTACGCCAACACTGTATACAGCTGGACGCTACTGATACAGTACGCTTTTTCTGGTTTTCATATTCTGGTCTAATCCATACTGAGCCTGTGATCGTCTGTCTATTACTCTGGAAATATATACGGAGATTTAAAATTACCCCAACACTGTATACAGCTGTACGCTACTGATACAGTACACTTTTTATGCTTTTCATATTCTAGTCTACTCCATACTGAGCCTGTGAGCATCTGTCTGTTACTCCGGAAATATATACGGAGATTTACAATTACCCAAACACTGTATACAGCTGTACGTTTCTAATACATTACCCTTTTTCTACTTTTTATATTCTGGTGTGATCCATACTGAGCCTGTGAGAGTCTGTGTTTGACTCTGGTAATATATATGGAGATTTAAAATTACCCCAATACTGTACATACCTCCCAACTTTTGAAGATGGCAAAGAGGGGTGGAGGTTGCGGCGCGCTCAGCGTGCCGCGGCAAATTTTAGACCACGCCCCTGGCCACACCCATTTCACAACTAATCACACCCATGTCTGTGCCCCAACTACACCCATTTAGCACTGCTGATCACACTGACTGGTACTGAGGGCACAGTGGCTGGCATTATGGGATCAGTGGCTGGTACTGTGGGCACACTAACTGGTACTGAGGAAAAGAAAGAAAGAGCAGAGTTTTAAAGTGCTCCTCGGGGCTCCGCCGTGTACTCCTGTGTCCACGGGAAAAGTAAGCTCCCAGCCGGGACAGCGGGCAGACTCGCTCTCAAAATCGGGACTGTCCCGCTGGATCTGGGACAGTTGGGAGGTATGAATGTTCCCCACTATACAACTTGTACACGCACGGCTCCGTACACCTCGCGCACACACGGCTCCGCTCCATACACCTCGCGCACACACGGCTCCACTCCGTACACCTCACGCACACACGGCTCCCCTCCTTACACCTCGCGCACACACGGCTCCACTCCGTACACCTCGCGCACACACGGCTCCACTCAGTACACACACGGCTTCACTCCGTAAACCTCGTACATACGCAGCCACGCTCCGTAAACCTTGTACACAGGCGGCTTTGCACCATACACCTCGTACACATGCGGTTCCGTTCCGTACACCTCGTACACACACGGTTCCGCTGCATACACACGTGGCTCCACTTCTCTACACCCCGTACACACACGGCTCTGCTCCGCTCCGTACACACACGGCTCAAGCACGGAGCCCTGTGTGTACGGAGATGAGCGGCTCAGCTCCGTACACTTCGTACACACAAGCTCCGTTTTGTACGCCCCGTACACACAAAGCACTGCTACAGCCACCTACACCTCGTACACACACGGCTCCGCTCCCTACACCTCGTACACACACGGCTCCGCTCTGTACACCTCTTACACACACGGCTCCGCTCTGTACACCTCGTACACACGGCTCCGCTCCGTACACCTCGTACACACACGGCTCCGCGGCTCTGCTACATCCACACTGTAAATCCCTCCTGACCCCTCACATAAACTTACCCTCATCCAGCACCATGACAACCACAGCACAGCTCAGCACAATAGAGACCTGCACACGGAGGAGCCTGACCATGTGACAGCCAACTCCTCCCCTCCTGTGACCTCATCACAGGTCTTGCTTCCACAGAGGAGTACTGCTCAGCAGGTCATTGCTCTGCTGTGATAAGCTAAAGTCAGGGGTGGGATTCAGCCGGTTCTCCCCGGTTCGATGGAACCGGTTGTTCAAAAAGCAGCCGGTTCCCCGAACCGGGGAGAATCAGAGCGGCGATCCGGTACCATGGGAGTAATGTGCGCAGTGCACGGAGCTGCTGGCTCACCAGAGAGGAGCTTCTTCCTTCCTTCCTGGCCGCAGCAGCTGTAGTTTCACTTTCTGCCCTGCAGGCTCTGGTCCTCTCAGCCACACTGGGTCCTAGTGCCCTCTGTGTGCAGACACTGGACACTTCCTGCTCCTGCCTCAGCCACTGCCTGCAGCTTCATGGTAAGAGGGGACGGAATTTATTAAATTCATTCTGCTCAGGCATGTCATGGTCACTGTGGGGGGATGTGAGAGGATGGGGGTACAGTGGGGCAGGGGTACAGGGCACTGGGGTGAATGTAAGAGGATGGGGGTATTGTGGGGGCTAGGGCACTGGGGGGGTTAATGTGAGAGGATGGGGTATTGTGGGGGAGGGGTACAGGGCACTGGGGTGAATAAGAGGATGGGGGTATTGTGGGGGCTAGGGCACTGGGGGGCTTAATGTGAGAGGATGGGGTATTGTGGGGGAGGGGTACAGGGCACTGGGGTGAATAAGAGGATGGGGGTATTGTGGGGGCTAGGGCACTGGGGGGTTAATGTGAGAGGATGGGGGTATTGTGGGGGAGGGGTACAGGGCACTGGGGTGAATAAGAGGATGGGGGTATTGTGGGGGCTAGGGCACTGGGGGGTTAATGTGAGAGGATGGGTATTGTGGGGGAGGGGTACAGGGCACTGGGGTGAATGTAAGAGTATGGGGTATTGTGGGGGCTAGGGAACTGGGGGGGTTAATGTGAGAGGATGGGGATATTGTGGGGGCTGGCGCACAGGGGTTGATGTGAGAGGATGGGGTATTGTGAGGGAGGGTGGACAGGTCACTGGGGTTGAATGTGAGAGGATGGGGTATTGTGGGGTCAGTGGGACAGAACACTAAGGGGTGCATGTGAGACGATGGGCTGTTGGGGTGTGGGTGGGGGACAGGGGAGGTAAGGGGCTTTTTTTACTTGTGAGCTCCTTAATACTTTAATAATAGATTAATATTTCATTATTATTATAACAAGGGCATAGACAGACGGCCGTATAACTCATGCGAGGATCGCACTGCAATCCTCGGACTTGCTGGTACCGCTCCTGACATGAGCACGACTGCCATGTATAATATATGGTATATACCGTGTAGTGTCGCATACACTGCTGTATTATACAATATACAACAGTTCTAATGCTCCATACCTAATATGCAGGATAATGTACAGTGTATATGATGTAACCTGTATAAGATGCGACATTGGCTTGCCCCCCCCCTAGTTTTGATCCTGGGTACGCCCATGTCCGGTATTATTTTGCAGCCAGCTTGCAGCGGCGCAACACACCGCCAGCCCCGGCCCCGCGGACTGATGTCTGCAGTGCGGCGATTGGGTAGCGGCGCGGCCGCGGCCATCTTCTTTAGTCACGAGGCGGAGCCGGAGGGGAGAGAGGTACTGTGTGAGCTGAGCTGCGGCGCTGCCTGGGCCCTGGAGTGGAGCTGGAGGAGTGTGTCTGTGTGGACTAAGGTGGTCTGACTGGCGTCTATCTATGATAGATAGACGCCGGTCAGAGTAGTAAGGCCTCCAGGGAAGAGCAGTTCTTCTAGCCCCCTGCGTTGTCTTCTTCTCTGGAGAGCTTGAGGTCTATGCTCAGAGCTGTCTGTAGGGCACAGCTGTAGAAAGCCACCCAGCTGGAGACAGACCACCAGCTCCCAGATCCTGGTGCCTTCTTAGGGTGAGTTTCCACGGTCAGGAAACGCTGCGTGTTTGGCCTGTGCGCTGGCGCAGCGCAAACAGCAGCGTCCAGATGTTCAGTAGTGGAGGGATTTCAAGAAATCCCGTCTCACTATGCGTAACAATACGCAGGTGGAAACTGCGTAACGACATGCGGGGCGTCTTTTCAGACCGCAGCATGTCCCGCGTATTGCGGCGACGGTGCGTGCCGCAACATAATAACACAGGGCTATGTAGCCCTGCGCTCTTTCCGGAGGTGTTCGAGGTGTCCTGACACCTCGGAAGATCGCGCGTCAGAAGGGGCGGGCTTAGACGGAGCGGAATTTCCGCTCGTCCAAAGCGCTAGGTTCCGGACCGTGGAACCATAGCCTTAGACATTATTACCGAGAAGCTTGCAATCCACTTGTATGTACCCAGGTGTATAGAGTCACATTTACATCCTGCGGCTTTTTATACGGTCTACTTTATAAAGATGACAGTAATACCTATATCGTACCTTAGGTACTGTACATGCAGTGGTGGTGGGGGAACTGTAAGTCCCAGCATTGCATATTGGCATCTGATCTATAGAGATTACTGCAGGTAATACAATAAATATGTTCTATTATTACAATCACTAGTATAAGTCCCAGCATCTCCCCATTTGTCTAGATATTAGACACACGTTTATTATTCAGATATTATGTAGTATCGACTTTAGGCTGATCCAAACAATCGTATTTTTGGTCAGAAGAAAAAATGGCAGCACGCACGAGTTGCATCCGATTATGGGATCGCACTCAGCCAGGCAAATCAGTGAGTCCGTGAAAAAAAAAATCAGACTGCACTCAGATGACATCTGAATGCAGTCTGATTTTCACAGCTTTACAGAATGAAGAAGATGGGGAACTTTTTATTTCCACCTTCTCCACATCCGCGAAAATCGGAGCATCTGTGAGCACACTCTGATCAAACTCCGATCAGAGTGTGATTAGCTTAATCGGAACGATTTTCTCGGATGAGACAAAATACGGTCGTGTGACCCTATCCTTAGAGAAATAAATACATTATTATTATTATTGATGAGCAAATGTGCTTGTTTGTTAGGCAATCCCTGCATGTGTTGCGGGTGTCGAACAGCCATGAGACATGCAACCGCGGGGACTGGAACATATTTTTCGAGCATGCAGAAGACATTCGGTTAGAACCCGAGCATGCTCAGATAACACCTTATCCGAGTACGTTCACTCATCACTAATTATTGTATATTGTATTTCTGGATAGAAGGTAGAACTGTAAGTCTCAGCTACATAATACTATAGTTTAATCTTCAGTTCAGTATGAGGCTAGAAAGAGACTTCTTAATCAGAATGTAGTGCACAGCCTGGCCAGCCGGTCAGTCAAGTGAGACAGCTGCATAGAAATATATATATAGAAATATATGCAGCTGTCACACTCGGGTCAGGAGAGCCGCTGTTCTGATCCCATTCCAATTTATTGTTTTTCAACTGACTGCGCCCCTACTTTTTTTTTTGAGGAAAAGGTGTGCGTCTGAATGGGTGTGGCTTTAAAAATGGGCGTGGCTTAAAATGGATGTGACTTAAAATGGGTGTGGTTTTCCCACGCACAAACACAGAACCTGTTGTTAAAAATTTGAATCCCACCCCTGGCTAAAGTGGAGCGCTGGGAGGGCAACTATAGGGTGTATGGGGGGCGTGGTGGCTCGTCTCACTGCGGGACACATAGTGTCCCGCCGGGACAGCGGGAGGAGGGGGTCAGAATTGGGACTGTCCCGGTCAATCTGGGATGGTTGGGAGGTATGACTGTATACAGCTGTACACTTCTAATACATTACCCTTTTTTTCTACTCTTAATATTCTTGTCTAATCCATAGTGAGCCTGTGAGAGTCTGACTCCTGAAATACATATGGAGATTTACAATATTTTCACTATACTATATATACCTGGTATCTGGTGATACAGTACCCTTTTTCAGCTTTTCATATTCTGGTCTAATCCATACTGAGCCTGTGAGCGTCTGTCTGTTACTCCGGAAAGATATACAGAGATTTACAATTACCCCAACACTGTATACAGCTGTACGCTTGTGATACATTTCCCTTTTTGGCAGAAAGTCCTCCTCCACCCACCACTCTAAGTGCATCATTGACACCTAGAACATTGGCCCACATGTAGGATTATGTCTTGCGGAACCTAAAAAGGGACCCCCGCATTGCCAAAATTATGAAGGATGACGACTACTGGTTGGCCAGCATACTCGATCCACGCTATAAAGGCAAATTACAGAACATCATGCCAGAGGAGAACCTAGAGCTAATATTGGCGAACAAACAAGCAACTCTGGTAAACTGTTTGTTAGAGGCATTCCCAGCACACAGCAGCGGTGCAGGTTCTACCACGAGCTGTACTGGGCAACATGGAAGAGGTGTTCGTGGTGCACACAGCCGAATCGGCGTTGGAGACAGGGGTTTCATGACAATGTTGTGGACTGATTTCTCGAGTAACGCTCACACGACTGGTAATAATGAATCAATTGCAACAGACAGGAGACAGCAGTTGTCAACTATGGTTCAAAATTACCTCTCCTCCCCTATCGATGTTCTCCCTCACAGTTCATTCCCCTTTGACTACTGCGCCTGTAAACTGGACACCTGGCCTGAATTGGCACAATATGCCTTACAGGAGCTTGCTTGCCCTGCTGGTACTGTGCTATCAGAAAGAGTCTTCAGTGCTGCTGGATCAATTCTGACAGAAAGAAGGACCCGGCTGTCAACCCAAAATGTTGGTGATCTCACCTTCATTAAAATGAACCATGCCTGGGTTTCAAAGGATTTTATACCACCTTCCCTGATGACACATAGGTTGCCAGCAAAATGGCTCGCTTTGTCCTACTCTTACTCTGACTTCTCCAATTCCTCCATTTGCGCTGCTGAACGTCCAGCCTACACCTCAACATATGCCAGTTTTTCTACCTCCCTATCTGGGCTGTCCCCCCCAGGGCCGGCGTCAGCACCTGGCACACCAGGGCAAGTGCCGGGGCCCTGAGCAGGAGGGGGGGCCCAAACTCCGTCAGAGACACCGGCATACTATGAGGGGCCCTGTGCCAGCGCTGGTGCCCACGATTGGGCCCCTCCTGCTTGCTCAGGGCCCCAGCACTTGGAATACTTACCTCTCCCTGTTCCACCGCTGTGACGTCTTCCACGTTTCCTGACAGTGACATTCAGGTCAAAGAGCGCGATGATGTCACGTCTGTGCGCCCTCTGCCTGAACAGTCACAGTTCATAGAGAGCTGGAAGATGGCGACGCTAAGGAGTCCAAAGTAGAGTAGTGCCCAGCGAGGAGAGGTATTTCATTTTTTTTAATGTTGGGAGCAATATATGGGGAGCATTATACGCTGGGGGAATGATATATGGGGCCCATCATAACTGGAGCAAATCATCCATGGGGCCCATCATATATTGGAGCATTCTAAATGGGGGGACATCAGACACTGGAGCAGCATCTAGGGGCCATTATACACTGGAGCATATAAATGGGGCCCATTATGTATGGAGCATTATATTGGCCCATCATACACTGGAGCATCATCCATGGGGCCCATCATATACTGGAGCATTCTAAATGGGGGACATCAGACACTGGAGCAGCATTTACGGGGCCCATTATACACTGGAGAATTATAAATAGGTCCTATTATATATGGAGCATTATACTGGCCAATCATACACCGGAGCATCATCCATGGGGCCTATCATATACTGGAGCATTGTAAATGGGGGACATCAGACACTGGAGCAGCATCTACGGGGCCCATTATACACTGGAGCATTCTAAATGGGGCCCATTATATATGGAGCATTATATTGGCCCATCATACACTGGAGCATCATCCATGGGGCCCATCATATACTGGAGCATTCTAAATGGGGGACAACAGACACTGGAGTAGCATTTACGGGGTCCATCATACACTGGAGCATCATCCATGGGGCCCATCAAATACTGGAGCATCATATGGGGTTCATTACTTATGGGGCATCATATAGGGTATGAAGCATCATATGGAGCACATATGGGGCCTGTTCTGTATGGCGCATTATATGGAGCCCATTCTGTATGGAGCAATATTTGGGGCCCATCATATACTGTATGGAGCTTTATATGCGACTCATTATACTGTATGGAGCAATATGTGGGGCTCATTATACTCTATGGGGACCGTCCTATACTGTATGGCACATTATATAGGGACCATCATATACTGTAGCATTATGTGGAGCTCATCATATACTGTATGGAACATTATATGGGACCAATTATTCTGTATGGAGCAATATATGGGCTCATTATTCTGTATGGTGCACTATGTGGTGCCCATAATACTGTATGGAGGAATATACTGTCCGGTTTTTGAGCTATTGTAGAATTTAAAATAGATATCAGTCATGTAATGTAAGAAGTGAAGTATTTGTCATTGTACTATACCTATATTTCTGTGCTGTATCGGAGCATCATGAATTGTGGTATGTGTTAAAGGGGCCCATTGACACTCTTTGGCCCGGGGCCCACGAAAACCTGGAGCCAGCCCGACCCCCCCCCACATCTTTAGCCAAATAACCCCCAGTTTTCAATGCATAACTATTATTATAAAGTAAATTAAGGTTGCCAAGCTTAAGTAATAAGAATTGATGTCGTTGGCATTGAAATGGGCACTGTAGGTGTGTTTACTTTCCTCCACTCCCTGCCGACTTTGCTTCCCCATTGATTTGCACTGGGTGTCGTGTTTCAGTCGGACCACCGACTTTTCCTGATAGTCGGCCGATTTCGTTCGACTCGACTTTTGAGAAATTCGGGTTTCATGAAACCCGACTCGATCCTAAAAAAGGCAAAGTCGCTCATCTCTACTCAGCAAAAATCATTTATACAGGTAACGTATGGCACTAAGGGGTGTGGTTTGCAGAGCAAGAGGAACAGAGTTATTCAATTCTATTTATTTAAACCAGAAGGGTAGGGTGTTTATAAAAATATATAAAGATTATACAAAATTTAAAAAAAATAATATGATATTTACTATTGCATGAAATAAAAAGGGATAATGAAAGAAAATTACTAAACCTGACATCAAGGAAATGGCTCAGAGCTTAGCGGAGGAAAGCACTCCGATTGGAAAAATGGACCACCATCATGGCGAACTACCGTGTTTCCCCGAAAGTAAGACAGTGTCTTACTTTCTTTTTATCCCCAAAAGCCCCACTATGTCTTACTTTCGGGGTATGTCTTATATTGAAAAGAAATTACCTGTATCTAACCCAGTGTGATACAGTACCACCTGCTGTATTTAATCCAGTGTGACACCTGCTGATACCCACTGGGTTACATACAGCAGATGATACCCCAGTATGCCAGTGTATATGTTTTACTGATGTATGATTAATACTGTGTAGGGAATCTACCACCAGAAAAACTCACCTGAGTTTTTCTGCAGCCGCCTTCCGTCACGGGCTCCGGCTCCCTGCAGCCGCTGGTCCCGCCGCGCTGCATCGCTCCGTTCGCCCGCAGTCCCGGGCTGAAGTTCTCGCGGCTCTATTTAAATTTTTCTTCGGTCCCGAAACGTCATCACGTTGGTCACTCACGTGACCGGAGGCCGCAGTGATAGACAGTTCTCTCCGGCCTCCGGTCACGTGAGTGACCTAAGTGATGACGTTTCGGGACCGAAGAAGAAATTTAAATAGAGCGCGCGAGAACTTCAGCCCGGGACTGCGGGCGAACGGAGCGACGGAGGATGGCGGGACCAGCGGCTGCAGGGAGCCGGAGCCCGTGGCGGAAGGCGGCTGCAGAAAAACTTGTATGGAGAGGGGGACGGTGCGGACTTGGGCAGGAAGCGGCGCGCAGCTAGATGAGAGGGAGGCGGCAATACCCCCGTGTTTCCCCGAAAGTAAGACATATGTCTTACTTTCGGGGTACGGCTTATATTAGCCGACCCCTCTGAAACTCCCGATACGTCTTACAATCGGGGGTGTCTTACTATCGGGGAAACACGGTATCACTTCCACAATGAACAATGACCCAACCCCAAATACTGCTTTTTATTAGTTCAAGGTTATGCCCACATACCTCCCTTTAATGAGCACATGTGGGAGCCGATTGTGGGATGTGAAAGGTCTGTTAGAATTTTAGGAGATCCTCAACTTACAGGATATATTTGCCCCTGGAGGTCCCAGGTGGTAGATATCATAGTCATGTTTCTTATTGCGATTTTACCTTTCGATAGAGAGGAAATATGGCATATATAGCATCATCTATCAGGGATGTGAGTGAATGTGTTCTGCTCGTCCCTCCACCACGATGCCGAAAATGTGTCTCCCATGATTATCGGATCAATACAAACCCCAATATTCATATCTGGTCACCGGAGAAAAAAAAGTCTAAGAAGATTCTTTGATGAGAGGAAGCACTATCTCTGGGGAAAGATAATTCCTCACTTCAGCATAAAAAGATCTCAGGCTTGTAATCTCCTTCCCAGCAAATTTACCTGCTACAATTATCTTCTCACCGCAGGAGGTCTCTGCTTCAATGGAGTTGGAGGTGTTAGCTCTCTATCCCTCTTCCCCTGTTATTAGTTTTTCTCACTTCCCCATATGTTCAATGTGAGGGTGATAGGTTCCCTTCGATGGAGATGTCTGTGTAGATTTTAATTTTTCTCTATGACACATTGCTTCCCATACTTCCACCATCTTGAAATTCAATAGTGGTAAGCATGGTTGTGGGAGGCTCTGCAATATGTGTGTCATCCCCACATCCCATCTGGTCACTACTGTAATAGGTAATTATGCCTCATTCATATATACAGTACAGACCAAAAGTTTGGACACACCTTCTCATTCAAAGATTTTTCTGTATTTTCACGACTGAAAATTGTAGAATCACACTGAAGGCATCAAAACTATGAAGTAACACATGTGGAATTATACATTACACTTTACAAAAAAGTGTGAAACAGCTGAAAATATGTCTTATATTCTAGGTTCTTCAAAGTAGCCACCTTTTGCTTTGATTACTGCTTTGCACGCAGAAAAGGTGAACGGATGGACTCTACATGCCTGGTTCCCACTGTGAAGCATGGAGGAGGTGGTGTGATGATGTGGGGGTGCTTTGCTGGTGACACTGTTGGGGATTTATTCAAAATTTAAGGCATACTGAACCAGCATGGCTACCACAGCATCTTGCAGCAGCATGCTATTCCATCCGGTTTGCGTTTAGTTGGACCATCATTTATTTTTCAACAGGACAATGACCCCAAACACACCTCCAGGCTGTGTAAGGGCTATTTGACCAAGAAGGAGAGTGATGGGGTGCTACACCAGATGACCTGGCCTCCACAGTCACCAGACCATCCGTTCACCTTTTCTGCGTGCAAAGCATGAGAAGGTGTGTCCAAACTTCTGGTCTGTACTGTATATATATATATATATATGTATATATATACATATATATATAAATATATATTGCATCGAGTGGAATTATCTTATACGCCAATATTTTGCATTGAAGTTGTAAAAATATAATAATTTTTCCCCAAAAGCATCTCTGGATTTTACTGGATTTTCATTTTTCCTTTGAGTTTTCAACTGTAAAGGTCAAAACCCGGCAGGCAGTGCTTTGTAAAAATGTTTGGAAATGCTATAATTAGCTAAATGTTTAACTTGCCCTTCAGAGAAATCCCGCTTTTGATTTCAGCTATTAGACTCCTCGTTGCTTTATATGCATATGTCATTTTGTTTTCGTCAGTACCATCTTGCCTTTATAGGACAATCTCCTGCGACCTAATTATATATTCTAAGCTCCAGATCGTGAACTTTTGACGCGATTTTGATTCTTAATGAAAGATTTATATAGTCACATTAATATAATTGTCAGTGGGGCTCATTGTTCCTCTTCTCATCATTAGTGCAGATCTTTAGGATTTATTTTCACATGACTATTTTTGGAACATTTGATAAATTATGGTCTACAGTTGCTGGTTGTGGCTGCTGTGATTACTTGAGAACAGAATTAAGATTTATGGTATTTGGGACATTGCTGTTTATCAGACTTCAGGAGGTGGACCACAATCATTTCACGGGGACAGATCTGTAATGTCATTCTAATAAATCAACACCCCAATAAAGAAGCAAATTGAGAATTATAAATTACTTTTTTAAAGGGAATCTGTCACCCCATTTTTCGACCATCAGCTGTAGCCACCGCCATCAGTGGCTTATCTACCGCATTCTGTAATGCTGTAGATAAGCACCCAATGTCACCTGAAAGAGAAGAAAAACTAGTTATATTATACTCACCCAGGGGCGGTCTGCCGTCCAGTCCGATGGGCGTCACGGTCCGGTCTGGTGCCTCCCATCTTCTAGCGAAGCCCTCCTCTTCTTAGCTTCCCATCGCGGCTCTGGCGCAAGCGCACTGCTCTGCCCTGATGAGGGCAGAGCAGAGTACTGCAGTGCGCAGGCGCCGGACCCTTCTGACCTTTCCCGGCACTTGGGAAAGGTCAGAAAGGTCCGGCGCCTGCGCACTGCAGTACTCTGCTCTGCCCTCACTAGGACCGGAGCCGCGAGTGGCTACAACTGATGGTCGAAGAATGGGGTGACAGATTCCTTTAACACGTGTATAATAGCCATATGAGAGGGGTCTTATTGGCGTTTTCCAGGACAACAATAAAGATGGTCAATTCTTAGACTAGGCCATCAATACTAGATTCGTGAGGATCGAACTCTCAGAACCTTGACCATTCAGAAGACTAAAGGAGCAAAAGCCCTGCCTCAATGCACTGTTAACTAGGCACCATGATGTTTTTGCCAGTAGCAATGCAGAATA
Organism: Oophaga sylvatica; assembly: GCA_033576555.1. Lineage (NCBI taxonomy): Eukaryota > Metazoa > Chordata > Amphibia > Anura > Dendrobatidae > Oophaga > Oophaga sylvatica. The sequence continues at coordinate 94,455,992 of JARQOD010000002.1, read as the reverse complement.
TTGTAATTTACTGCAGCTTAGTCCAGTTTCAATGATTTTGATTAGAGTTGAGCGATACTTTCCGATATCCTAAAGTATCGGAATCGGAATGGTATCGCCGATATCACTAAAATATCGGCGATACCCGATACCGATACCGGAAGTCCCATGTAAGTCTATGGGAACAAAATATCGAAATTAAAAAAAAACCCATTCTTGCCTTGTTGGTTAATTGTACATGAAGGAAAACAACAAAGAGTAATGTAGAATGTATTGGGGAAGGTTGAGGAGACATTAAAGGCATAGATGTTTAACCCAATCAAATGGAATAGCATAAATATTTTTTTTTTTAAAGATGTTCGGATTGACGAAGAAATTGACAATGTTAACGTTTTTTATATTTTGGCAAATATGTATATTACACAACTTCCATGCTCTTCATCTTCACCTTTTTAACTTTTCACACACTTTCTCCTTCATAATCTTCTGCAGCATCATCTTTTTCATCAAATTATTCTTCATCTTCACCTTCTTTATCTTCTTCTTAAACTTCTTGCTATTCATCTTTGTTAACATTACTCATATTCTTCTTATTAAACTATTATTCTTATTCATATTCTGCTTCATCTTCTTCATCATATTCTTATTTGTGACAGAGAATCCTGTACTTGTAATCTGTCAAAGTATGAATTTTTCATCCTTCCGTTCTTGCTGTCACAAAAGATTTAAATTACAACAGTATTTGTCCGTGTTCAGTTTAGCCTGCAGCAGCAGGCATTTTCCAGGGGCACCACGAGGAGGAATGGACTCACCCCCATACACTGCTTAGTCTTCTTCTGCTTAGAATTTAGAGCATATATTTTGCTCTTCATTTTGGTCTTATACTTCATGTTCTTCTGCTTTTAGATCTTCTGCTTATTGTTCTTGTGTCTCTTGTTCCGTATCTTGTATTTGTAGCACAATCTTGTACCAGCTGATGTTACTGGGACACGGTTACTAAGCAGGAGGTACCTGTGCTCCAAAGCACTACCAAGGACCAGCAGACGTTGCTGGAACTCGGATACCGAGATGGAGGCACCTAGGCCAAAGGCACTGCGGAGAACCAGTTGACGGTACTGGAACCCGGACGGGTAGCAGAAGGTACAAGAGCCAATGCAAGTAACGAGGACCAGCTGACTGTGCTGGAACCCGGAGGGGCAGCAGAAGGAAAAGAGCCAATGGCACAACCGAGGACCAGCTGACGTTACTGGGACACGGTTACTAAGCAGGAGGTACCTGTGCTCCAAAGCACTACCAAGGACCAGCAGACGTTGCTGGAACTCGGATACCGAGATGGAGGCACCTAGGCCAAAGGCACTGCGGAGAACCAGTTGACGGTACTGGAACCCGGACGGGTAGCAGAAGGTACAAGAGCCAATGCAAGTAACGAGGACCAGCTGACTGTGCTGGAACCCGGAGGGGCAGCAGAAGGAAAAGAGCCAATGGCACAACCGAGGACCAGCTGACGTTACTGAACCCCAGTAACACAGGAGCAAGTGTTGACTGTGCTAACAGCACTTCCGAGCAACAACTGGCGGTGTTGGAGCCCAGGGTCAAGGAGGATGTTTAAATACTAGATCAAGTAATTTCCTTGTTACCTGTCAATTTTAAATGTCTATACTTCAAACAAGAGAAAGATAACCTTTACTACCATAAGATGATGATTTCATTTAAACTAATATCTAGATAAATAAAGAATTGACAAACATAAACACATACATTAACATGTTGAACAGCAATGCAAACCACAAAATAAATTAGTTAAGGAATCTGCTATACGGTTGTACATAAAAGCATACAAGTACATATCTGAATCCATTAATGATGGATAAGTAACAGTATGTACACCATTTTTATTGTATAGACAATGAATGTCTGACTTCAAAACATCATCAACATTACAAGTTATCTGTGATATTACTAAAATGTTCCATTTGCTGAATAATGTCCCTAAATATTTTATACAAAATTATACAATTTCCATCATGTAATACTCATAATATGTGGCAATAATCATTTTTATTAACAAACATAACCTTTAAAAAGTGCATAATGCATAGTGAAAATTGCTATTTATGGCTGACTGTCGACTTGGAAGCATGACAACAGATAGATAAGGTATATATAGATGACACTGCATAGCCACAGATGGTGAATGGCGATGTAATACTGTACCTCAATAAAGTGTGCGTCACTACTACATATTTTTTTTTATATAGCTGTATAAACAGGGTACATGGATGTATGCTTGTGCCTTTGTTTTGACGCACAGACTGCCTTCCTGCTGAGACGCATTGGGTAGTGAACAGTTGTGTGCAGTGTTCACTGCAGTCTCTGCGGAATAACCACACTTAGACCTTATAACTTTTCAGACTTTCTTTATCAATCTACCAAGATGAAGAAGGCAGGGAGTAAGGCACGTGGTCGTGGAGTTTCTTCAGGGAGAGGACGTGGGGATTCTGTGGCTGCTGCGGCCCCCAGTGACACAGCATCCACCAGTTTTCCCCGGGCCGTGAGCGTTCCTTTATGCGCACTTTTGTAGGAGCTCGGAGTACCCCCCTGCTGCGGGAAGAACAAATTGAAGCCGTTGTTGTTTGGATGTCAGCCAATGCATCGACTTCAATTGCTTCCACCTCCTCTCAGGACCACAGCACTGTTGGGCAACCATCTGTCTCTTCACCGCCTGGCAAATTGCCCAGGCAGTCAGAGAGTTCTGTACAGGAGCCAGCTGAGTGTCTGCTTCTGTTCTCAGAATCTATTGGCTTGCAAACAGGGGCCCAGCCAAGCAGCATTCTGTAATGTGAAGAGGGAGTATGCAGTGATGCGCAACAGCTGTGTCTCTCTGAATCTGAAGAGGCGGGTGAGACAGTGCCGATGGTCAGCACACCGCAGAACGCATCTGATGATGATGATGAGACCCAGGTGCCAGTTTCTGTTGAGCATGGTGCTGGCCAGACCACCCAACAGCAGGTGTTGGAAGAGGGTAGTGGAGATGATGAGGTCCAAGACCCAACATGGCATGAAGAACAGGAAGGTGGTGGGAGCAGCTCAGAGGAATAATAATAATATTTATATAGCGCCATCATATTCCGCAGCGCTTTACAGTTTAGCAGTTTCAGAACACAAGTCATAAGTAACAACGTTAACAATACAATAATTTAAGCTAAATAAGTCGCCCCTGCTCGTGACAGCTTACAATGTACAATGAGATGGGGGAGATACAAAGTATAGGTGTTTATATACAATGGTGCATTTACAATGATGTTCCAGCCATCTTAAGGGACTGAGGGATGGAGATAGTGAATGGGCTAGAGACACACACACACTTACACAGAATACATAGAATGACTTTGATTAGTGAATGTGATAGGCCGCTCTGAACAAATGTGTTTTGAGGGAGCGCCTGAAACCATGCAAATTGTGGATAGTCCTAATTTCTTGGGGTACAGCATTCCAGAGGATTGGCGTAGAGCAGGAGAAGTCTTGGAGTCGGGAGTGGGAGGTACGTATTAGTGCAGAGGTTAGTCGAAAGTCGTTTGCAGAGCGCAGCAGTCGGTTAGGCCGATAGATAGAAATGAGGGAGGAGATGTAGGAGGGGTGCTGCACTGTGGAGAGCTTTGTGGGTGAGAACCAGTACTTTGGTTGAAAGCTGGGAGAGGCCTAGAGAAATGGTTAGTGATAGAAGGAAGATAGAGGAAGACATTGCCCCAACGGTACAAACAGGAGGGAGAGTTAGGCTGCAGACTCGGTTGCCTGTAGCCTCCAGTTTGGCACCTGTTCGGAGCAGTTGTCTTCCAAAAGTCAAAACGTGCGCTCCCAGGACTTGCACTGCGTGGTCCTTTTTTCACACACTTGCACATGATATTTGCTATGTGAAATGCAAGCTGTGTAATTAAAAATTAAAAATAGCTAAAAGTGTCAGTCACCTCAATACCACAAATATGTGGAAACATGTGCGGACAAAGCACGTAGTTGAGTTACAAAGACACACTAGAGATGTAGGCCAACCTACAGCAGCACCTACATCTTCAGGTTGTGTTGAAGCCTCTTCATCGAGCTCACACACAGCTGGTTATGCTTCCTCACAGGATCGCCATGGAAGAACCTCGGCCACTGTTGTCCAGAGACAAACTGTTATTCCACACACAGCAGCAAGTTCCCTGTCATCCTCACACTCCCAGGCCACAAAACAGCCAGCGGTAGCACAGGCATGGGATAAAAGACGGCCATACTCCGCAAACCATGCACGAGCACAGGCTCTGAATGCTGGCATTGCAAAACTCCTGTCCCTTGAAATGCTGTGATTCAGGCTGGTGGAGACAGACAGTTTCCGTAACTGAATATCATTGTCAATCCCACAATACAATGTGCCAAGCCGATTTCATTTCAGCAGGCAAGCCGTCCCTGGTCTGCAAAAGCATGTTGAGGGAAAAATTAAACATGCGCTACTAAAAGCCCTCAGTAGCAAGGTCCACCTGACCACCGATGCGTGGACCAGTACCCATTGTTATGATCTGCTACAACCAGTAAGGAAAGAAGGGAATTCTGTCCCTACAATACAACTAAGCTGAATCCCTACGATGTAACGGGGAACCTGATCCTGCGACCAGACCCGCTAAAGTCCTCATCTAGTGTGAACGAAGACCTATAGTTGCGAGGGAGTAATCCCTACAAGATCTAGGGACTGTGAGAAAAGGTGGACACCTCCTAACATAAATTGTAGCATGGATAATTAAACAGAAAAATAAATACTTTGTGATCCTAACATCAAGCAAAACTGACAGATTAAGGCACCTAAGCACCCGGCTAGCTTAACAGTAGATAATACAATGAAGTCAAGCAAAGCCAGAAGGGCGGAGCCAGACTAAATAGGGAAAAAAGGTCATGTGACCAGCAAACTGAAACAAAACCTAACAAGAGGGTTCTAACACCCATGGCCAGGGACAATACCTTTCCCTCACTGCCCATTGGGTCAATGTTGTGCAGCCGGGTACTGATCTTGCGAGTGGCGCTGTACGTGTTCTGCCAACTCCAAGGATTGCAGGAATCAAGTCTGTACACATTGATTCCTCCTCCTATTCCAGTTCCTCAGAATCATCGCTGCAGGAGCCGTCACGGTCTACCTCCACATGGACCCGTGAACGTTTACCTGTTGCGACCGATATGAGCACAGCCGTGTCCAAATGTCAACAGGCCATCCTGAAATTAATTTCCATGGGGAATCTTAGCCACACAGCGCAGGAGCTCTGTAATGCCATAAAGCAGGAGAGCGACGTGTGGTTTTTGGAAGAGAATCTACAGGCAGGCTTGGTAGTGTGTGACAATGGCCGAAATCTGGTGTCAGCTCTGGGCCTTGGCAACCTCACTCACATACCATGTCTGTCATATGTGCTCAACTTGGTCGTGCAGAGTTTTTTGAGGGACTATCCGGATCTTGATGCACTGCTGCACAAGGTCCGCCTAGAGTGCGCTCACTTGCGACATTCCAGCATGGCCAGATCGCTGATTGCAGCTCTGCAACGCAGATTTCACCTTCATGAACATCGCATCATATGTGACGTACCCACCAGGTGGAATTCCTCGTTACATATGTTGTAGCGGTTGTGTGAGCAGCAGCCAACAGTAATGGAGTATCAGCTGCATCAGGCGCAGTCAACTCGCAATTTGCGCCGTTCACACTTCACCACTACTGAGTGGGCCTCTATAATAAGAATAATAATATTATTTATTTATATAGCGCCATAATATTCCGCAGTGCTTTACAGTTTAACAGTTTCAAAACACGAGTCATAAGTAACAACGTTAACAATACAATAATTAAAGCAAAATCAGCCGCCCCTGCTGGTGAAAGCTTACAATCTACAATGAGGTGTGGGAGATACAAAGTACAGGTGTTTATATACAATGGTGTTTTTACAATGATGGTCCAGCCATTTTAAGGAAGTGAGGGATGCATGGAGATAGTGAATGGGCTACACACACAGAATTACACATAGAATGACTTTGATTAGTGAATGTGATAGGCCACTGTGAACAAATGTGTTTTGAGGGAGCGCCTGAAACCATCCAAATTGCGGATAGTCCTAATTTCTTGGGTAGAGCATTCCAGAGGATTGGCGCAGCGCGGGTGAAGTCTTGGAGTTGGGAGTGGGAGGTACGGATTAGTGCAGAGGTTAGTCGAAGGTCGTTTGCAGAGTGCAGCAGTCGGTTAGGCCGATAAATATAAATAAGGGAGGAGATGTAGGGGGGTGCTGCGCTGTGGAGAGCTTTGTTGGTGAGAACCAGTAATTAGAATTGGATCCTATAATGAATGGGCAGCCACTGCCAGTGTAATGAGTGGCGAATAACTCTATGAAGGATATCTGCCACGTTTTGCGTGCGTTTGATGAGTCAACGCGGATGGCGAGTGCAGATGATGCACTAGTCAGCCTGACTGTCCCCCTTATCTGCCTGCTTCAAAAAACACTGCAAGCACTAAGGCATGAGGTTTTGGAAGAGGTGGAGGATGAGGAGTCACAAATTCCATCACCTTCTGGACAGTCAGCGCAACATGGTTCCTCACAAAGGGCTGGAGGACTTTCAAAGTACCATGCTGTATCAACAATTGAACCTCCAGAGTCGCTGTCTATATTTTCATAACCATTACAAACTTTTAATGTATTTACAAAGCACATAATGTACATTTTTTGTCTATCCTTTTGTAATGGTATTGTGTTTCCATAAACTGATGTTACAGAATTATGATACAAAGTTTTTAAATTTTGAGTTTTAAATTTTGTAAATTTATATGTATTTGAAGGACTTTGTGAGGAGGATGAGGAGGAGTCAATGGAGGAGGAAGACATCGCTCCAGAGGGAGGTAGACAATGCTCTAGTCAGTATGTAGACCAAGGGTGGGTGATGCACAGCAGGCGGAGATGACGCCTCTTGCAGGGGACAACGTTTCTTGGCCAGTTGGGAGTCTGCAGCACATGGTTGATTTCATGCTGCAGTGGCTGAGAAACGACCGCCGCATCGAACACATTCACACCACGTCTGATTATTGGGTGTACACCCTCCTAGACCCTCGCTACCGGGACAACTTACAAAGCCTCATCACACCGTTGAACCGGGAGCGTAAAATGCGGAAGTACCAAGACACACTGGTGCAATCCATAATGTTCTCCATTCCAGCCGAGAGCACTGCTGCTGCTACTGATTTACAAAGCAGCTCTGTGCGTCGAGGCAGTGGAGACAGCTCTGCAACAAGAGGGAGCACAAGCAGCGCCTCTGCACAGGGCAAGAACAGTATGTTCCAAATGTGTCGAAGTTTTGTGGCAGCGCCACCAATGTCTACACCATCCGAGACGGCTCCAGTCAGCAGGAGGCAACATTTCCGTAAGATGGTTACAGACTACATGTCTTGCCCTCTCAGTGTACTCTCAGATGGCTCTTCCCCATTCAAGTTTTGTGTCTCTAAGCTGGATACATGGCCAGAGCTTAGCCAGTATGCATTGGAGGTGCTGGCTTGATCTGCTGCCAGTGTATTATCGGAGCGCGTCTTTACTGCTGCAGGTGGTGTACTAACAGACCGTTGCATGCGACTATCCTACGATAATGTAGAACGGCTTACTTTTCTGAAAATGAACTAGGCATGGATCTCGCCTGAATTTGCCTGTCCGGTTTCAGATTAACTAACTGGTTGGCAACGTTTTCCATGTCTCCTGTTATGTTCATCTTTCTACCACCTGAGCTATACTCCCTGGGCTACAACACTGCCAGTTGCTGCTCAGAAGTGTCGTGTCCACAGACCAATACACAAGCTATAGTAATAGTGGGGTTCAGTAACGCCTGCTGTTCCCCTGCTGTGTGTCCGGCAAAAATTACTGCTACCTAGCTACACATGTTTAAAAAAACATGACATGTTAAAGTGGCTAGTGCTACACATAGATATCAGGCTACACCCTTATTTCTAAGCTGTAAACAAGTGAAACGTCAAATTTAAAACCATTCAATGATTAGTGTTGGTAACAAATCTGTAACTAAATAATTGTGACATATTATGGCAGATATCCACATGTCTAACACAAATGCTAACACAAAAGCATACTTATGCTATAGGGTACTGATGGTGAACCTTCTCACTCCATAACTTTGACCAATCCAACTCACATCATGCCTCAAATGCTGCAATGTTGGAAGTGCATAATGTGGGTTGAACTTTGACAACAGCTGCAGTGCGAAGGTTATCCTTCTGTGTTCTTGGCTTTTAAATAAAAGCATACAAGTAAATATAATAATACATTGTTGATTAAGGGACATGATGTACACCTGTAATATTGTGCAAACAATGGATGTAGGACTATTCCTCTTCAACATTACTTATATTTGTGTCATTTGAAAAAATACATATTTTAGTTAAAAATTAAAAACCCATGTTCAGTAGCTGTGAAAGGCCCGTTTGTGTACTTCTATATTGTTTGCAACCAATGTATTGTATACGGATGGAAGCGCGTCACACTAATAGATTAGATTTATTTTAAATGGAATGTAGCAGAACCAATTGGAGATAAATGAAAAGGATGAGCCACTGAGACACGCTCAGCAGAGTACAAGCAGCAGTGCTTGAACAAGTAACTGGAGCGTGATCTGCACTCAAAAAAGTAAAAAACACAGACTGAAGTGAACACTGAAACACAACTGTCCACAATCTGTGAAAAGCTCCTTTCTGTACTTCTATAGTGTTTGCAACCAATGTATTGTATACGGATGGAAGCGCGTCACACTAATAGATTAGATTTATTTTAAATGGAATGTAGCAGAACCAATTGGAGATAAATGAAAAGGATGAGCCACTGAGACACGCTCAGCAGAGTACAAGCAGCAGTGCTTGAACAAGTAACTGGAGCGTGATCTGCACTCAAAAAAGTAAAAAACACAGACTGAAGTGAACACTGAAACACAACTGTCCACAATCTGTGAAAAGCTCCTTTCTGTACTTCTATAGTGTTTGCAACCAATGTATTGTATACGGATGGAAGCGCGTCACACTAATAGATTAGATTTATTTTAAATGGAATGTAGCAGAACCAATTGGAGATAAATGAAAAGGATGAGCCACTGAGACACGCTCAGCAGAGTACAAGCAGCAGTGCTTGAACAAGTAACTGGAGCGTGATCTGCACTCAAAAAAGTAAAAAACACAGACTGAAGTGAACACTGAAACACAACTGTCCACAATCTGTGAAAAGCTCCTTTCTGTACTTCTATAGTGTTTGCAACCAATGTATTGTATACGGATGGAAGCGCGTCACACTAATAGATTAGATTTATTTTAAATGGAATGTAGCAGAACCAATTGGAGATAAATGAAAAGGATGAGCCACTGAGACACGCTCAGCAGAGTACAAGCAGCAGTGCTTGAACAAGTAACTGGAGCGTGATCTGCACTCAAAAAAGTAAAAAACACAGACTGAAGTGAACACTGAAACACAACTGTCCACAATCTGTGAAAAGCTCCTTTCTGTACTTCTATAGTGTTTGCAACCAATGTATTGTATACGGATGGAAGCGCGTCACACTAATAGATTAGATTTATTTTAAATGGAATGTAGCAGAACCAATTGGAGATAAATGAAAAGGATGAGCCACTGAGACACGCTCAGCAGAGTACAAGCAGCAGTGCTTGAACAAGTAACTGGAGCGTGATCTGCACTCAAAAAAGTAAAAAACACAGACTGAAGTGAACACTGAAACACAACTGTCCACAATCTGTGAAAAGCTCCTTTCTGTACTTCTATAGTGTTTGCAACCAATGTATTGTATACGGATGGAAGCACGTCACACTAATAGATTTGATTTTTTTCTAATATAATGGAGCTGCACCAATTCCACTAAATAAAATAAAATAAAAAAAAAAAAAAGTGACACGTGCAGATGCCTACAAACAGCGGTGGATGCAGAGCAAACTGCAGCGTCACCTGCACTGTCACACACACACCTTGCACAGAGCTGTTAAAACAACACTGGCAAAATGAAGCTTTACACAGCGGTTGGTAAACTAGCCTGCCTCAAGCACAGTAGTACACAAAATCGCAATATCTAACTGTCCCTCAGAGTCAGCACAGCAGCGTTCTGTCCCTAACTGAGTTCACAGCACAGTGACGCTAAAATGGCTGCGGCGCCTTTTATAGTGCATTCTGACATCATTTCAGCAGCCAATCACAGCCATGCCATTAGTTAAGATGACCGCATCATTACAGGATGTGCCCACACTTCGTAGGATTCCTCATTGGCTGACTAAAATCACATTGCCTCTCAAAGAATTATGGGAACTTCCGATTCCGGTATACGATATGGAAAAAGTATCGGAATTAAGTATCGGAATTCCGATAACGCGAATATCGGCCGATACCCGATACTTGCGGTATCGGAATGCTCAACACTAATTTTGATGTAACGCAGATACCAAGTACCGCTATTACAATAGGTACATCACTGTGCCTGGTGAATAATAAATGGAATGCTGTGCTCAATTAGATGACTTCTTCAGTTCAGTCATTGGCTGGGGTTGCTTTAATTTAGTTTCCCACTGGTAAGACATTAATGGACCATCCTAAGCAAAATTAAAATTATACTCCAGTGACAACCCCTTTCAACTCAGTCCTCCTTTTTTTTGTTCTGTAAAAAAAGCAAGAATGGATCCCATAGGAGTGAAGAAGAACATGAAGATTTAAGTACCGGTAAGTTACCTTTTGGGTTTCATTGGAACCAGTTTGGATTTCGATGGAGATCTTAGCACATTAAACTTTACAAAACTAACTTGGGTATTGCACATCTTCTCTTCCCCAGAGAGATCTCTGTTATGTTTCGGTAGCTGAGGAGGACAGGAACAACAGCAGGGCAGCCGAACACCTGAGATGTTGGTAACTGATGGGTTGCAGATTCCGAAACTAACGACACAACTAGAGGTAGCCGTGGAGCGTTCCTACGTTGATCCTAGACGCCTCGTCACAGCCTGAGAGACAACTACACCTAAAGGCAGAAAGATGAAAGCTATCTGCCCCGGAGCAGATCCCCAAAGAAAATAGGAAGCCCCCAAACATATAATGGCGGTTAGACAAGATGAAAATACAAACATAGGCAGAAAATAGACTGAGCAAACGCTGGGGCCACAAGCTGACTAAATAGGATAGGACAGGAGACATTACTTTCTGCAACCCAGAAAACCCTACAAAAATCCAACAATTCTGATTACAAAAATACTGAGATCACACGATCTCGCCACCCACTAAATCAGGTCTCAGTGTGAACAAAAACCAAGCCGCAGCCACTGAAAAAACAGGAAAGAGCAAATGAGCAAATAACAGTGGCTGCAGATCTACTGTGAGGAGCTCAGGCCCTAGGAGGGGACCTGGCTGACCTCCACAAAAGTTCAGAAAACAATGCAAAAAGCAAGCACAAAAAGAAAAGCAAAAAATATCTTATCTGAAAGCAGGAGATGCAGGCAAGACTCCAGCAAACTTCCAAATGAACCAGGAACCACAATTGAGACAAGAACAATTGATCACCGGCAACCATCATGGGAGGGAACCTCCCTTATATCAGACCAGTCAGTGAACCCAGATTGCCACTCCTCGCTGAAAGGTTCAGTACTGTCTGTAACCACCAGAGGGAGCCTCTGCTCAGAAACCATCTCTAACACATTCACAACAGATCTCCAAACTATAGCAAGTCTGTGTCATGTATAGCGTATCACATCCGTGTCTGAACATATTGCCCTGGTCGCTAGGTGGCGCTGCACTAATACCGCTGTTACTGCTGGAAATCAGCAACGTGAAGCAGTTTAGCTTTTAGATTGTGGAAACTAGTTGTTTCTGTCCTGCCACCTGTGTTTCTCTGCAGTGAGCTGGTAATGTTATTCAGATGTCCACAAATGGATCATGTAACAATTACAGTATATGTGGATAGACAGTGATTTATAACTGTCCATGATTTATTATGGTGCCCATCAGCTTATGCCAAGATGCATGCACGCCCCACTAGTTTTCGTGTCACAAATAGCAGAATCCACAGCAGATCTCCCAATGCAAATGCCAACATACAGTAGTTTTACTACATTCAGGTTTGTAGCCTGTGCATATAACTACATTTTGCTATCAGTTAAGTAAAACCACAGATATCACATTGTGACTTGCAAGCTCAGCACTACTACATCTGTGCAGTAATTTTATAGGAACATTCCAATAATTCTACCTTTACTCAACGTCGGGTAATTAAATAGAGATTTCCCTCTGCGATAGTTGCATGGCGCTGGGCAGAGGTTATATACATTTGCATGTCTTCCCCAGCTTGACAGTTGTAAGTACCGACATAGCCAGTCTTGGCAGGGCATGGAGCAAACAACAAGAATGACCTCAGTTGCCCTTCGCTGTCTTCGACCTGTCTCTGCCTGTGAGAGCACCGAAGTGTGGATTTGCTTTGATAATTCTACAGAAATGTATTCTGAAATCTTAATTGTGCGGCAGCTTGAGCAGGGTAGGATGATCTGGCATAAGAATGAGCATGCAAACATAGGATCATCCATTTCCTGATATTCATAAACACTACTCAAATTCACATATGGCACTGATGACAAGTATGTCAGATTGGCACTTAGTGCCCGACTGAAGGAGGGTCGTACACCTGCGTGCCTGACAGCTGTGAGTAAAGGAATAGGATTTTTTGTGACTTAAAACTCAATCATAACTGATTAGTAGGGTAGTTCAGGAAGTCAGCAAATCAGTCTGGCTGTAATATCTGGTACACTTATGTCTATCTATTAAAGCGCCACTCTGGCATTTTCTTTTCTTTTATTTTACGCCAGGAGTGATATCACAAATATACAGCTCTAGCAAAAATTAAGAGACTGCTGCAAAATTTTCAGTTTGTCTGGTTTTTCTCTTTGTAGGTATATTTTTGAGTAAAATGTAAATTGCTCTTTTATTCTATAAACTACTGACAACATGTCTCCGAATTTCCAAGCAATAAATTTTGTATTTATTTTCAGAAAATGAGAAATGGTCAAAATAACAAAAAAATGCAGTGCTTGCAGACCTCAAATAATGCTAAGAAAACAAGTTCATAATCATTTAGAAACAACAATACAAATGTTTTACCTCAGGAAGAGTTCAGAAATCAATATTTTGTGGAATAACCCCGATTTTTAATCACAGCTTTCATGCGTCTTGGCATGCTTTCCACCAGTCTTTCACACTGCTTTTGGGTGACCTTACGCCACTCTTGGTACAAAAATGTAAGCAGTTCTTCTTTGTTTGATGGCTTGTAACTATCCATCTTCCTCTTGATTACATTCCAGAGGTTTTCAATGGGGTTCAGATCTGGAGATTGGGCTGGCCATGACAGGGATTTGATGTGTTGGTCCTTCATCCACACATTGATTGACCTAGCTGTGTGGCATGGTGCATTGTCCTGCTGGAAAAAAACAGTCCTCAGAGTTGGGGAACATTGCCTGAGCAGAAAGAATCAACTGTTTTTCCAGGGTATCCTTGTTATGCGGCTTCTTACGTCCTTCGCAAAAATTAACCTGCCCAATTCCAGCCTTGCTGAAGCAACCCCAGATCATCACCAATCCTCCACCAAATTTCACAGTGGGTACAAGACACTGTAGCTTGCATGCCTCTCCAGGTCTCCGTCTAACCATTAGATGACCAGGTGTTGGGCGAATCTGAAAATAAGACTCATCAGAGAAGATTACCTTACTCCAGTCCTCTAGGGTCCAATCCTTATGGTCTGTGGAAAACTTCAGCCTGGCTCTCCTTTGCTTCTCATTAATGAAAGGATTTTTTCTAGCTTTACATGACTTGAGCCCTGCCTCTAGGAGCCTGTTACGAACTGTTCTTGCCGTGCACTTCACCCCAGCTGCCATTTGCCATTCCTTTTGTAGGTCACTTAAGGTCATCCTGTGGTTGCTGAGTGACATTCAAATAAGATGATGGTCATCCCGGTCAGTGGAGAGTTGTTTTCGCCCTCTGCCAGTCTGTTGCTTTGTTGTCCCCAATGTCTGCTGCTTGACCTTGTTGTAATGGACTGCCAACTTAGAAATTTTAAGGATGGAGGCTACATGACGCTCACTGTATCCCTCTGCTAGTAAAGCCAGAATTGAGACCTTCTTTTCCTCACTGAAGACTTTTATTTTCAACCCCTTTGGCATGGTAAAAAGTTATTTTTTCATTGCTATTACTTTTGGGATATTACTAGCACTTGTTTTGCCATCCAGCTTGTCCTATTGCAAGAGGATTGTGAACACCACAGCAGTGTTTTTTATACTTTTATTCGTTAAATAAGATTTGGTTCTGGTGATCACCTAATCAGAAGCACATTAAGTAGAATGAGGTGTACTCTGGTTGGAATTCAACTGACACTGGAATGGAATGGCTGTCAGACATGTAGAGAAGCTGATTTTTATAAAACTGTGCAGTGGTCTCTTAATTTTTGCCAGAGCTGTATGCTCGCTGCCTCTAGTAGAATACCTACCAGCTGCCATCTTCTGTTCTTGTCGCTGCTCCAGTAGTTTTCTATAGCTTTTGACCTGCTGGATCGCTCTAGTGCTTTACTGAGCAGACCATAAGTCATTTCTCAATGTAAGGCTATAGGTGCAAGAACAAGGCTTTCGCAGACTTACGGCAGGGGCAGATGGCCATAGATTCTCTCATCCAAGAGAATCGTGCTTATAATTCAAATGACATGCTGATCAAACTCTGATTCTCTTGGATCAGGAGAAGATGGAGAAGAAAAGTCTATTGTGTCAGTGTGCTTAAATCGGATTGCACTTAGATGTCATCCAAGTGCAGTCTGATGATATCCATGCAGTCATTGATTTGCATGGCTGAGTGCGATCCAAATATCAGCTCAAACTGGGACCTACTGCAGTTTATTATTTGGACCAGCCCACAGAATATCTTTGGTCCAAACATGATCCAATGTTTTGTCAGATTGCACTTGGACACAGAAAAATACGGTGGTGTGAGTGAACCCTTACATTGATATCTTGTGACTAGAGATGGGTGGACACCTGGATGTTCAGGTCCGGTGGGTTCAGCCAAACAGTTACAAAAAGTTCGGGTTCGGTTACCAGAACAGTACCCAGACCCAAACCCAGACCCTGTTCACTTGAATGGGGAGCACATACATCCAGTGTTTGCCATGCTTCTGATCGGCGGTAAAATCATCATCGCTGGTCATACATCTGCAGTTCCCACGATGCAGAGGTGAGTTCAACCCAGTTCACCGAGAGAATTTCCGTGAATTTGAACTGCGGTGAACTCGCCTCTGCACCGTGAGAATTTCTCACTGTGCTAGCAGGGATCTCACTGAGGTCACCACAGCCCGGCTGGGAGTGCAGCCTCAGTGACCGGCAGTAACCTTGATGACATCACTGCTGGTCACTGATGCTGCGTTCACATCAGCTCATTCACCAGTGGTTGTCAGCCTGGACGGTCGCATCTTGGCACTGTCCAGGTTGAAACTGTTTATCCTCCAGACATGGATTACGGCGTGGGACAGAACATTGGGCAGGTGTGATGAAGGAACAGCCACCATCTTGGATATGGCCTGTACCAGCCTCCATTTTGTCTGAATTTACAGGGCCACAGGCAGCTGGCTGCACCTGGCCCCATGGCCTGTGGGCATATTCAATACAATAGGGTTTAGTCTACACTGTGAATAACCAGGCCTTTTAGTATGCTAAGTGGTCAGGCCAAAAACAAGACTTCAAAGGTGCAGTCTGGAGCCGCATCAGCATGGGGCCTGGAGATGCCTGGGGCCTCAATTAGATTATACCTGCCAGCTAGACACAGAAAACACATCCATTGTATATCCCAGCCACGACAGCTCCGTTCTAGGATTATGAATTATGAGCACAACTTTCTAGGTACAGACTCATAAAAAATATCTGCATGATCCTGCGGACCTCGGGCATCTGACAGTGCAACTCCTGAGTCGGTGATAGCTTGGGGGCCTGAGATATAGAAATTGGCCTCCACAGAGACCCAATCAGGCCAGGTTTGATCTCCACACGACAGGCAAAACATACTGCATCCGTTGGTACCGCTCGTGTCCTGATCCGATCGTCCTGGAGAAAATTAACCCCTTTGTTAGATATTGGGAATAAATTCTGCAGGGAGCTAAGGGTGGAGATTATCAGCCCACCCTCTGACACCGAGGGGAGGGACCTAGCAGGTTTAAGAACTGAGCGGACGGCAGACTCTCTCTATTCTCACAGAAGCCAAGACGATGAAGATCTAAGAAGGAACAAAGGACATATCTGCCAAGGGAGCAGCGGCACACGTTTTGGGGGACTGTCCAGCAACTAAGATTCTCACCTCTGGATCGCAGAGCTCCCTGCCTCCACATGCAACCTACAACCTGGTAATATTGACCTCTAGCTAATACCTCTAAGCCTTGTACCATTATTGTTGTATTTTACTCTGACTGCAAAACCACTGTAATTCCGTTGTATAGCTTACTGTATATTTCTGTAATTATCTAGTGTGCCCTTAAGGCAATTAAACCATAAAATTAATTTTGGACTGATGCTTTTACTCTGATCACGAATCTTAGAATACCCAGTGGGTAATAGGACACCCTCCCCGGCGGCCATTCGCTCTAGTTGCAGTTCCCTTACTGACCTGAGAGACAAAGGGGGCGCCGGAGAGCTGTGCCTGTGTAGTACGTCACATTAGTGACATGGAAGGAAGGGGGTTTCCTTCACAGCAGGTGAGAAATATTGTTGCTTTTTATTTTTGTTTTATTACAGGAGACGAAGGATTCAGTGGAATTAGGCATTGAGTATAACTGTGTTTGTTATTTTTAAATAAAAAAGTTAAAGTGTTTTGTTTTATTTCAAATAAATTACTTTATTCTGGCTGTGTCTTTATTCTCATAACTATAGGATTAATAATGGATAGGCATCTTATACATGTCTCTCCATTAGTAATCCGTGGGCTTGATATCACCTGACAATACAAACGTGACATCAACCCCACAAATATGAACCACACTTGCCACCACTACAGGGCAAATGGAAAGAGGTGGGCAAAGAGCCAGAATTGGCGTATCTATTAGATGCGCCTTTTCTGAACAGCTGCGGGCTGCTAATTTTATGATAGGGGTGCCAATATCCATGGCCTGAGAATACCAGCCCCCAGCTGTCTGCTTTAACAAGGCTGGTTGCCAAAAATGAGGGGGACACCATGCTTTTTTATTATTATTTATTTAAATAACGGCGTGGGGACCCCTCTATACTTGATAACCAGCCTTGCTGAAGCTGACAGCTGATGGTTGCAGCCCCGAGCTGTGAGTTTTGCCTGGCTGGTTATCGAAAATATAGGGGAGCACATGCCATTTTTTGTTAAATTATTTATTTATAGCGCTGGTGCTGGCTGATGAATACTCCCATCAGCCGCTCCTGCTGTCACTATTATCAGCGGCAGCAGGGATTGACTTTTGGGAGCTGTAGTCCCATCAGCAGACACTAGAGACCAGAGGTAACCTTTATACCTCAGATCACAGCTGCACACTCATGCTGTCATTTGACAGCGTGGGAACCGCAGCTGTTTGACTGGAGGTGATAATTTTATCGCCGATCACAAGCAGTGTTTGCCGCGCTGTCATGCACATGAAAGTGTGGCAAACACCCGCTGTTCAGGGGGGCTGAACCTGAGCAGTAACATGGACTTCCTGGCGAAGTTCATGTTCAGTGTCCATGCCCGAACAGTAGGTGTTCGCTACGTACGACAAACTTTACTGTTCGGGTTCGCCCATCTCTCCTTGTTACTGTTAGCTTTGACTTTCGGGCAGTCGGGCAGATCTGGACCCGAGCAGCAGTAGGAAGGGCAGAAGATGGTGGCTGGTAAGTATTTTATTCTGGGTAGAGAACAGACCTTAGTGATACCTCTCTAAAGGTTAAATAAAAAACATGATTTAAGCACTCACAACTACATTTACATGGCAGTATGCCAGGAGTGGGGAACTTCAGGCCCACAGGCCATTTACAGCCCTCACTGACCTTTTATCCGGCCACGGGCAGATTCCCGGGACAGCAGCACTACCTATGTCGGCAAATGTATTTTGCCGGCCACTGGCCCATTAAGTTGTTCTTTCTCTGTGAGCATATGCAGAAAGTGCTCAATACTATACACTGAGGTGCGTGGAATGAAAGCTACGTCATTACACTATTGCTGGCATCAGGACATACTTTGTGGGAGGGGTTAGCACAATATTTGTACGGTCCCCAAAGGATGGTATGAATATCTAAATGGCCCTTAGTAGAAAAAAGATTCTCCTCCCCTGCTGTCTACTTAAAAAGGATCAGTCAACAAATTTTACAATACAAATTGCATACAGTATAAAACATCTCTTAGCTCTCATGAGGTTAATGTGCTTACTTTAAAAAAAAATCAGTGTCAAAATGTCTGTATAACCCTTTGTGAATGTGTGAGTCGAGCTAGAGATCTCATGAGTTGTATCTACATGGACACTCCTGGGGATACGGGTGCAAAATATTGTATTGTTGGCAATCGGATGATTGAGTATCCTTGGAGGTACTTTTTAATAGTATGAACCTTCTCTGCTCATCAGCATTTCTTCATACAAGACTTATTCCTGCACTCTGAATTTCACACCAAACCTATCCTGCGACGTGTCAGAATTTTAATTTCTTATAATTTTCAGGATCTCTATCTGCTAACAGTGAATAAATACATAATTAGAAGTGCATAGGAACAAATAATAATTACAGACTAAAACTATTCACACAACTAAGGATTTGGTACAATGTAACCAGTCTAGTCTTCTGTTAGCTAGATACATCAGCACTAGAGGTGAGACTGACAGCTTGCTCTGTACAGATGCGCTGCGGTGCCAGCTGTCAATCATAGTGGCGGGGCGTGCTTATAGCCACTGATCACAGGATAGTGAGTGATGCTGTGAGCGGTGACTGTAGCCACTCCGTGCAAATTCCTATGCTCCGATAGGAAATAAATTCTGTTTCTTCTTTCGGGAAGGCACCTGTGCAGCATTGTAGCACTATTTACCTGTAGATTAACCCTACATCTGCAGGGAAATAGCATTTTCCGAGATGACAGTTTGCCTTTAAGGATTGGTAACTATGTTACTAGTCCAATTTAATTAAAACGTAAACGTTGTCTTAAGGCATTTTGTTAAGGGGGAGAAGTTATAACACAAAAAATACCTATAAAATATACCCCCAAAATGGTTTATCTTGTGATCCTTTTTGTTCAGGTGGAATTACCGTAATCTGCTTTAACCATATATCTGCAATTAGTACAGTAAATGGAGACCTTTAACTGCAGGTCAGTTTTTGCTCATCTGTTTAAATTGTTAAAGTGGACATACTTACAAGCCATGATATTATGGGCAGGCTGTTGTTGCATTAGCCTTTTTGGCTATCATGTTTAACTCTGCCTGCACTTCTAGTTGACACCATATTTTTACTGGGTTGGATAAGTGTGGCAACAAATTTTTAGAAATGAATTAAACATTATAGTTGTGTCCAAAATGTTTTTTAAACCAAAACGAATGTGGCAGTGTGAGAGAAAAAAGAGTGTGTGTCATGGAAGGGCTAAGATCTTCTGCTGCTGCCAGGTCCTGGTGCCAGTGTATGGACTACTAGAGATTGGGGATCACTTGGTATTGTGATGTCTTGCCCACCCTGCTGGATTTGAGGAAATAGTCCAAGGACTGTGGTTGCATGTTCCTTGGCATTGGATTACTAGGTGGCACCCTTGGATTTGTTCCTTTTGTTGTGGCCACACTATAGACTCCAAGGAATCATATCTACTGTATGTTTGGTGAAACATTAGAATCATAGAATCATAGAATGGTAGAGTTGGAAGGGACCTCCTGGGCCATCTGGTCCAACCCCCTGCTCAAAGCAGGATTCTCTAAATCATCCCAGACATTCTTCAAGTCACAATAAAGGTCTTTTGGATTTTTCACCAGTTTGCCGTCCCTGCCTGCTCTGTCACACACCTCGTCACTCCATCATAACAGTTAATGTTATAAATAAAAATGGTATATACAGGAATCACCGCGCTATACTGAGAAAAGTAATAAATATGGATAATGAATTCGTACTATTAATTGCAATATACTCACTTAATGTTAAAGTTGATGTTGAGATATATTCATGAAACCGATAAAGTGCAGGATATGTTCAACAGTAGGTGGAAATGCTGGTGAAATAATAATAGTAGTGATAATGATCCAATATATTCTTTTTGCTTAAGTTCAAGTGCTCTAACCAAAGTTAACCCTAGTGTCTGTGAACTGGTACTTACTGCGCGGGGGAGTTGTGCGACTTGAATTGCAATAGAGAAAGCCACGGTCCCCTGGATAACGAGAGTTACTTGCAGCATTTTATTATTAGCAGGTCTACACCCTAACTAAGTAATATCATTAACAACTTGCTAATCTACTCAATATTGCCTTAATCACATATCCAATGGATCAGTATGGAACAATTAATTGTCATCAATTACATTTTCAATGAGAGAGCCGATACATAAGGACAGAGTGCTAAGTAAGAAGCACAGCCCTGATGAAGAAGGGAGATACCCCTCAAATTTATTATCCATATATATTACTTTTCTCAGTATAATGCGATGATTCCTGTATATACCACTTTTAGTTTAATGCCCTAACAGGAGCTGACACAGAGCCTGTTTTCTCACCAGCTGCATCTGAGATCCTCTCGTCCTACCTTCCTGGGTCGTCAGCGCCGGTGTAATCGGTCTGCTTAATGTTATAAATAGCTAAATTTCCATTTCATCAATGACTAGAGATGAGAGACCTTTCAATCTTCGGTTCGGATCGGCAAACTTCCCAATGTTTGGCAAATGGCTCGACGAACATACAGGAAGCCGATTGACTTCAATGGGAGGCAAAACTAAACATATAGACAGCACCTTCGGGGGGGGGGAAGCTGCCAAAACAGCTAAAATTAGGAGCAGGCACAAGGAAAAGTGGCATCAACTGACTCATCAATTGCACTATAAATATATATTTTTTAAATTAACGTGGATATTGCCCCCCCCCACCCTAGAAATAGCAGCCCATAACTGCCCCAGAAAAGGCACATCTATTTGATGCACCAATTATGGCTCTTTGCCTGGCTCTTCCCACTTGCCCTGTGGCGATGGCAAGTGGGGTTCATATTTGTATGTGTAACGCTTCCCACGGCTGTTGGGACATGGCATAGCTTGCCTAACTAGCCAATGCTCCCACGCCGCCAGTCCACGACGACGTGAGGCATGAGTCCCAGATGGTAAGAGAATGTGGACCCACTGGACCACGGAGGGAGACCCGGGCCTGCCCGGACTAGGGAAGGGCAGCGACCGGGATCCGTGGCAGCTGAGCATGTGGGCAAGGTGGCGACCTGCAGGACTAGACAACACCGCACAACTTCAGGTAAGAAGAAACATAAAGTTTACTTAAAGAAACACAGTACATAAACAGACCATAAGACCGGGCTCCCGATTCCGCACATCAGAGAAGGGTACACGACTCAGGATCATAGACGAGTGCTGGAGGACATCACGGGTAGATGCAGTCCAGGGTTATCTGGCACGGGCATACTTGGGCGGCCTCTCTCTCAGGCCTTAGGCGTAGCACAGGCTCAGCAGGAGAACATCAGACACCGACCTCAGACAGACTTCAGACGATGGCGGGGTCATCACGGGTAGATGCAGTCCAGGATCATCTGGCACGGGCATACTAGTATGGCCTCACTCTCAGGCCTCAGGCGTAGCACAGGCTCAGCAGGAGAACATCAGACACTGGCCCAGGACAGACGTCATCACAGGGTAGACCAAGGAGGAACCGGCAGGACATCGGAACATCAGGAACACGGACTGGATCTCAGGGACACTGGAACACGGACAGGACATCGGGAACACAGATTGGATCTCAGGGAGTCAGGAACACGGACTGGAACATCAGGAACACGGATTGGGTCTCAGGGAGTCAGGAACACGGACAGGAACACAGGCATCGGACTCCGGACATCTGGCACCGATCAGCAGGCTCCGGACATCTGGCAACGATCGGCAGGATCCGTACATCAGGCAGGAAGGATAGGATCCGGACATCTGGAAGTGGTCATCGGACATCGGATATCAGGCAGTGGTCATCAGGAAGGACACGGTCCTCGGACTCCGGACATCTAGTATCGATCTGAAAAGGAACCCCAGCGGTCTGGTGCAAGCCCCGCCAGGCTCAACTGGAGCTGGCTGGGAATTGCACAGAAGCTGAGCACAGAGTAATAGAAGCTCAGCACACACCGGACTCCTCCTTCCAAGATAGACTCAGGTTATATAGCAAGGATTCACAGTCACTGGCACAGGGTTCAGGACACAGTAGGATTTCAGGAACATAACACAGAGGACACAGTTCAGACAGTCAGGTACAGGATGCGATCCAGGATCAAGGATTCAGGTAATTAGACACAGCAGGAACAGGCCTGGATATACAGCCTCCAGGAGCGGCGATCTGGGTAATCAGCCCCCAGCATAGGGGAAATACAAGACACAGTTCAGACATTCAGGTATCGGGTTAGATCCAGGATCAGGGATTCAGGAACAAGACACAGCAGGAACAGGCCTGCATATGCAGCCTCCAGGAACGGCGATCTGGGTACTCAGCCCAGGCATAGGCAGAAACACAAGACAGGACAAAGGGAATCAGCTCTCCAGAGCTGAACGTACTCAGAGCAGGAGCTGAACACACAACCACACACGGCTAGGTTCAGGAACTCAGTGCAGATTCAATGCGAAGCTCTGGCAACGCCCACTAGGGCTGGGGAACTTTATATATGAGCTGCTTCACAGCGATAGGCTGGAGCAGTAATTCTAGTACACACCCAATCCTCATAAAAGCAGGACAGCTGTGGGCCGCGCCCCCTATGCAAAGCCAGACAACTCATCACAGAGGAACACCTGACAGTGGCTGCTGCCACACACGTAGTAAGTCATGCACAGTGCAGAGGACTTTGCAACCTACGGATGGTCTTCACAGCAGGCCAGGCGCCTGACAGTAGCTGCTGCCACACACGTAGTAAGTCATGCACCACTGCAGAGGACTTTGTAAGCTACAGATGGCTTTTACAGCAGGTCAGGGACCGCACATGCGGGTGGTCATGCAACGCAGCGGAGACACTCACGCAAGTACGGCTACGCAGCAGAGCTGGGAACTGAGCAGCATCCATACAGGTAACAGACAACAGTATCCCAGCTGTTTAGGGGGAAAGGAGCAAAAAGGTTAAAGCAGAGACATGCTGAGTAATGCTGGAAAACAAAGTACAGACAATACCAGCGTTACAGTATGTCACCTTTGTATTGTCTGGTGACATCAAGCCCACGGCTTAGTAATGGAGAGGTGTCTATAAGACACCTCTCCATTACTAATCCTATAGTTATATTGTAAATAAAAACACAGCCAAAATAAAATCCTTTAATTGAAAGAATGACACAGACTCCTTTAATGAATCTAAATTAAACCATACTGATTTCATCACCTATTCCACAGAAGCTATGGTCTCCCGTAATAAAACAAAAAAAAACAATATCTCTCACCTGTCCATCATTCTGCCGCACACCGTAATCCATGTCTGGGGATAAACAGTTTTCAATCTGGACAGTGCCAAGATGCGGTCGTCCAGGCTGAGAACCATTGAGGAATGAGCTGATGCGAGTGTAGCATCAGTGATCAGTGGTGACATCATTGATGTTTCCAATGGTCACTGAGGCTGCGTTCCCAGCCGGGCCCCAGAACTACTGTGACCACTAAAACAGTGAGAAAAAGTCTCACGGACCCTTACCAACTTGAGAATACCAGCCCCCAGCTGTCTGCTTTAGCTTGGCTTGTTGTCAAAAATGGGGGGACCCCACACTGTTTTTCTTTTAATTGTTTTGTTCAATAATTAAAAAATATGGCGTGAGGACCCCTACATTCATGATAACTTAGTCTTGCTGAAGCTTGCAGCTGTCAGTTTTGCCTGATTGGTTATCAAACATACAGGGGAACCCCACATTTATTTTTTATATATTTATTTATTTATAGCTCAGATGGTGACTGATGAATAATCCCATCAGCTGCCACCTGCTCTCGCTGTTAAATACAATGCTCAACATTGTCGCCTGCTCGCACATTGATGTGAGCTGTCATCTTCAGCACCCGGAGCCGGGTAACAGCGCAAACAGTACCGCTGATTCCCAGGCATCGGTATGTGTCACACTGATGACAAAGGGATGTCATTAGTGTGTCATCAATGTGCATGTGTGCGGGATTTTTTGCGGCCCATGATGCTATCGGAAACACTGACATCTGAAAGAGCCCTTAGTGAACTAGGTCATTTACCGAACTTTAGCCAACTTTTGACAATTTTTAGGAAAAAAGCTTGGGAATCCAAACACGAATCTTAATGTGCAATGTGTGCCGAATTTGAGATTGGCGAACGTTTTTCAAATGATTTCGCTCATCTCTGTTAATGACACCTGTTTCTACCCTGCCCCATAGTCCTCTACCTCACAACACACCAGTGGCTAAGGCAAATACTAGACCAGAACACCTTGTTCCAGTTGATTGATGTATTGGAAGAGATGAGCAGTCAGTATTTGTATTTGGATACGATGGGTGTAGAGGAGATAGAGGGCATGATTCTAATGCCAAGCTGTTGTGCAGGTTCTACAAGGCATATTAGTAGAAGCAGTGGTAGTAGTAGCACAGTGAGCTAGGAAAAATCTTGAGGGTGCAGTCAAACAAGGAAAAAGGAGCTCAGGCCATTGCCCACACAGAGGCAATTGTCCGTTGAATCAAGAATGATGTTTATGATGATGATTATGTGGTGGACAAGACCTGGGAACCAGACAAGAATGCTGAGGAGTTGATGTAATCAATGAGAACGTATATTGGCCTTGGCAATTCACAGATTTGGTGACATGCCACTAAAAGATCTTCTTGTCCAAGGGTCAGCTGATGCAAATAATGCTGTTGCTAAAGGAGGCTCAACAGTACCTGAAAGTTGTGATGATGGTGGTGATTCCTATGTGTTGGCAACTCATGTGCAGGAATTCTTTTCCACGTTGCCTGAGGAACAGTCTATTGTAGTGTGCAGACTGTGCTATTGGAAAATAAACCATGTACTTCCTGGCACACATGGACTAGGAAGTACATTACTCCATCAGCACATGAAATAGCATCACTTGATCATATGGGGAAAGGAAAATGACAAGGAAGATGGGGAAGTCTCAAGCTGTTCTTTTCTCCTGATTGTTGTCTTTCTGGTAACCAGCCCGCACTCACAAATAGTAGCGCCTTTTCATTGTCATCAGCCACATCATTATCCTCATCGACTGCTCTTCCTTCTCTCCCGCTCCACTGTGTAGCGAGTTAGCCTTTTGTGCTTGTTACAGCCTTTTGTGAAAGTCAAGTGCAGTCAGCCTCAGTGAAAGATACCGAACTTCCATTATTTTATGAAAAAAGCTGTGCCTGCCAGGTTTTGCCACAAAATGTTAAATTTTTCCAAAAACATCACATTTTTAATATGTCTCACGACTCTCATCTTCTTTATAATTATTTGGTGAAATTAAAATTTTTGGACCCAGCATCTGGAGTGTTTTTTACTGGTAACATCCTGCATAGTGCAGGGCAGAGCCTATAGGCAAAATTGTTGTAACTTATCAAACAAAAATTCTTGGAATTCTGTAAAACAATTTTATAGAAGAATTTTAATGAAGACATTTTCTTCATTAAAATTCTCATTTTCTGATGTTTCTACATGTTTTATCTTCCACTGCACCAACCTGATGCACATCATATTATCTGAAGAGCCAGGTTCAGTTATACCTTCATTTTGTCCTTTATATGCCAGATACATCAAGCCCCAATTCCTTGGATTTCTGGCTCAGCAGATTAGACCAGTGGTAATAACTGTCAGAGAGGGTATTCAGTATGGTCAGCGGTTTTGTCATACTCAAGTGGACCAGGTTATCTGTCGCAAGCATGAAAAACGTTACCGTATGGGAGAGAGAATTCAGCAGAGATGTCTAGAAAGGTGAACGGTGAGGTGAGGTGAGTTTTGCGTTTCTTTTTTTTTTAACCTTTTGCTAGCCCTATACGGTTTAGCAAAACGGCAGCACAAATTACAAAAAATTCTACAGGATACGGATTTGTGTCAAATCTAAGTAAAATTCAATTCCACTTGAATAAATTAGCAAAACTCTAGAGGTAACCATTATTAACCAAGGAAGATGATGAATTCAAGCACCAGCTTACTTTTAAAGCAATAGGTCTACTCTTCAATCAGCATTGTAGTGATATCAACTGCCTTGTCCTTATTGACACTTTCTCCTGAGCTAAGGAGAAGATGGCTTTAAGCAGGTCATTTTATAGCAGGGCTGAAATTCAATGTGGGTTTTGTAATTAAGTACATTTTCATGGCTGGAAATTACTTTTCAACTTTTTGCAATTCATCTGATCACTCTTCATAAAAATCAAATTGCCAAAATTTGTGTCAGTCTCAAACCTTTTGACAACAACTGTACAATTGATATATATGAATTGTACGGTGTGATGGTTCCATTGTTGTGATAGAAATATTATATTGGCATCTTGTTGCTACAGATGGAGCTTTGTGTTCAGTGAAAAGTGGGATGTCTCCTATAAAGGGATTAAACTAATCAGTCTGATGTCCCTTACATCAAGCTCTCACCAACTGCTCCTCTGCTGTCTGTCTACTTTATGGGAGATGCTCTGGAAAAAAATCAATCTTTCCCAAGATGCACTGCACAAGTCCTCTAATATTACTGTATTATGTGAAAGTCTTGTAATCACATGTGAGTTATTTGTAGCAGTGGAGGAAAGAGAAAATGTGCTGATACAAAGTGTTATCAGTGCCTCTGAAAACATACGACATAGAGATGACTTCTCGAGTAGTGTTGAGCGATATTGCTCGATATCTAAAAATATCGTATCGGAATGGTATCGCCGATATCACTAAATATCGTCGATATCCGATTTCGATACCGGAAGTCCCATGTAAGTCTATGGGAACAAAATATCGCAACAAAAAAAACCCTTTCTTTCGTTGTAAACACAAAATATACACACATAGAATACATATATATATATATATACATGTCATTGTGACATATATATATACATATATTTATAGTTTATACACTTCTACATAGTAAAATCGACTCTAATTCAATTGCCGGGTAAAGACGTGACATACCCCATAGAAGTCGACGGGCTCGGTGCCGAGTACCCCGAAAACCTCTGGCTCTGTGCGACTCAACTTGGGCGTCACAAACAGGATTCTGTAGCTCGCTATAAGCGAGTCCTGTGTGCCTGAATTGCACTGGTTTTGTGCTTGAGAATTGCTAAAATCATCAGAGAATGTATTTGCCATTTTTCCGCCATATCTGCGTCACGACGAGGCACTGGTGAAGAAGAAGGGCGTGCTCTTCATGGGTGTACACACTCACTCAGTGACGCGAAAACGATGGCCGCCCACTCTAAATGGTACTGCAATGTAACATCGTGCCCCACAGCTCTGGAGTTCCGCCTCCTCATCCTCCTCAGTGTGATAAGGTCCCGCCTCCCTACAAAAGAGGGGCCCTCTCCAGATATGACACATGTGACTTGGCAGAGATGGCTAATGGACACGACGAGCAGAAGTGGGAAGGGATGGA
Organism: Oophaga sylvatica; assembly: GCA_033576555.1. Classification (NCBI taxonomy): domain Eukaryota; kingdom Metazoa; phylum Chordata; class Amphibia; order Anura; family Dendrobatidae; genus Oophaga; species Oophaga sylvatica. The sequence continues at coordinate 94,428,222 of JARQOD010000002.1, read as the reverse complement.
GCAGTCAGAGCTCTCCCCCCACGGAAGCGACCCGATCGCCACGGAATCACCGTTGGGCACCCGGCCTGTAAACCCTCCTACGCTGCAAGAAGCGGAGGATACCCTGAGAGGCCTGGCCCGGCACCGGGAGGAGGTCGCCAGGATGGAAGCCAGCTGGCGTGCCCTAAAAATAAACTTGGAGCGGCGCCAATCCCTCTTACCTGAAGTGTCTGTACCGGAAGGTGAGGCACCCGTTATAGTAGAGGAGCCCTTGCAATGTGATCCGGTTGACGTTGTCGCAGTGGAGGCACCCGTTCCTGCAAAAACCGCAGCACCGTCAGCAGCACCCCAAAGAAGAAGCGACACCCGTCCTCATGGAGGAGGCCGCGCAGGCACCAGAGCACTACCTGCCTGTACCGGAGCCCCGACTGTCATCTGATTTAGAGCCGTCTGCTTCCTCCGCAGGGGAGCGCCGCCAGGACTGGGGGGCGACAGGAGAGCTGCCGCAAACCGGACACTGTAAGCTGCAGTGGAGTGGTGGAGACATGGAGCAACTGGTGGAGGAGAATTACAATCGGCGTCAGGAGGAAGAGTGGAGACGTTGGGAGAAGGAAGCAGAGTGACAAAGGGAGCAGCGAGAAACCCTAAAACTTCGCCAACGTCACCTGGAGAAGGACCGGGCAGATAAGGACCGGATGAGAAAGGACAAAGGAACCCTGAGTGAGCCGCGGCGTAAGGGTGCAGTACGGAGCTTTAAATTGAAAGGTGGTTGGGGCTTCATCAAGGAGCCTGGACTTTATTTAGAAGTCTTTGTGACCCGGCGGGACGTGGAGGCTCACCTCCCAGAAGGACACCCGGGGAGGGACCTGTTGCCAGGAGACTTGGTGACTTACACCCGACACTGGGGTTACAATGGGTGGTACGCCCTAAATGTTACCAGGTGCGACCCCTACTCCCCAGTGTGTCAGGAACCTGTGAGACCCTCGAAGCCTTCAGCCTCCCACATCCAGGCCTCTGCAAAAGTGCCCACCCCACGCCGTAAATCTCCCCAGCCTCCCTCAGTGGTCTCCTCAGCAGCCCCAGCTATGGACATGATAAGTATAGTTGGCCCGTACCCGGCGCCTGTTAGGCCCCCTGGGGTTCGTACAGTCCGTGACATAGGGCTCCAGACCCGGAGAGAGATGAAAGAGGTGGCCACACAGACCCAGATAGCGGGTCACGACTTGACTGTACAGGCCACACGACATCATCAGGTCCTGGTGGTCCTTGGTGCCTCGGATGTTTGGCAAGCACCAGAAGAGTACCAGGTGGTACCTGGAAGAGGCCAGCCAAAGAAGTCTAAATAACCCGACAGGGTCCCTGTATGTAAATAAATAGTTAAATTGTTTATGTACCCGGACGGGTGAATGTTCCAAAAAAATTTTTTTAATTTAATAAAAAAAACAAAACACAGTTTTCATTTCTTTTATTACTGTCTCATCCTGCTGCGACGCCATCGATCTCCTGTAAAAAAATGAAAAAAAAAAAAAGTATACCACCTGACCGACGCAGTCCATAGTAACGAGTGTCCCACGACGATCCAGCTCTGCTACATCAGAATGACAGGCAGAGCCTGTCATCCCGGCGCAGCACAGCTGATTACCTGCTTCCCCGGCGGTGACGTCATCGGACTGACTGCTTTACGGCCGGGATTACCCTGCAGTCACTGCAGTTATCGCGAAAAACTGCATGTGACCGCCAGGGAGAAGATAATGGCGGCCATCAAGCAGTCCAGGACGTGACCGCCGGAGATCTTCTGCCAGGTAAGTGCCGCTGACTCCTGACAGACCCGACCGACGGACACTCACAGTGACAGTGACAAATCCGATTCCGGTATTCGATAAGACGAAAATATCGAAACGAATTATCGAAAGGCCGATAGAGCTAATATCGGCCGATAGCCGATATTTGCATTATCGTATCGCTCAACACTATTCTCGAGTCTTCTTAAAAATGCTGAACAAACGATAATGGCTTTCCCTATAATTTTCCTGTTGTTAGCATAAAAAAAATATATTTAATTATTGACTATATAATGTAATGTAATGCTTAGCTCCTCTCTAATAGAAAAAAGCAAGCTTATTCCTTCTACCCCTGGTAAATCCCAGCATTCTCTGCTGGTGTCAATATTGGTTTCTTCAAGAATGATATGGTCTGTTTACATTGGCCAATAATTGGGAGCGTGCCGAGGAACAATCTTTGCAGACTATTGTCTTTAACACACAGGCCTGTAAATACCAGATAAGCTAGCAAAATGTTCGGTCATTATGTGCAAAGATTTTTACGCTGGCTTAAAAATCGTTATCGCTGGCAGAATATTGTCCTGTGCAATCAAAAGATATGCCAATAACATGATGTTCTACGCACATGGAATGATCATATTAATAACATTCTGAGTGCTTAGAACGTTTCTAGGTCTGTCTAAAGAGGTCAATAAATGGCTGCCAATTAGCTTATATACAGCCGATCAACAGACATTTAATAACCTAGGTCGTGCTGTGTGAATCCACCTTTAGTCTCCAGTCTAATGAATTCTGATTCTTCACTATCATATTTAAGTTTACTAGTAATAAATATGAATTTTTTTTAAAGAATGAGGAATATCTGAACGCTCGTGAAAAAAAATACACAATACAGCCCTGCATTTGGGGGTAAGCTAGGCGATGGTCAAGGTTGTAATATGAAGTTCTTGGGCGCCAATGCAAAATCTGCAACAATGCCCCCAACAAACATGGCATTTAAAATACTGACACCTTCTTATGTGACAGTGGAGATTTTCCTCCTCATGCCAAAGTCAGGGCTCGGGGCTACACCTCCCACAGCTAATGTCCTAGGGGTGGTTGGCGGCAAAGTGTTCATTGGTAGTGAATGGCAAGAAAGGAAATCTTCCATGGCTAGAATGTTTAGACATAGGCAACGGGAGCAAATTGAAACTGTATTCTGGGTGATGGTAAGCCTGCCTACACCTATGATGTCACTCAACCATAGACATGAATGTTTGGCTCACCCAAGTGCTCATGTGTTTTGATATGGATAGGGAAGAAAGCTGCAGAAGACACCTCTAATGGAGGCTTCACTTCTGGAAGAAAAATAAACTAACCAATCCTTATCTCCCCAACAACATCTGTAGAGGAACAGTCACCATACACATCAGAATGTTGGACAGCTTCACCAATATGGCCAGTTGCACCACTGGGCTATTATCCATCGGGTCACTAGAGGCATAATAACTGGGCAATCACAGAAAGATACATACAAAGATATAGATGGAAGAAGTCTTTGTGGTGGTGGGCACAGTCAGGGAGCCATTGACTGCCCCCCTTATTATGTAGCCGTACTTCTAGAAGGTACTTACTTCCCTTTATTATGTCAAATGTTAGTCTTGCTGTGCTTTTAGGTTGATTTCAAGCACAATTTCTACATCTGGAACCAAGATATATCAAGGTGTATGATTGTGCATAATTATTTTAATTGGGCAAATATTTTATTAGATAAGTTACCCTTTGAACTATAGTTTCTGTGATTCCTGCTAATTAACTGCTCATCTGGCCATTATTACATTTCTAATTATGAAAGAAGGGTCATGTACAGGAAGAAGTGGGGAGGCAATTATTCAGAAGGTAGAAGGAAAATGCCCCCTTAATTACGGTATTCAGTATATGTTCGCATATTAATATCCATATTTGCAATTTAGATTTGTCTCGTGTTTCTGAATATATAAGACACACGGATCATGTTTAATTAAGCTTTAGGCTTGTTTCTGAATGTTTTTATGTTCTTGTCCAGATAAGAATATGTCGGGGAGATAGTTTCTTATATGTGTATAGAATTGTAATAAAATTGCATTATGAGCTGCCAGAAAGATTTCACATAACGTTGCATAAACCGGTCACCAGACAGTATCTGTATATATCCAGATACAAAGTGCTATTAAGTGCACTAGGAACTAATTGAATTGTCCGGGGAAGCGCATTCCAGAGAATTGGCGCACCAAGAAAGAAGTCTTGGATGGGAGTGTGAGGTTCGGATTGTAGAGGATGTTAGTCTTAGGTCATTAGCGAAATGGAGAGCAGGGGTAGAGTGGTAGACCGAGATGAGAGAGGATATGTAGGGATATGCAGAACTGTTGGGTGAGATTGATAAGTTTATATTAGACTCTTTAGCAGATGCGCCATCAGTACAATTACTGGCACAGTATGGAGGCATCAGTGTAGCGGTTGGAGAAGAATATGACCCTGACTGCTGCATTCAGTGTATAATTGTATGTCATCAACATGATTTGTACTGAAAACCAAATCTGCTCCATATTTTTTCAGCTATTTATTTATTTATTTATTCATATATTCATTCATTTAGCATATCTAATTATCTAGTCACCTGGTGCCACAACTGTGCCCCGTATCCAGGCCCTCTCATTTTGGTGCCTCCAGTCTCATATCACAAACCTCAAATTTTGTGGGGTTCCTTTTTCTATATTTGCTGCGATTGCTATACTGCATATGTTAGCCCATCACAGGCATCCTAAGGTTCCCTGCATGGTAGTCTTTATACAAGTAACTTTTTCATTCTTAGCGGGCACTCTCACACACAACCTACTTTCTACCAGCGGCTATTTCCTTTCATTTTATTGAGAAGAGGACTTGTGTTTATTTATATTATTTCAGTTTTCAAAAATCTCTATCACTTTGTAACGCATAATTTTGAATATAATATTGCATATTTATGTATGTAACAAACTGCATTGATGTGATGAACATTTTTTATTATACTTAATTGCTTCTATGTTTAATTTCCCAACAGAAATAGATGAAGATCGGACCCCTAACCCTTTACAAAAGGTAACTGCAAATAGAAAAAGAGTATAATCATAAAATATTACTTTATCTCATGCTATTATTAGAACAGTAATCAAATTGATTAATCTAAACCTTGGCAAGTATGGCTAGAGCGGCACTGAATTTATCAATTAGGCTATGTGCACACGTTGCGGAATGTTTGCAGAAATTTCCTGAGAAAAAACGCATTTTTTGCGCGTTTTTTTTGCGGATTTTTCGCGTTTTGTTCCTGAACATCCCAGGGTCAATAATATAGCGGGAAATCCGCAAATTTTCTGCGAAATTAATGAACATGCTGCGTTTTTTTCCGCAATGCGTTTTTTTCACGGAAAAAAGCGCACCATGTGCACAAAAATTGCGGAATTCGTTCTAAATAATAGGATGCTTCATGCATGCGTTTTTAAAGCGTTTTTGCCATGGAAAATCGCAGAAAAAACGTGAAAAAAACTCAAAAAATCGAACGTGTGCAGATAGCCTTACATCTATGTGGCCTGTAGTGTTTGTGCTGATCACTGTCATCTTTTAAAACTAAAAAACGTTTGACATCAGTCATTAAATAGTGATCTTTAGCTTTGTCGCAGATACACAGCCGGTGGGTCACGCTGAACCCACTCTTGTTACCACTTTGTCACAGATGACATCGGAGAGGTCACAGAGAGCCCACTGCTGCCACCAGTTGTAATGAATATACCGTGGGAGGGGGGCATTGCGCAGATCCACCCGCTGTTACCTTTTATCTATAGAACACAACTCCGGTTCCTCCAAGTGTCTGGGCAATTATGCAATTGACCAATGAGTGATGGATGAGGCCGCAGCTGCTTTGACCGCTAGCTAAGTTATTGGGAAATCGCAGTGAATGTTCGGTATATACACCCCTTCCCTCTGTACCAGTCTATCATTGTTAGTATGTCTACTGCAATTGATATCTGTATTTTGTATATAACCCCTTCTCATGTACAGCACCATGGAATCAGTGGTGCTATATAAATAAATAATAATTATTATTATGTAAAATGCAAAAAAAATACGGTATATGCAAGTACATAAAATAAAAAGGAATAACGAAAGAGAATTGCTAAACCTGGTCACAGAAATGGCTCAGATCCACCACAGTAAACTATGTCTTCCAAAATCTGACAAAGACCCAAACCCAGTTTCTGCTTTTAATTAGCCCTGAGTTACCCCACACACCTACCTTTGATGGTCTCATGTGGGGGCTGTATGTGGGATGTTCTCAGCCCTTCAGGATTTTATGAGATCCCCAACCTACAACATATCTACGCCTTTGAAGGTCCCAGGCGTTAGATATTGACATCACATTTTCTATTGTGATTTTACCTTTACATAGAAACTAATTATAACCTAGTTTGCATTATCTATCAAACCAATATTAAATCGTTGGGTTTCTAGTGGCCCCACGGTGATGTGAGTGACTCCTTAGCTACAATTCTGAAAATATACAGTACAGACCAAAAGTTTGGACACACTTTCTCATTTAAAGATTTTTCCGTATTTTCATGACTATGAAAATTGTACATTCACACTGAAGGCATCAAAACTATGAATTAACACATGTGGAATTATACATTACACTTAACAAAAAAGTGTGAAACAACTGAAAATATGTCTTATATTCTAGGTTCTTCAAAGTAGCCACCTTTTGCTTTGATGACAGCTTTGCATACTCTTGGCATTCTCTTGATGAGCTTCAAGAGGTAGTCACCGAAAATGGTCTTCCAACAATCTTGAAGGAGTTCCCAAAGATGCTTAGCACTTGTTGGCCCTTTTGCCTTCACTCTGCGGTCCAGCTCACCCCAAACCATCTCGATTGGGTTCAGGTCTGGTGACTGTGGAGGCCAGGTAATCTGGCATAGCACCCCATCACTCTCCTTCTTGGTCAAATAGCCCTTACACAGCCTGGAAGTGTGTTTGGGGTCATTGTCCTGTTGAAAAATAAATGATGGTCCAACTAAACGCAAACCGGATGGAATAGCATGCCGCTGCAAGATGCTGTGGTTGCCATGCTGCTTCAGTATGCCTTCAATTTTGAATAAATCCCCAACAGTGTAACCAGCGAAGCACCCCCACACCATCACACCACCTCCTCCATGCTTCACGGTGGGAACCAGGCATGTAGAGCCCATCCGTTCACCTTTTCTGCGTCGCACCAAGACACAGTGGTTGGAACCAAAGATCTCAAATTTGGACTCATCAGACCAAAGCACAGATTTCCACTGGTCTAATGTCCATTCCTTGTGTTCTTTAGCCCAAACAAGTCTCTTCTGCTTGTTGCCTGTCCTTAGAAGTGGTTTCCTAGCAGCTATTTTACCATGAAGTCCTGCTGCACAAAGTCTCCTCTTAACAGTTGTTGTATAGATGTGTCTGCTGCTAGAACTCTGTGTGGCATTGACTTGGTCTCTAATCTGAGCTGCTGTTAACCTGCGATTTCTGAGGCTGGTGACTCGGATAAACTTATCCTCAGAAGCAGAGGTGACTCTTGGTCTTCCTTTCCTGGGGCGGTCCTCATGTGAGCCAGTTTCTTTGTAGCGCTTGATGGTTTTTGCAACTGCACTTGGGAAACTTTCAAAGTTTTCCCAATTTTTCAAATTAACTGACCTTCATTTCTTAAAGTAATGATGGCCACTCGTTTTTCTTTACTTAGCTTCTTTTTTCTTGCCATAATACAAATTCTAACAGTCTATTCAGTAGGACTATCAGCTGTGTATCCACCAGACTTCTGCACAACACAACTGATGGTCCCAACCCCATTTATAAGGCCAGAAATCCCACTTATTAAACCTCACAGGGCACACCCGTGAAGTGAAAACGATTCCCTGTGACTACCTCTTGAAGCACATCAAGAGAATGCCAAGAGTGTGCAAAGCAGTCATGGCTACTTTGTTTTCCAAAAACTTTTATTAGGGTTTTATATAACAATGGGAAGGGAAGATAAAGAAGGGAAGGGGCAGGGAGGGGAAAGACAGAAAGGGAAAAAGGGACCATGTGGTCCTTGAAACCCATAGGGTAGAAAGCAACAAGTTAACTTTTACAAATATCTCAATAACTCAATATCAACAAAGGCATTGAATACAAATAGATAAAAAAAAAAAATTAAAAAAAAGAACAGAGTAAGGTAATGCTGTATAATACCTTTGGTAAGCATTAAGGAAATAGAGTAATCCATCTGGACCATTTTCTGGTATATTTGTCAAACTTATTATTCACCTGAGCTATTTTTTGTTCGAAAGCTTTATGGAGGGTAATTTTTTCGATAATGTCTTGGATTTTGGGAGGATCTGGTCTTTTCCAATTAAAGGCAATAGAGTTTTTAGTGACTAGTAAGATGTTAATCACTAAAGGAATAGAGAAATGCTCAATGTCGTCTGAGTTTAATGATAAGAGGGCTAGTTGAGGTGACAGATAGTGTTGAGCATTCCGATACTGCAAATATCGGGTATCGGCCGATATTAGCTGTATCGGAATTCCGATTCCGAGTTCCGATATTTTCGTCTTATCGGATACCGGAATCGGGATGTCACTGTCACTGTCAGTGTCCGTCGGTCGGGTCTGTCAGGAGTCAGCGGCACTTACCCGGCAGAAGATCTCCGGCGGTCACGTCCTGCACTGCTTCATGGCCGCCATCTTCTTTCCCCGGCGGTCACATGCAGTTTCTCGCGATAACTGCAGTGACTGCTGGGTAATCGCGGCCGTAAAGCAGTCAGTCCGATGACGTCACCGCCGGGGAAGCAGGTAATCAGCTGTGCTGCGCCGGGATGTCAGGCTCTGCCTGTCATTGCGATGTAGCAGAGTTGGATCGTCGTGGGACTGTCGTTATGGACTGCGTCGGACAGGTGGTATACTGTTGGTTTGTTTTTTTTCTTTTTTTACAGGAGATCGATGGCGTCGCAGGAATGAGAGAGTAATAAAAGAAATGAAAACTGTGTTGTCTCTTTTATTTCATTAAAAGACTTTTTTCTTGCTGTGTCTTTTTTTTATACATTTAATAACTTTGGGATTAATAATGGATCGGTGTCTTATTGACGCCTATCCATTATTAACCGGGCTTATTGTCACCGTGCAATCAACGGTGACAATAACCCCTTATTACCCCGCTTGCCACCGCTACAGGGCAAGTGGGAAGAGCCGGGTAAAGTGCCACAATTGGCACATCTTTTGATGCGCCAAATGTGGGGCTGCTGTAGCCTGGTATTATCAGGCTGTTGAGGGCCAAAATCCATGGGCCTTGACAGTCTTTTAATACCAGGCCGCAGCAGTCTGCATTTTACTTGGCTGGTTAACAAAAATAGGGGGGATCCCCACGCCGTTTTTTTTTCGAGGGGATCCCCTATTTTTGTTAACCAGCCAAGCTAAGCAGACTGCTGTGGCCTGGTATTATCAGGCTTGCAAGGTCCATGGATATTGGATCCTTACCAGCCTGAAAAACCAGGCCTCAGCGGTCTGCTTCATCTGGCTGGTTAACAAAAATAGGGGGGACCCCACGCCAATTTTTTTCGAGGGGATCCCCTATTTTTGTTAATCAGCCAAGATATGCAGACTGCTGTGGCCTGGTATTATCAGGCTGGCAAGGTCCATGGATCTTGACTCCTTAACAGCCTGAAAATCCAGGCCTCAGCGGTTTTCTTCATCTGGCTGGTTAACAAAAATAGGGGGACCCCACGCCAATTTTTTTCGAGGGGATCCCCTATTTTTGTTAATCAGCCAAGATATGCAGACTGCTGTGGCCTGGTATTATCAGGCTGGCAAGGTCCATGGATCTTGGCTCCTTAACAGCCTGAAAATCCAGGCCTCAGCGGTCTGCTTCATCTGGCTGGTTAACAAAAATAGGGGGGACCCCACGCCAATTTTTTTCGAGGGGATCCCCTATTTTTGTTAATCAGCCAAGATATGCAGACTGCTGTGGCCTGGTATTATCAGGCTGGCAAGGTCCATGGATCTTGACTCCTTAACAGCCTGAAAATCCAGGCCTCAGCGGTTTTCTTCATCTGGCTGGTTAACAAAAATAGGGGGGACCCCACGCCAATTTTTTTCGAGGGGATCCCCTATTTTTGTTAATCAGCCAAGATATACAGACTGCTGTGGCCTGGTATTATCAGGCTGGCAAGGTCCATGGATCTTGGCTCCTTAACAGCCTGAAAATCCAGGCCTCAGCGGTTTTCTTCATCTGGCTGGTTAACAAAAATAGGGGGGACCCCACGCCAATTTTTTTCGAGGGGATCCCCTATTTTTGTTAATCAGCCAAGATATACAGACTGCTGTGGCCTGGTATTATCAGGCTGGCAAGGTCCATGGATCTTGGCTCCTTAACAGCCTGAAAATCCAGGCCTCAGCGGTTTTCTTCATCTGGCTGGTTAACAAAAATAGGGGGGACCCCACGCCAATTTTTTTCGAGGGGATCCCCTATTTTTGTTAATCAGCCAAGATATACAGACTGCTGTGGCCTGGTATTATCAGGCTGGCAAGGTCCATGGATCTTGGCTCCTTAACAGCCTGAAAATCCAGGCCTCAGCGGTCTGCTTCATCTGGCTGGTTAACAAAAATATGGGGGACCCCACGCCATTTTTTTTTCGAAGGGAACCCCTATTTTTGTTAATCAGTTCCCTCTGACGTCACTGATTGTGTCCCTGGCTGACCTGAAGTGAAAGTGGAAAGCAATCAATTAAGCTTTCCACTTAAGGGCCCGTCTCACATAGCGATATCGCTACCGAGATCGCTGCTGAGTCACTAGTTTTGTGACGCAGCAGCAAGCTCACCAGCGATATCGCTGTGTGTGACATTCAGCGATGATCAGCCCCCCTGCCGGGTATCGCTGATCGTCGCTGAAATGTCAGGACCTTTGATTGCTGGTTTCCCGCTGACAGGCACACATCGCTGCGTGTGACAGGCGGGAGACCAGCGATCCGCTGGTAACCAAGGTACACAGCGGGTTTCCAGGCGCGGGGCTGTGCCTAGAAACCCGCTGTGTACCTTGGATACCAGCGCCCTGATGCAGGGAGCTGGTATCCAAGGTACACAGCGGGTTTCCAAGCGCTGCGCGGTGCCTGGAAACCCGCTGTGTACCTTGGTTACCAGCGGATCGCTGGTCTCCCGCCTGTCACACGCTACGATGCGTGCCTGTCAGAGGGAAACCAGCGATCAAAAAAAGGTCCTGACATTTCTGCGACGATCAGCGATACCCGGCAGGGGGCTGATCGTCGCTGAATGTCACACACAGCGATATCGCTGGTGAGCTCGCTGCTGCGTCACAAAACTAGTGACTCAGCAGCGATCTCGGTAGCGATATCGCTATGTGAGACGGGCCCTTAAGCGATGTTACCCGCAGTGTCGCTGTCCCAGATCGCTGCCTGAGCTGCCTGTTTGGCAGCTCAGCAGCGATCATGTAGCGATACACCAGCGATCCTGACAAGTGCATATCGTTGTCGGGATTGCTGGTGTATCGTTATGTGACACCCAGCCTTTACTCTCCTGTCAGGCAGGAGAGGAACTCATTCATTTGGGGTTTACTGTGAGGCTGCAGCATTAGCTGCGGTCCCTGCAGTAAACATTAACCCTTTCTGAAGGATTACACCGTGGGACCTGACTGTGCATGGGATAGGTAAGAATAATTTTGCTTTTTTATTTTATTTTTATTACAGGAAATGGTTTTTGCAGTAAAATAAAAGATGGTCAAAAACATGTGTCTTTATTTCATTAAAATGATTTTTAATTAAAGTGTGTGTGTTTTATTTTTATTTCATGCAATAGGATTAATAATTGATAGTTGTCTAATTGACAGCTCTCAATTATTAACCTGGCTTAAGGTCACCTTTCAATAGCAAGGTGGCTTTAACCCCATATTAACCCATTCGCCACCGCTACAGGGCAATGGGAATAGACGGGCAAAGTGCCAGAAAGGGCGAATCTAATTATAGATTTGTCTTTCCTGGGGTGTCTGGGGGCAGATGTTAGTAGCCGGGGGGGCAAAAATAATGGTCCCTCTCTGGGCTATTATTATCTGCCCCACTCACTGGCTTTGTCTGTCTGGTTGCGAAAATAGGGCGGGAGCCCACGCATTTTTTTTCAGCAATTTTACACCTCATATATATATATACATGTCATTGAATTTGTGACACATATATATATATATTTATATTTGTAGTTCATACACTTCTACATAGTATAATAGCCGCTAATTCAATTGCCGGCTTTTGTGAAAATGCAGAACCCGACATGAAATGACACTTGGTGTACATAGGGTTAACCATGTCTTTTCATGTCCTTTGCTATCTAATTTGCACAAACAATTAAATCAGACTATGTGTGCAAAATTTCACACCTGTAGGGGTTAATTAAAGGTGTAAATTCGTAGCAAAAAAGTCCGTTTTTTTTACAACGAATTTACACCTTTAATTAACCCTACAGGTGTGAAATTTTGCACACATAGTCTGATTTAATTGTTTGTGCAAATTAGATAGCAAAGGACATGAAAAGACATGGTTAACCCTATGTACACCAAGTGTCATTTCATGTCGGGTGACATGAAATGACACTTGGTGTACATAGGGTTAACCATGTCTTTTCATGTCCTTTGCTATCTAAGGCCGGAGTCACACTGGCGACAAAATCGGACGACTGCAATGCGATGAAATATCGCATTGCAGTCGGACCTATGTTAATCTATGGAGCAGCTCCCAGTATCAGATTTTTTGTGGTCCGTTTTAAACGTCCGTGTACAATCGCAGCATGCTGCGATTGTCACCGATTGTCGGTCGACAATCGCCAATGCAGGTCTATGGGAGCGATGAAAAATCTGATTACAAACGGACCACACTGTGTGACTTGCGATGAAATCGCATCGGTGTCCTTTAGAAAAGCCGGCAATTCATCCCCGCCTATACTGTAAAATCACACTGACAGCTTTAATAAAGACTAGAAAGAATAGATATATACACATAGAACACATACATATATATATACATGTCATTGTGACATGTATATATACATATATTTATAGTTCCTAGACTTCTACATACTGTAATAGCCGCTAATTCAATTGCCGGGTTTTGTGAAATCACAGAAGCCGACATGAAATGATACATTGTTTCCACACATTTAACCATGTAATTTCATGTATTTTTATATATGTTTGAAACATACAATTACATGAGTGTATTTGTGCAAAATTTCAGACATGTAGGGTTAATTAAAGGTGTAATTTCGTTGAAAAAAAATGCGTGGGCTCCCGCTGTATTTTCTCCACCAGACAGACAAAGCAAAGCGAGTGGGGGCAGATAATAATAGCCCAGGGAGGGTGCATTTTTTTGTGCCCCCCCTGGCTACTAACATCTGCCCCCAGACACCCCAGAAAGGGCAAATCTATAATTAGATTCGCCCTTTCTGGCACTTTGCCCGTCTATTCCCATTGCCCTGTAGCGGTGGCGAATGGGTTAATCTCACCTTACTGTCACCTTGCAATTGAAAGGTGACCTTAAGGCAGGTTAATGATTGATAGCTGTCAATTAGACAACTATCAATTATTAATCCTATTGAAGTAAATAAAAAAACACACACACTTTAAGAATAAATAATTTTAATGAAATAAAAACACATTTTTTTGACCATATTTTATTTTACACTAAATCCGTGCGAAGCCATTGATCTCCTAAAATAAAGAAAAAGAAATAAAACAACATTATTCTTACCTATTCCGCCGATCTGTCACGTCCCACGCTGTAATCCTTCACAAAGGGTTAACTAGCTTTGAGCCAAGCAGTGCAAGTAATCCTGCATGCTCAGCTCAAAGCTCATGAATGAATAAGTTCCTCTCCTGGCGACAGGAGAGGATGTGTTTCATGAATGAAGCTTAATTGATTGTGTCCACTTTCCCTTTAGGTCAGGTCACTACAGTTAAATTGGCAAGAAATCAATTAAGCTCCATTCATGAATCTATTCCTCTACTTTCGCTGGGAGAGGAAGTTATTCATTCAGGGGAATACAGGTCTGAGACAGCATTATTAGCTCTCTGCGACCTTTAACCTGTTAACCCTTTCTGATGGATTACACCGTGGGACCTGACTGTACATCGGATTGGTAAGTATAATTTTGCTTTTTTATTTTATTTTTATTACAGGAAATGGTTTTAGCAGGAAAATAAAATATGGTCAAAAACTGTGTGATTATTTAATTAAACTTATTTTTTATTAAAGTGTGTGTGTTTGATTTTTCTTTCATACAATAGGATTAATAATTGATAGTTGCCTAATTGACAGCTATCAATTATTAACCTGGCTTAAAGTGACCTTTCAATTGCAAGGTCATTTTAACCCCTTATTAACCCATTCGCCACCGCTACAGGGCAATGGGAATAGACGGGCAAAGTGCCAGAAAGGGCGAATCTAATTATAGATTTGCCCTTTCTGGGGTGTCTGGGGGCAGATGTTAGTAGCCAGGGGGGGCACAAAAAAAATGTACCCTCCCTAGGCTATTATTATCTGCCCCCACTCGCTTGCTTTGTCTGTCTGGTGGAGAAAATACAGCGGGAGCCCACGCATTTTTTTTTAACGAATTTACACCTTTAATTAACCCTACATGTCTGAAATTTAGCACACATATACTCATGTAATTGTATGTTTCAAACATATATAAAAATACATGAAATTACATGGTTAAATGTGTGGAAACAATGTATCATTTCATGTCGGCTTCTGTGATTTCACTGAAGCCGGCAATTGAATTAGCGGCTATAACAGTATGTAGAAGTGTAAGAACTATAAATATATGTATATATATATATGTCACAATGACATATATATATATATATATATATATATATATATGTGTGTATATATCTATTCTTTCTTTTGGCATTTAAATACTATTCTTTTGGATCCATTATATGTCAGTTTTGCAAGCCTGCGAGAAAATCTCGCAAGTCGGATGAAAATTGGATGTTACAAGGTACACACACATGCGATTAAATCGCATCTTTGAAGGAAAATCGGATGCCAGAAGGATGTGTGATGTTTTTATTTTGATCCGATTGTCGACCGTCTAAAACGGACCGATTTTTTGTGGTTGTGTGTGACTCCAGCCTAATTTGCACAAACAATTAAATCAGACTATGTGTGCAAAATTTCACACCTGTAGGGGTTAATTAAAGGTGTAAATTCGTAGCAAAAAAAGTCCGTTTTTTTTACAACGAATTTACACCTTTAATTAACCCCTACAGGTGTGAAATTTTGCACACATAGTCTGATTTAATTGTTTGTGCAAATCAGATAGCAAACGACATGAAAAGACATGGTTAACCCTATGTACACCAAGTGTCATTTCATGTCGGGTGCTTCTGTCTTTTCACTGAAGCCGGCTTTACCCGGCAATTGAATGAGAGGATATTTTACTATGTAGAAGTGTATAAACTATACATATATGTATATATATATGTCACAATGACATGTATATATATATATATGTATTCTATGTGTGTATATTTAGTGTTTACAAGGAAAGAATGGGTTTTTTTTAGTTGCGATATTTTGTTCCCATAGACTTACATGGGACTTCCGGTATCGGTATCGGGTATCGCCGATATTTTAGTGATATCGGCGATACCATTCCGATTCCGATACTTTAGGATATCGGAAAGTATCGCTCAACTCTAGTGACAGAGTAATGGGTTTGGGAAGTAGTGAATTGATTAAGGCTGATATGTCATTCCAAAGGGGTTTGATTAGAGGGCAGTTCCAGAATATATGAAGTAAGTTACCATATTGGCCGCATCCCCTCCAGCAAGTTGACAGATTTTCCGGATTTATCTTGGAAAGTCTAGCTGGAGTATAGTACCATCTAGTCAACATTTTGTGATGGGCCTCCTGAAGAGACATGGAGATAATGGCGGCATAGGAAATGGAGCAAGCCTGTTCCCAATCTGCTGACTCTGGGGCTATATGAAGTTCTTTCTCCCATCTCAGCAGATTATGGGATCTGACAAACACTTGGCTTTTATTTAACCACATGTATATATGAGGTGCTCCAAAAAATATTATGGTTTATGTTGATTATGAGGTTAGCTGCGGGTTCTGATAAGTTTGGCTTGGTTTGAAAGAAATTTTTCAATTAGGTCTTTAAGTATAATGTACTAACAGAATGAAGAAGATGAGACATTGAATCTCTCTTTATTAGGGTGAAAGGGATGTGGATGTTTTCATTATAAAGGTCTTTAACTCTTCTAACACCATGTGTTGCCCAAATGGAATCAATATCTTGATTGTAAAGGGTGCAAATTAATTGGAGTGGGAGATTTTTAAGGAAAGTAAATTTGTTTGAGCCCGTTTTTGTTTGGAAAGTAATTTCCAGGCGTCCAACGTAGCACTAAATATGGGGTGGGAAAGAGAGGGTGTTTTTTTAAGTAGGATTGCATCTAGGATTAGGTGATAAAGTGGGATATTTTTATTAAGAAATCGTTCCAGCTCACACCAAGCTGGGGGATCTGGAAGGGGCCACCAGAATAGACTCTGTTTGATTAGAAAGGACTGGTAATATGCCGAGATGTTAGGCAAGCCTGCACCACCAAATCTTTTGTTATTATAAAGGATATTGGTGGCAATCCTCGCCTTTCTATTGCCCCATATAAAGTTATTGGTGCGGGTTTGTAAACTTGTTAGGTAAGGGACTGAGATCGGTAATGGCAATGATCGAAATACATACAGGATTTTTGGGAGGATGTAGGATTTAAAAGTGATAATCCTCCCCCACCATGAGAGGCCTTTGTCTCCAAATGAGGACATGTCTTTGGAAATAGATTTGTGAAGAGAGGCTAAATTAACCGGGATCAGGGAGGAGATAGAACTAGAAAATTTCAAGCCCAGATAGGTTATGTAGTCATATGACCAAGACCAGGGTGTTATTTGTTTAACCCCTTCACCCCCAAGGGTGGTTTGCACGTTAATGACCGGGACAATTTTTACAATTCTGACCACTGTCTCTTTATGAGGTTATAACTCCGGAACGCTTCAACGGATCTTCGCGATTCTGAGATTGTTTTCTCGTGACATATTGTACTTCATGTTAGTGGTAAAATTTCTTCCATATAACTTGCGTTTATTTTTGAAAAATACGCAAATATGGCGAAAATTTTGAAAATTTAGCAATTTTCAAACTTTGAATTTTTATTCCCTTAAAACAGAGAAATATGTAACACAAAATAGTTAAGAAATAACATTTCCCACATGTCTACTTTACATCAGCACAATTTTGGAATCAAAATTTTTTTTTGTTAGGAAGTTATAAGGGTTAAAAGTTGACCAGCGATTTCTCATTTTTACAACAAAATTTACAAAGCCATTTTTTTTAGGGACCACCTCACATTTGAAGTCACTTTGAGGGGTCTACATGACAGAAAATACCCAAAAGTGACACCATTCTAAAAACTGCACCCTCAAGGTACTCAAAACCACATTCAAGAAGTTTATTAACCCTTCAGGTGCTTCACAGGAACTAAAGCAACGTGGAAGGAAAAAATGAATATTTAACTTTTTAGCCACAAAAATGATCTTTTACAAACTTTTTTTTTATTTTCACAAGGGTAAAAGGAGAAAATGGACAGATAAGGTTGTTATGCAATTTCTCCTGAGTACGCCAATACCCCATATGTGGGGGAAAACCACTGTTTGGGCACACGGCAGAGCTCGTAAGGGAAGGAGCGCCGTTTGACTTTTTCAAACTAAAATTGGCTGGAGTTGAGATTGGACGCCATGTCGCGCTTGGAGAACCTCTGATGCGCCTAAACAGTGGAAACCCCCCACAAGTGACACCATTTTGGAAACTAGACCCCTAAGGTACTTATCTAGATCTGTTGTGAGCACTTTGAACCCCCAAGTGTTTCACAAAAGTTTATAATGCCTGGGTGTGAAAAAAAAAAAAAAAATTCCACAAAAATGATTTTTTAATCCTAAATTTTTGAATTTTCCCAAGGAAATTGGACCCCAAAAGTTGTTGTCCAATTTGTCCTGAGTACGCTGATACCCCATATGTGGGGGTGGAAAACTGTTTGGGCGCACGGCAGGGCTTGGAAAGGAAGTAGTAACGTTTTGGAATGCAGACGTTGATGGGGGTCATGTTCCGTTTGCAGTGCCCCAGATGAGCCTAAACAGTGGAAATCCCCCACAAGTGACCCCATTTTGGAAACTAGACCCCTAAGGAACTTATCTAGATCTTTGGTGAGCACTTTGAACCCCCAAGTGCTTCACACAAGTTTATAATGCCCGGGCATGAAAATAAAAAATCCTATTTTTTTCCCACAAAAATTATCTTTTAGTCACTAATTTTTTATTTTCCCAAGGGTATCAGGAGAAATTGGACCACATAAGTTGTTGTCCAATTTGTCCTGAGTACGCTGATACCCATATGTGGGGGGGAACCACTGTTTGGGCGCACGGCAGAGCTCGGAAGGGAAGGAGCACCATTTGACTTTTTCCAACCAAAATTGGCTGGAATTGAGATTGGATGCCATGTTGCATTTGGAGAGCCCCTGATGTGCCTAAACAGTGGAAACCCCCCACAAATGACCCCATTTGGGAAACTAGACCCCTAAGGAACTTATCTAGATCTTTGGTGAGCAATTTGAACCCTCAAGTGCTTCACACAAGTTTATAACGTAGAGTCGTAAAATTTAAAAATCATATTTTTTCCACAAAAATGATCTTTTCACCCCAATTTTTATTTTTCCAAGGGTAACAAGACTCCAAAAGTTATTGTGCAATTTGTCCTGAGTACACTGATACCCCATATGTGGGGGTATACCACTGTTTGGGTGCATGGCAGAGTTTGGAAGGGAAGGAGCGCCATCTCACTTTTTCAACGCAGAATTGGCTGGACGCCATGTCGTGTTTGGAGAGCTCCTGATCTGCCTAAACAGTGGAAACCCCCCACAAATGACACCATTTTGGAAACTAGACCCCTCAAGGAACTTATCTAGATGTGTGGTGAGAACTTTGAACCCCCAGGTGTTTCACTAAAGTTTATAACGTACAGCCTTAAAATAAAAAATCCTTTTTTTTTTTTACAAAAATGATTTTTTCGCCCCCAATATTTTATTTTCACAAGGGTAACAGAAGAAATTGGAACCCAAAAGTTGTTGTCCAATTTGTCCTGAGTACGCTGATACCCAATATGTAGGAGAAAACTACTGTATGGGTGCACGTCAGGGCTCGGAAGGGAAGTAGTGACGTTTTGGATTGCAGACTTTGATGGAATGGTCTGGGGGCGTCATGTCGCATTTGGAGAGCCCCTGATGCGCCTAAACAGTGGAAACCCCCACAAGTGACCCCATTTTGGAAAATAGACCCCACAAGGAACTTATCTAGATGTGTGGTGAGCACTTTGAACCCCGAAGTGCTTCACAGAAGTTTATAACGCACAGCCGTAAAAATAAAAAATCCTTTTTTTTTTACAAAAATGATTTTTTCGCCCCCAATATTTTATTTTCACAAGGGTAACAGGAGAAATTGGACCCCAAAAGTTGTTGTCCAATTTGTCCTGAGTACGCTGATACCCAATATGTGGGAGAAAACTACTGTATGGGCGCATGTCAGGGCTCGGAAAGGGAAGTAGTGACGTTTTGGATTGCAGACTTTGATGGAATGGTCTGGGGGCATCATGTCGCATTTGGAGAGCCCCTGATGCGCCTAAACAGTGGAAACCCCCACAAGTGACCCCATTTTGGAAAATAGACCTCACAAGGAACTTACCTAGATGTGTGGTGAGCACTTTGAACCCCGAAGTGCTTCACAGAAGTTTATAATGTACAGCCGTAAAAACAAAAAAATCTTATTTTTTTTACAAAAATAATATTTTCGCCCCCAGTTTTTTATTTTCCCAAGGGTAACAGAAGAAATAGGACAAATTTCACAATAACTCTTGGGGTCCAGAGTACGCTGATACCCCATATGTGGGGATAAACTACTGTTTGGACGCATGGCAGAGCTCAGAAGTGAAGGAACACCGTTTGACTTTTTCAACGCAGAATTGGCTGGAATGGAGATCAGACGCCATGTCACATTTGGAGAGCCCCTGATGTGCCTAAACAGCGGAAACCCCCCAATTCTAACTCCAACCCTAACCCCAACACACCCCTAACCCTAGTCCCAACCCTAATCCCAACCCTAACCCTAATCCTAACTCTAACCCTAATCCTAACTTTAGCGCCAACCCTAACCCTAACTTTAGCCGAAACCCTAACCCTAACCCTAATGGGAAAATGGAAATAAATACATTTTTTTTATTTTATTATTTTTCCCTAACTAAGGGGGTGATAAAGGGGGTTTGATTTACTATTTATAGCGGTTTTTATGATTGGCAGCTGTCACGCTAAAAGACGCTTTTTATTGCAAAAAGTAGTTTTTTGCATCGCCACATTTTGAGAGCTATAATTTTTGCATATTTTGGCCCACAGAGTCATGTGAGGTCTTAATTTTTGCGGGACGAGGTGACGCTTTTATTGGTACCATTTTTGAGCACGTGACATTTTTTGATCGCTTTTTATTTCGATTTTTGGGAGGTTAGAATGAACAAAAATCAGCAATTCATGAATTTCTTTTGGGTGAGGCGTTTTTATTGTTCCGCGTGTGGTAAAATCGATAAAGCAGTTTTATTCTTCGGGTCAGTACGATTATGGCGATACCTCATTTATATCATTTTTTTATGTTTTGGCGCTTTTATAGAATAAAAACAATTTTATATAAAAAATAATTATTTTTGCATCGCTTTATTCTGCGAGCTATAACTTTTTTATTTTTTTGCTGATGATGCTGTGTGACGGCTTGTTTTTTGCGGGACAAGATGACGTTTTCAGCGGTACCATGTTTATTTATATCCGTCTTTTTGATCGCGTGTTATTCCACTTTTTGTTCGGCGGTATGATGATAAAGCACTGATTTTTTGCTTCGTTTTTATTTTTTATTTTTTAAGGGGTTCACAAAAGGGGTTAACTAGTGGAACAGTTTTATAGGGGGGGTCGTTACGGACGCGGCGATACCATATATGTGTACTTTTATTGTTTTATTTTTTTTATTTACAATAAGTAATGAATTTATTGGGGAATATTTTTTTTTTTTTTTTTTTTTTTGGATTTTTTTTTACACATGTTTATTTTTACTTTTTTTTACTTTTTTACTTTGTCCCAGGGTGGGACATCACTGTATTTCATCAGATCGCTGGTGTGACAGTGTGCACAGCACTCTGTCACACCAGCGATGTGACAGGCAGTGCAGGACGCTTCCTCATGCCTGCTCTCGGCAGGCACTGAGGAAGCCGCCTCCCTCCAGGACCCCAGCGCCATCTTGGATCCGGGTCCTGGGAGGGAGGAAGCCCTCAGAGCAGCGCGATCACATCGCGCTGGTCTGAGGGTCTCAGGGGGGCGCGCAGGGAGCCCCCTGCCTGCGCGATCCTCCCCTGTGCCCCCAGTACACCGCGATCATGTTTGATCGCGGTGTGCAAGGGGTTAATGTGCCGGGAGCGGTCCGTGACCGCTCCTGACACACAGTCACGGGTGTCAGCTGTGATAATCAGCTGACACCCGGCGGCGATTAGCTGCGCTCCCTCCGGGAGCGCAGCTAATCGCCTATGACGTACTATCCCGTCCATGGTCAGAATGGCACGGGTTTTATGGACGGGATAGTACGTCTAATGTCAGAGAGGGGTTAATGTTGTTGATGAGGGAAGGGTTTAGATTTAATGGCAGGATTTTCGATTTGGATTCGTTTATCTTGAAGTAAGATACCTTGGAGAAAGTTGAAAGCAAGCTTTGAATTTTCATAATTGACGTGGAGGGATTTGAAACTGTTAGGATTATGTCGTCCGCAAAAAGGCTAATTCTATACTCTCTAGAGCCCGCTACAATGCCTTGAATGTCTGGGTCATCCCTTATAAGCTGAGCCAAAGGCTCTATGGCTAGGACAAAGAGGAGGGGTGAAAGTGGGCATCCCTGTCTAGTGCCATTGGAGATTTTAAAGGACGGGGACAGGTGATTATTAACGTATATCTTTGCGGTGGGGTTGGAATAAAGGGCTGAGATGCTAGACAGAATTCTTGATTGGAAGCCGAATTTATGAAGGGTTGCAAATAAGTATACCCAATTTAGGCGGTCGAATGCCTTCTCGGCATCGAGGGAGATGATAGTTGCTCTAGATTTCTTAGAATTAATCAATTTTATAAGATTAATCAATCTCCTTGTGCCATCGACGGATTGCCGGTTAATAACAAATCCAATTTGATCATTATTTATTAGGTTAAGGAGGGAGTGATTTAATCGGTTTGCTATAGCCTTGGCGTAAATCTTAATGTCGGTGTTGATCAAGGAGATCGGCCTATAATTTTTCATATGGGATGGGTCGGAATTGGGTTTGGGTATGAGGACAATCGTAGCTTCTAGCATCTCTTTTGGGAAGTTTCCGGAATCTGAGGCTGAGTTAAAAATTTTTGTTAGGTGCGGAGCCAGGAGGTTACTAAAAGTTTTATAATAGTCATTCGTGAAGCCGTCTGGACCAGGGGCTTTGAAGGGTTTTAGGTGCTTGATGGTATCTAAAATTTCTTTTTCTGTGAAAGGGGAGGAAAGGGAGTCCAAAGTGTCTTTGTCCAATTTAGGTAGGTTAGCTGAATCCAAAAAGCATTGGATGTTTGCCTGATTTGGTTGAGATTGGGGTGAATCTTGGTTAATGTTATAGAGGTTATAAAAGAATTGGGCAAAAGAGTTTGCTATGTCCTGGGGGTGAGATAAGAGGGTACCGTTGGGGGAAGATATGGCATCAATTCTGTGTTTACGTCTGAGGTATTTAAGTCTATTTGTCATATATGAGGAAGGGCGGTTTAGGTTGGAATACTGTTTAAACTTAGAAGATTTAATTGCGGAGTCATAAAATGAAAAAATCAATGTTCTGAGCTCTAGTCGAAGTCCAGAAAGCTCCGATTGTAAAAATGGGACAGGGGCTGGACATATTGGCGAGAGACATTTCTTTAGTTCTGATTAGACTTTGTAGATTTGAGATTTTTTCTCTGTTGGCTTTTTTAATCTTTGAGGATATTTGGATAAATATACCTCGCAGAACTGCCTTGTGGGCGTTCCAACATGAATAGGGGCTAGAAAGGTTGGAACCATTTTCTTCGAAGTAGTTGGAGATGGCCAATGAAATTTCTGATTTTATACTCGGATTGTGGAAGAGGGAGGAATTGCACTTCCATAAGAACTGCCGATTGGAAGCTGGGCCGTCTAAAAAATTCCGCGATAACTGGGGCATGGTCGGAGACCGTCTTGGGAAGGATGGATATTGAGGTGCATTTTGGGAGGGAGAAAATATCTGTTAGGATCAAGTCTATCCTGGAAGCTGAGTGGTGGGGATCAGAGAAGTGAGTATATTCTACTGAGGTGGAGTTCAGGCAGCGGAAGATGTCAAATAATTCATTGGAATATAGCCACTTGTTAAGTGTTTTCGATTGGGATCTGTTTGGGGATGAGGAATCCATTAGGTGATTGGGGACCATGTTGAAGTCACCTGAAAGAATTAGTGAACCTTTTCTAACTTTATTAATTTTTTTATTGAGTTTATTTAGGAATTTAATTTGTCTTTTTACCGGGACATAAGTATTGACTATTGTGTACTCTGAGTTATTTATTTTACATATTAAAATGTGATAGTGTCCTGCTTCGTCCTTAACTTCATCTATATAGTCAAATGAAACTGAATTCCTTATAAGGGTAAATACGCCTGCTTTTTTTTTTGGACCAGAGGATTCATAAGCAAAAGGAAAATTTTTATGTCCGAAATTGGGGTGGGAGTTGGATTTAAACTTTGTCTCTTGGAGACATACAATATCAGAGCGTATCTTGTTGATCTCATTGCGAATAGTAAAGCGTTTTCTAGGGCTGTTGAGACCTCTAACATTATATGTGACCAAATTGAGCTTCATGATAGGTAAAAACTATCCCAGGGAAACAAGATCAGGAAAAAATGAAAAAGGGAAACAAAAAACAATAAAAAGCCAATGTAGGCACAAGTTAACTTATGGTTAGTAAAGAACAGTTAGAACCGTGAGTGTGAGACCTAGGTAATGTAAATGCAATTATAAACTTAAAATAGAAAAGTATTGGAACCAACTTAGTTGTTGTTCCAAGGGCCACTAGAAGGAGGCCGCTTTAACGGACTCTACTTGAACTTGGGGGGAAAGTTCGTGTAAGAGCACACCATGAGACATCCTCAAACATGCTGAGGAAGGGGTTTTAGAGGACCAACAAACGGAGAAAGAACTGAAGATCTATATTAAACAAGTCAAACAGAAAGTCACTGAAGAGACCGAAGCCTGCAGAGAGAGAAAAAAGATTAACATCATGCGAAACCAAAAAACAAAGGGTTACCCACAATTGGTTCCATATGAGACGACCAGTCAAGTAGTGGGTCTTGCGTCAGTGAAGAAAGCAGGTTTGACCTTTTGCTTTATGTGTAAGGATTTAAGGAATTTACCGCCTTCCTCCGGGGTGAGCAGGACTGAAGTCTTTCCATTATGATGTACCAGGAGTTTCAGAGGAAAGCCCCACTTATACTGGATGTTATTGTCTCTTAGTGGAGTAGTGATTTCCTTGAAAGCTTTTCTGCATCAATGGTGGCTTTGGAGAGGTCTGCATAAAATTTCAGATGAGAATAAGGGTCCGGAAATCCGCCATTGTTTCTCACTTTAGCCTGGAGAAGATCCTTAATGTGGAAAAAGTGGATCCGTAGAATGGTGTCCCTCGGGGAATCCTTAGGGATATGAGGAGGCTTTGGCAACTTGTGTATACGGTCAATAATTAGGTCATGGGCGGACAGAGTAGGATCAATTTTTTTGAAGACTTTCCTGACATAGTCTTCGAGGTTGCCAGGTGATATTGATTCAGAGATGCCCCTTATCTTAATATTATTGCGCCTGGACCTGTCTTCCAGGTCGGCCAATTTGTGCTTCATTTGGAGCAATTCCACTTTAATCTTGAAATTTTCCTTTTGAATATCCTCTGATTTCTCTTCTATGGAGACTATTCTAGTCTCATGATTGTCCAGCTTGTTATTAAATGACTCAAAAGTTTCCTTGAACACCTGCATTTGAGAGTCCAATGTGAGTTTGAGGCTATTATTAATTTTCTCTGCGAGAGTGGACATATAAGACTCTATAGTTTCTTGACTCAATTTAATGGGGGCATTGCTCTCAAGGTTGTCAAGTTTGGGCCTAGACTTTTCAGGGCTTGGGTTTGGGGAAGACCATGAATTTTTTGAGCTGTCTTTTTCATGGACATCTTGTGAGGCAGAGTGGTCCCCCAATCCCCTGGAGTTTTCCTTTTAGTGGAGACCGAGGTATCCATATCACTAGAATTTCTGATGGGGGACCTGGACTTTTCCGGACTTAGTAAGTTAATAGAGTCCGAGGAGGAGTGGCGATCCAGTCCTCTTTCTCTGTCAGCCCTGACAGGGATAGATGAGGTGAAAGGAGTGGACTTGGTTTGTTTATATTTTGTTTGCTTGTATTGGCTCATTTTGTTGGCATATATGGCAACAGAAGGGGAGGGTTCTGAGTTAATATGTATGAACTATGACTCCCAATTAGCAAGAAAGTCAGAGCCACCAGGGAACGTCACGAAAATGTCAAAGAGAAATCAAAGTTTACTGAAAAATCGCATATGTAATTGCCAGCTAAGAGGTAAAAGTGGTTTCAATATAATTGACGCTTGTGAGTATATACCAGATACTCTCTTGGGGTATATAAGATTTTCTAAGACCTCTGAGTTGCGCTGATATCCAGAAAACTTGAGGGTTAGTCTTAACAGAAGTGTAATATAAGCAAACGTCCTGAGGCAACTGAAGCGGTTTATGCAATGGGAATTGCTGTTTCGTGTTTTTTATTAATAATATTAAGGGACCGCGGGCTCTCCACAGGTAGTGTCAGGGTTAAAAACCTTGGAGGGTTCTGTGGACAGAAGACGTGGACCCCTTTGTATTTCCCAGGATGACGGAGCTGAAAAGAGTGAAGCTGAAGCAGACCTCGCCGTTAGTGGTAAAGCAATGGAGGTGCTCTCATGCACATATAGTGAGTAAATCTAGCTGCAGAGCCGAGAATGCAGATTCGCCTGTGATCGCGTTATTTTTTATTTTTTTACCGGGCTATGACTGGGTAGAATTCACTGGTGGATGAGGGTACCAGGACCTGTAGAGACCAGCAATGAGTGCGGGCAGTGAGGATACCGGCCTCGGTTACTCGCTATTATCCCAGGTAGCTTTGCGTCTGTAAGCGGAGACAGGAAGCAACTGCATCTGCGTGTGCAACTCTACCAGTAATGACAGTTCTTACCGGAGGTGTCTGTGTGGATATTCCAGCCCAAAGGGAACCCTTGGGTTCTGTATAGGAGTGCTTTCTTCACCTTTCGTTGCCGCAGGACCCCAGGGAGTCGCGAGGTGGGCGGGAAGCGGGTAAAGCAGGTAGATGAAGCGTCTGAGGTAACGGTACCTGGTATTTACCTCAGGTTTTCGCTGAGGCGGAACCTGGGCTCCTAGGAGATGGTCAATAGAAGGCAGGCAGGTTACCGGAAGATTATAATCCTGGGTTCTCTTGGAAGGGTTAAAGTCCTGAGGCAGCGGGCTTAGCAAGCCCGGATTACCTCAGGCGTGCGGTCCAAGTTAAATCAAACTGACTTAGGTCTTAAATAAAGTTAATAATGACCTGATATTAATCTGTATGGATAGTTTGTTGGAACTCAATGATAAGAAGTCCAAAATAAGCTCAATAGAGTGGGTGTGAGTTGATTTTTAAGAGGATTCTCAGGAGCTCTCTGACTGCACGTCCTACTCCATGTGCAGTCTAGGCCACGCCCTCAGTCATGGCTACTTTGAAGAACCTAGAATATAAGACATATTTTCAGTTGTTTCACACTTTTTTGTTAAGTTTATAATTCCACATGTGATTCATAGTTTTGATGCCTTCAGTGTGAATTTACAATTTTCATAGTCATGAAAATACAGAAAAATCTTTAAATGAGAAGGTGTGTCCAAACTTTTGGTCTGTACTGTACATCCCAAAATTATCAGATCAATGCAAACCAATATTTCTGATAGAACACTGAAACCGGTAGGTCTGTGACAGACTCTTTCATGAAGAAGGAAGCTCATCATGGGAAACACAAATCTCTTTCTTGGAACAAAGGAAGAATCTGCACTCCTCCACCTATGCGTAAATAAATCTCAATCTGGCTGTCTTTATCCTATTTTAATCACCTGGATACTGCAGGGGGCCACTGTCTCAAACAAGATTTTAATTCATTTTTGTCTCCCCAGCTATAACTAGTTTCATCTCTTCCCCATGTGTTCAATGTGAGGTCTACTTCAAAGAGTTTGAAGTTGTAACCTCTTCTTCCAGATGTTTTATGTGAGGGTGACATCCAGAGATGTCTCATGAGTTGACATTTTTTTCTCTATGACAAGTTTCATGATGTAATATATAATGTAACACTGGACAACTAAGTTGTCTTTTTTCAGATTTTTTTTTATACATGTTACTTACTTTAGAAAAAGAACAGAACAAAAGTTAAGCTTTGATTCATAACGCAACCAATAGGAATCCAATTTGAGCTTTTTCTTATAACCTAGGTTTAAAACCAGGGACATAACTACAGGGAGAGCAGGAGATGCAGTTGAGCTTAGGCCTGGAGCTCCGGGGGTCCAACAGGTTCTTTGGGTTCATAAGATGAGACTAATACTATTAAAGACCAGTGATAGTTCGGGGCCCTGCTGCACATTTTGCATTGGCACACACAAACTTCTAGTTATGCTAGATTTCTGCCTATGCACAGGGTACACATAAAGCTACAAATCAGTGGTTTGGGCGGGGTTATGCAGAGCTGGATAAAACAATCATTTTATGAAGACTATAGCAAGTAGCCCAGTAAGTTTTACAATACTGAAATGAGGGTCTCAATATCATGCTCCTCTCAGATGGGGTAGAAACAATTCTGGTGACAGATTTTTTTTAAAAGATGACATTCACCAGCCACCACTCTTGGGTTTTCATAAAATTTATAGTAAGCCTGTAAGATTCCTACATAACAACCCATAATATATTTATTATGTACAAGATATGACTATAACTCATTGTGAGATTCTGATCCCCTGCCGTTGACATGCTGTTTCATTCCGAATGTCATTTTTAAAAGCCTTTCTCTCTCGGAGTAATGGCTTTTGAATCCTACCCATCTAACCAGTCTCTGGATCTTCTGTAAGATAAACTATCTAAAATAGCTGGTAATAACCTGATATCACAGCATGTAGACGAGGCTCTCGCCTGCTCAGTTCTCAACATGGAAAACATACTGTGATTAGTATGATTTACCAGATAAAATGACAATTTACTGATTTATGAGATTATAAAAACTAGAATTTAATATTATTCTCTCTATACTAAAATAAAAAAAAATTCAGCATTATGCTTTATCAGTTTCAATGATCCCTCAGGTTTCATTCCATAGTTATGAATGAAATAGACATCAGATCGAAATTCGTATGCCTGAAGAAAGTTTAATTGACTGAGTGGTCCCAAACTAATATTAATTTTCATCCTAAATGTCTTATATTATTAAAATAAAGAGATTGTTTTTTTCAAATAGTTTATTAAAAAGTTCCTCCCCTTCCCTCTCTTAACTATTTTATTATTTTTTTTAATCTACTTCCATTTTAATGACGTGTCATTTGAAAATCCCCAGTGCATGTTGGAATACTCAAAAGAGACATCATCAGGGGGCAGTGGCCGCGGTTACTATCACAGCCTCTGTCCCCACCCTGAAATGAAGCGTCATCAGTTACATCCATTTCAGGGGCTGGGCTAGTCCCTGCTCTACTGAGCATGCGTCAGTTGTCAATTCCGACGTATGCTCAGTACGAGCTCCTTTCTTACTACAGTATTCACTATTTCTCTCCGTGCACAGTGACAGTGCGCTCCCTCTCCAGCTCCATTTAGAAGTGATGAGCCGACAACAGAGTGCCCCAAAACAGACATAAATTTCGGGCGCGAGGCTGTTCTCTGCTTCCTGAGTTATCTCTTACAATGCACACTGAAAGTGCGCTCTCTTGCCGGCTTGTCACTGCAAATTATAGTTGAGGAGGGAGCGCACTGTTACTGTGCAATGAGAAGAAGAGTACACAGTACGAACAGAGCTCATACTGAGCATATAATAATATCAATAATCTTTATTTTTATATAGCGCTAACATATTCCGCAGCGCACATTATCGTCGCTGTCCCCGAAGGGGCTCACAATCTAGATTACTCTATCTGTATGTTTTTTTGGAGTGTGGGAGGAAACCGGAGTACCCGGAGGAAACCACCGCGAACACGGGGAGAACATACAAACTCCTTACAGATGTTGTCCTTGGTGGGATTCAAACCCAGGACTCCAGCGCTGCAGTGCTATCCACTGAGCCACCGTGCTGCCCTATATAATATATATTGGAAATTAAAACCGATACATGCTCAATACAGCATGGACCAAACAGGCACTATGAAATGGACGTCACTGATGACGCTTCATTTCAGTATGGTCAAAAACGAGTTTAATTAAAAAGTCTCTACCATTCCCTCTCTATAATCTAACTGCCTTATTTTATTTATTTTCTCTATTTCCGTTTTTATGCCCCCTGATGACGACTCATTTGACTATCCCAACAAGCACTGTGATTCTCAAACAAATCATAAAATGGAAATAGAGAAAATAGATAAAATAAAGCAGTTAGATTATAGAGAGTGTAGGGTAGGGACTTTTTAATTAAACAATATTAGAAAAACTATTGTATTATTAACATAAATACAGAGACATTTAGGATGAAAATCAATATTAGTTTTGGACCACCCCTTTAAGCTGGTCATTCACTTCAGGCAGATCTTGGCCAACTATTCATTTTGTCAATATCTACGTCTCCTGACCTCCCAGTAAAAATTTATGTGTGGCCAGATGAAAGTGCTTGTATTTTCAATGCCAAGTGAAAATAAACCATTGGTTTGGGCTATCTCACTTGTGTCTTCTGGCTCAGATACTAAAACCTTTTATGATATTGAAAGATTCATAACAGATTAAATAAAAATCTATAATATGAGTTATATGTCTCACGTGGCCAGTGCCTATCTGCTGTGGGAGTCAGTCAGATATTCAATATTCCATGCACCTTCATAAATGGGGGCTAAAAATCAGATGAGATTAAGCCCAGATGTAAAGAATAGACATAGGAGTGTAGCTAATGACTACAAGAGAAGTTAAAAACAGCACAATTATATTACACATTTTTCTGCATCACATACAGAATAAAATTCAATAATGTACATCCAAATGATAACACAATTGTGGCGCCCCTGAGGGTTCAGTCGCCACAGAGGAATTGCACCACATCCAGAGGTGTAATACCCCACTCTCAGGTTAGGAGGGAGCACCACCCAGGACTCTAACACCTGCACCCAACACAGACGATAGCAGCCGGGCACCCTGGACGTACCCTGAAGGAGGATGGTCTCATCCCAGGCTGGGTAGTAAAGAGTGTATGGGTGGGTGGAGCTTGTAAGGAAGATGGGAGGTGAAGCTTTAGAAGGCAGGAAAGAGAGTCTAGTCAGGCAGTCTGAGAGGGGACCTTGAGCTGGGAAGAACTCGGCCCCAGATGGGGAAAGTGAAAGTAAGAGAAACAGAGAAGGAAGCTTCTGGAAGGAAAGAAGGGGTCCTAGGGGCACGGATAGTGGTGATCCATCCGTGAGACCCGATCTGATTGCGGAGGGCCCAGGTCGCACAAGGGACTCGGCCCCTAGCCTAGTGGAGAACTTTATGACTCAGCTAGCAAGCCGACTGCTGTGGCAACTTATGGGGTCACAGACAACAACCACATTCATCTTCTCCGGAGAGGCAGCTATATAGAATCAAGGAAACGCAGAGAGAGGACGTTATCCGACAGGATTCGCAGCAGCCGATCTGGGACACTGTTTGTGAAGGTGCTGGAAAGGTAGAAGGAGTGGAAATCAGCACAGTGAGACGGCCAGAGAAAGGAACACACATAGAAAGGAGTCCTGGAAAGGTGCATCCCGAACTACCTGGGAGCCCCTCACCTGGAGGACACTGTACCGAGCGGGCATCTGTGCTGCAGACAGAACTGTGTTTAAAGCCTTGGAAACTGCAACTGACTGTCTCCTCAGTTTCTTCCTGCGTCACACACTCCACTCTGCTACATCTTCCAAGCACCATTACTCTTTCTACAACATCTCCCTGCCCTGAGACCACAAGCTTTACCTGTGGAAAGCTATTCCAACTCTGCTGCATCACACCATCAGTCTCAGAGGATCTGCACTGCAGCGCAGGTCACCTCTGTCCAGAAACCACAGGTGGTGTCACGAATACCTTACTACAAACAGTATCATCCCCTGTAAATATTACCCTTTTATTGGACGCCCAGGGCCAAGGACTGGGTCACTGCTGCCGTGACACATCCCTTTAAGACACCGGCCCGGTACCGAGTATCCCACTGCCCTGGCGGGTGATCCACAATGATCCACAATGATATGCAATAATTTGATAAACACTTTGGTGTTACTCTGTATTGATTTCCGCCATGGTCTTTGCAGTACTGCATGCAGATTTTAAAGAACGGATCTTTACATTGAAATACTTGGAAAGTTCTTTAAAAGTTACAAAAGGCTAAAAATATATAGAAGACCATGAGTAAACAGTAAGCATGTAGGGGGCGACTCATCAAAGCTTTTACATCAGGAAACTGGTGTAAAATGTTGCAAGACATTTATTCAATGCAAAGTGTCGCAAGCATTTTACAACTTTCGGCGGTTTCCCACCAGTTTGCAGCAGCTCCACCGAATCGGGGCGATGCTCTGTAGGAGGCAGGTGCAGTGTGGCTTATATCTGCCCATCAAATCCTGCAAACTTTCCAGCACATTTTAATATCAGAAATGCTACTTCAGTTTCTAAATGGAGTTGCCTTTCTAGTGTGCTACATGGAGGCAGACGCAGAATTCATTAAGTGGCATGCGCACCTTAATGAATTTGGTGCATCGTACTCCAGTACATGCCAGTTTTAATTTAGGGGCGAATTGGAGTCTAATGCATCAAATTCATCAAGATATACATGCCACTTAATGAATTTGGCGCATGCGCCAGGCCAGAAATGTTTCTACAGTGAGAGACTAGAGTAATATTTCTGGTGTAAGAAATGCCAGCTCATTAGTTGAATTTGACGGTTGGGCAAAGCCACTACACCCCGTCCCATCCTAGTTCTTCACCTGCTCAATTTGACATAGTTGCTTCAAACACCAAAGGTTGCAACATTTTTGCACAACTTTGCATTGCACAAAGTTCAAAGCATTTTACGCCAGTTTTCTGGCATAGACACTTTGATGTATCGGCCCTTTAGTGATTTTTTTTGGTTGCTTTTCTCTTGATACGGCTGCATTTAAAAAAAAATGTCTGAACACTAAGATCAGTGACCCTCGACCCGTCCTAACATCACCCGTCTACTTCTCCCCAACTGATCAGTTTTTGAACTCTTTATCCAAAAAGCAATGCCCCCCTTGCAAAACTCTGTATCATCTGCCAACAAACCCCCGGCCCTGTTTCTGCTGTAAGATACAATTTTGCCTAATCACAATGCCCCGAAAAAGGCTAAATAAAAAGCTAGCCTAAATAATGCCAACTCAAAATCGGCCCAACCTTTCCAACACACTGAACGATATTGCTCTCCGCCTATCGAAAATCCGATTGCCTCTCCTAAAACCCCTTAACTACACTCATATTGTCCCAGTGAAATCTAAATCTCTGGTTCTCAAACATTTTACCCCAGACTGAGACGGCCACGACAAGTGGCAAGGTTTTTTGCAAGGCCCGACGTCTTCCATGCCTCTGGCCAATGTCCAACACTCCACCTCCCTTTACAATAGGCCCCGTAACCAAAACCGCCCGCTGCGTCTGTATAAATCTCAGTCAAAATTGTTCAAGATCTCCCCCTGCATCAACGACCGACCATTATAACTTCCCAAAAAACCTGCCACACCATTAAATCCTCCCTCTTTATTCAACTGAATGAAATGGTGCGCAGCCTTCACCCCTGAGCCACCCAGACAGCCTGCAGCAAAATATCCCACCCATGGACATGATCCTGCATGCAAAATTCAATTTGCCCAACAACGACTGCAATTCCTTCAACGTCACCTTCCGTAGTTTACTCATCCTATCCACCTCCTGCCTGAGTAACGACAATTTGTCCTCTGGTAAAAGGCACTCCATCCTCTCTGAATCAATTATTATGCCCAGGAAACTTATAACAGTACTAGGGCCTTCGTTCTTTTCCTTAGCCAACGGCACACCAAAACGCTCTGCTACCCACACCATGGCTGCCAACGCATTCCTACACAACCACAAATCTGGGGGGCCGATAAACAGAAAATCATCCAAATAATGGATGACAGATTCAACGCCTGCAACATCCCTCACAACCCACTCCAAAAAGGTACTAAACGTCTCAAACAACGAACATGAAATTGCGCAACTCATCGGCAAACATCTGTCAAGATAGTAACCCCCGTTCGAAAAACAACTCAACAATGTAATACTGTCCGGATGAATCAGCAGTAATCTGAAGGCGGATTCTGTGTCCTTTTTTGCTAACAAAGCCCCTGAGCCATAACTGCGCACCCACTGCACTGCCGTATCAAACAATGCATACTCCACCGAACACAACTCCTGGACAATACCATCATTCACTGACAGCCCTTTTGGGTACGATAAATGCTGAATCAAACGAAATTTGTTCGGCTCTTTTTTTGGCACGGCTCCCAAAGGAGAAATAATCACCCCCGCAACCCAGCATCTGGCACACTCGGGAACGGACCCGCCATGCTACCCAGCTCCACTTTCTTTTTTAGTTTAACGCTAACTACCTCCGAATGCAATGTCGCTGACTGAAAATTTTAACCGAAAAGAACCGCATGACCGGGGGGGGAATCCTGAAACCTTCAGCAAAACCCTTCCGAATAACACCAGCCTTCGCCTGATCTGGGTAACTATTTGGAGAGGGGACCATCTCTAGAAGTCTCACCGGGCTCTCCCCTTTGACCGGTACCCACTTAGGGCTTTCCCTTCCCTTTCTTAAACCATTTTGAAAGTCCATGTGAGCTCCCGTTGCAATGGGAACAAATGTGCTTAAACTTACAACTGTTCCCATATTTGCACTGGCCGTCATTAAACTCCCAGCATGTTACAGATTTTTCCTTTCCTCCCTGTGTCCCTTGGCTACCGCTCCCTGTCCTGTCTGCTGGCTGCTGCTACCTCCACTCCCGTGAAAGGACTGCCCATACCTGGCTGGAGCCATAACCTTCAGCCAAAGCCCAATGTCCTTCTGATCCCATTTAATCTCCGGCCGCACAACCTTCCTCTGCCTAAACTGCTCATCATACCTTAGCCATGTTTGACCATAATATGTACGATGTGCCGCCCCTATAGCGTCCAAGTAGCAAAACAATCCCAAGCAATTCTCAGGAAACTTTTCCCCATGACGCTTGCCAGTATAGCGAATGCCTGCAACCAGTTTACAAATGTCTGTGGAATCAGCCGCCACCTCCACTTTTCTTCCTCCTCCTTCTTACTATCCTCCTTCCCCCTATCCAAATTAAATTTTTCCAAGGGCAGAAGGGAGAATATCTCCACATACTCGTCCCGCCAAATCTTTTCTTTTACCTCTTTTTTTAATTGGGCTACCAGAGGCCCCTCAAAGCACACGTAACCTCTCCCTTTGCCCTATCATCCAGCTTCACTGTATCCCCTTTTTCTGTCTCCATCTGGACTGAAACTGATACTCCCGAAGATGCCACCTCAGCACCCCCAACAGGCCTCAATGCCTCGCTCCCTGACTGAAACCCGAATCCCTGCCCTGGCAGCCATGCCCCCAATGGCGATGTTTTGGCCACGCTTGCTACTCCACCCTCTAATCTCCTCAAAAACTGCAACATGCTGTGTAAAATATCACGAAGTCCTGGCACCTCTGCCCCATTAATCCCCTTTCCTCAAGCGTACCCCTTAACTCCCCCCAGCCTCTTGCAACATTGCCCCTGCGGGTGACAAACAAGACATGGAGCTATAGTCACGTAGCTGCGCGGGTGCTGTGTCCCCGCCAGCTGTACATCCGGATTCCTGCCGTCTTCTGTCACCATGATGATCGCTGCCAGACTCCGATTCCTCTGCCCCACTCTGCTGCTTCCGGCCCGCGCCCCTGGCCTCCTCGTCACC